>JALGBA010004249.1:1670000-2123992 GCA_023970755.1 Azemiops feae
CAAAAGGCAGGTTTACTTAAAACAGCTTACATCCTGTAATGATACCTCTAATACCATCAAACAACAACATTTGCATCTATGTGTGATGATTGGTGTTACTGTTGTTTGGATACAAAAACCAATGTAACAAGACTGAATGTAAAAGCTGCATTGAGATTGGTTTGTTAAGTGTCCCTGGGAAGGTGTCAGCCCCATTAGGTAGACCAGACCAGAAAATCAACTCCACAAGAAGATTAGAATCACCTTTATTGAAATTGGCTATAATAACAAAATTTCATAAGTCTGATTGTATTATACACCCTACCCTTCCCTGCTTCTTATGCTCCACTGAATCAGAGAGATGTCTGCCTGAGCTGATTACTAATTTTATTTTGTTTCTCTTAGGTAACAATTTTTCCATATTTCAGTCAAGGTCATCTTCCATACTCTTTATAGAAGGCCAAAAATTGTGACTGAAAGTCTGTGACAACCGACTGCAAAAACAGCAATTGCAGTTTGGCTTTTTATTAGATAGGGACGGGAAGACTGGATTTTTCTACTAAAAATGTATGAATATGAGAAAGAAAGCTAATTATATGACTCGATTCAGAGTGTGCAACAAAGTAGATTCAGCCTTTGCAACGGAGTAAATAGACTTGAATAATGGTATTGTTTGCATAAATATGGAATTGAAGATTAATTGCTGAATGCAGTTAGGAACAATATATGATGGAAGTAAACCATGCATGAAAATGAGTGGAATCTGCAATGTCCCCTTAGTTGTTTGTTGTATTATGGATAAATGCACAAGGAATGCTTATAGTGATGTTGGAAGTTGTTGGTTGAAGATGTATTAGGACTTACAAATAGCAACAATGAGATAGTAGATAGTACATGTTGTTTGTATGTTGGACTGACTATTAATCAAAAGGGAAAAAATAATTTCATATGACAGCATGCTTTTTTGCACTTCAGGAAATATGTGTGTCTGTGTGTCTCTGTGTCTCTGTGTCTCTCTGTGTGTGTGTGATGAATGCAGCGAGAACATGTGTGGTAAAAGAAGAATAAAGCTAAGAATAAATGAAAGATGACTGAATGTGGACAGAATGTAGATTGAATGTAAAGAAAGATAACTAGTACAAAAGAGGTATGTAGCCATAGTTTGTTGTTGTTGTTAGTTGCGAAGTCGTGTCCGACCCATCGCAACCCCATGGACAACGTTCCTCCAGGCCTTCCTGTCCTCTACCATCTTCTGGAGTCCATTTAAGCTCACGCCTACTGCTTCAGTGACTCCATCCAGCCACCTCATTCTCTGTCGTCCCCTTCTTCTACTGGCCCTCAATCTTTCCCAGCATTAGGCTCTTCTCCAGTGAGTCCTTCCTTCTCATTAGGTGGCCAAAGTACTTGAGTTTCAACTTCGGGATCTGGCCTTCTAAAGAGCAGTCAGGGTTGATCTCCTCTAGGACTGACCGGTTTGATCGCCTTGCATTCCAGGGTACTCGCAGGAGTCTTCTCCAGAACCATAGTTCAAAGGCCTCAATTTTTTTGCGCTCAGCCTTTCTTATGGTCCAACTTTCACAGCCATACATTGCAACTGGGAAAACCATGGCCTTGACTATACATAGTTTTGTTGGCAGGGTGATGTCTCTGCTTTTTAGTATTGCTGTCTAAATTTGCCATAGCTTTCCTCCCCAGGAGCAAGCGTCTTTTAATTTCTTGGCTGCAGTCCCATCTGTGGTGATCTTAGAGCCCAGGAAGATAAAATCTGTCACTACCTCCATTTCTTCCCCATCTATTTGCCAGAATTGAGAGGGCCGGATGCCATGATTTTGGTTTTCTTAATGTTGAGTTTCAAGCCAACTTTTGCACTCTCCTTCACCCGCATCAAGAGGCTCTTTAGTTCCTCTTCATTTTCTGCCATTAGAGTGGTATAATCTGCATATCTTAGGTTGTTGATATTTCTCCCCGCAATCTTAATTCCAGCTTTTGATTCATCTAGCCCTGCCTTTCTCATGATGTGCTCTGCATATAAGTTAAATAGGCAGGGTGACAGAATACAGCCTTGCCAGACTCCTTTCCCAATTTTGAACCAATCAGTGGTTCTGTGCCCAGTTCTCACTGTTGCTTCTTGACCCGCATATAGGTTTCTCAAGAGACAAATAAGATGGTCTGGTACTCCCATCTCTTTAAGAACTTGCCACATTTGTTGTGACCACACAATCAAAGGCTTTAGCATAGTCAATGAAGCAGAAATAGAAGTAGAGTTTTTCTGGAACTCCCTAGCTTTCTCCATGATCCAGCGTATGTTGGCAATTTGATCTCTAGTTCCTCTGCCTCTTCGAAATCCTGCCTGTACTTCTGGAAGTTCTCAATCCACATACTGCTGGAGTCTAGCTTGTAGGATTTTAAGCATAACTTTACTTGCATGTGAAATGAGTGCAATGGTGCGATAGTTTGAACATTCTTTGGCATTGCCTTTCTTTGGAATTGGAATGTAAACTGACCTTTTCCAATCCTGTGGCCACTGTTGAGTTTTCCAAATTTGCTGGCAAATTGAGTGTAGCACTTTTATTGCATCGTCTTTTAAGATTTTGAATAGCTCAGCTGGAATACTATCACCTCCACTAGCTTTGTTGTTGCTCAGCTTTCCTAAGGCCCATAGTTTAGTTGTATGCATATATGAATGAATGAATGAATGAATGAATGAATGAATGAATGAATGAATGAATGAATGAATGAATGGATGGATGAATGAATGAATGAATGAATGAATGGATGGATGAATGAATGAATGAATGGATGGATGGATGAATGAATGATCTAATATATAAACATATACACACACATACATACATACATACATACAGGCATGCATGCATGCATATTTAAATGATTTTTTTAGAAGTACTCCTAAATTATTCCCAGTCAAAGACGCATCCTCATCAATCTTCAGGAAATAATTGAGCCAGTTTGATCTAGTGGTAGAGGCACCAGATTGAGTGACTTTGAGCCAGTCAGCCTTTCTCAATCCAACTCACCTCATAGGATTGTTGTTGGGAAAATAGGAGGAGAAAAGTGTGTTGTATATGCTCACCATTTTGAGTTATTTGTAAAAATAATAAAGGTGGGATATAAATATATCAAATAAATAAAAAATAATGCCACCTTGAAGTGAATTCTATGATACGATGAGAAATTTTCTAACCAGGGTCAACATTAAGCAACAATGTGAAGGGACTTGCTTTAACATTCGTAAATCCTCGGGAAGATTTAAGTCAGTGGGTCTGATGTACAGAATCATCACTAGAGGTTTTTAAAAAGAGACTGGACAGCTAATTGTCTGAAATGGTATAGGGTCTCCTGCTTGAGCAGGAGCTGGACTAGAAGACCTCCAAGGTCCCCTCCAGCTCTATTATGATTCTGATTCAGAAAGCCCAGTCCCATTACCAGATAAACCAAGGTTAAACAGTTGCAAGATGCCTATTCATTGCAATATCAATTCAGTCTTAAAACTAGAATTCCTAGTGAGACAGCCTGATTCATTTTAATTAAACAGGCCTAACATTTCAGCCTTTCCATCCCCTGTGAAGAAAACCATTCTTAGTGAAATGTATTTCTTCCAAATGAAAAATTTAGCCCTAGGAAGTAAAGGCTGCTCGCTGAAGTGTTATTCTTTTGCTCTTTGTACACAACATCCTTCAGGGACCAGATGCTGCTTCTTTTTCCTTTGTTTTCCAAGTGGATACTTCCTCATCATGTCTTAAGACATCTCTTCTCCCTCTCCCTCCACCACTTTCTTTATGATGAAAAATAAAAATAAAACTTGACATTTTTCATCCCTAATTTTCTTTCTCTTGGTTTTAGCAGATGTTTTCTTCATGTCCTTGGAAAACATGTATTCTGTGATTCTGCTAATAGCAATATTGCTGTTACAATGATTTAAGAATCCATTTGGGCTGATCTTATGTTTTAAGGTAAGCATAGCTGTGTTTTACATTCTCATAAAGAAAATATTATCAACTATAAATGTAATGTATTTGTGTGTGTGTGTGTATGCAGACACACAGACATGCACAGGCATACACACTGCTAAGTAAGAAGTGGCTGACTATGCATTTGTATTATTTCTGCTACTTTTCAGCCTCTCTTCCATATCCTTTCTATCAACAGCCGGGTGTTCGTGAAAGCTGTTCAGTCAAATGCACAGTAATTATGCTGCTGTACTTCAGTAACTGTGAATGCAAATGTTAAAGTAGCTAAATATGCAAATTGATAAAAGAAATAGGGATTACATTTTTTTAGCATCTTGGTTTTGCATGATGACAGCAGATAGTACACCTGGCATTAAAACTATTCTGACGTTGCAGTGGGAGACCATTTTCCTCAATGCCCTCCCCTCTCACACATGTTTATATTCATACATATATTTCACAACAGGTAGAAGAATCAGATCTCCACAGAGATGGGATTGATTGAATGCCTTCTCTGATTGCATTATATGAATGCATAGGGAAAAGAAAGGATAGAAAACACACACATACTAGATGCCAAATTTTGGAGAGAGAAAAAGCTTAGTAGGAGATCTTGAATAGCATCTCATGTGGCTGAAGTCTCATCTTTTGCTTTTTTCTGCAGAGTTCAAAATTGTGAAACATTTTATGCACCCATCACTGCCTCTACTGCCACCTCCTTCTCGATAAATATCCCGGAAAGTTACTAAGTAAACTACATGAAATGAATTCTGGTCATCCCATATTTATTACCAAGAACCCAGTGATTCATTACAGATAATCCTTGACTGATGACCGCAACTGAGCCCAAAATTTCTGTTGCTAAATGAGACATTTGTTAAGTGAGTTTTGCCTCATTTTACGACCTTTCTTGCCACAGTTGTTAAGTGAATCACTGCAGTCGATAGGTTAGTAACATGATGGTTAAATGACTCTGGCTTCCCCATTGACTTTGCTTGTCAGAAGGTCGCAAAAGGTGATCACATGACCTCAAGACACTGCAACTGTCATAAATATGATTCAGTTACCAAGCGTCTGAATTTTGATTACGTGACCACAGAGATGCTGAAGTGGTCATAAGTGTGAAAAATGATCATAAATCGCTTTTTTCAGTTCTATTGTAACTTTAAACAGTCGCTATCTGTAGTTACAGTTATATTACTCTTAATTTAGGGAGTTAGTTAAGTCTAAATTATTATGAGAGGAAGAAATTAGGTCTGTACAAATATTCAGATTCAAAGGACAAAATGTGATTTTGAAGCTCCATGGACTCATAGCACCCATCAGGAACACTTCAAGCCAAACATTTATTTTCTTTTCATGATACTCACTCATTTGTATTCCCTGTACTAATATCTGGAGATAGGAGCTGTTGTTAGCCTTATTTAGGAGCTGTTGTTAGCCTTATTTTTCATTGAAGTGTGTAATTTCTCTTTTAAACTGCTACACTCGGTGAAGTATATATTTTAAATGAATAATAGCACAGTCCACAACTGCTCCACTATTAATCAGCCTTTAATATAAACCTGGTAAGTCTATAATAGACCTACATCATTTTATTGGGCTTTATTTATTTACTCAATCTACATGGAGGCCCACTCATGAAACAACTCTGGTAGCTAACAAGGATTAAAAACATTGCAGTAAAAGAATAATAAACAAAACACACCACCCTGGGGGCAATAATATATATGCACATCACTTGCCTAAAAGTTGCTCAAATAACATGCCTTGTTAAAGACTGTTGGGGCCATCTCAGTCCTGAATAAGGAGAATGTTGTTCCCTAGGGTAGGCATAGCTACAGAGAAGATCCAAAGGTGATACTGTCTCACTGATGGAACCCAAAGCATGCATCTCTATCTAATCTTGAATAGTAGGCAAAGATAGTTGGAGACAGACAGTCCTAGAAAATATCCCGGCCCTTAATATTCTAGCGCTATGCCATACTGATTTTTTAAAATAATATTTTATTAATTTTCCAGTTTTACATTTAAGTATTTAAAAAGCAACGTGGTGACTGGGTTAATCAATAGTTCAATAACATACAAAAATCTTTAATACAAATCTCAAATTACAACATCAAATATTTCCTCTCTTTTTCCCTTAATATCTACTATCTCGTATTTAAGCTAATACAGTTCTTATTATATCAACTAAGTAAAAACATAATTATTATATTTATCAATATTTTTTAGCTTATACATATCTTAATTACTTTTACATTCAACCTTTATAGACAATCAATGTCCTGTTATTGATTTTTTCCCAATTTTTAGTTTCCCATCAATATTCAAATTTAACATGTGATATTTATAATTTCCAGGTAACCAAAGTTTCCCTTATCTTAATTCATAACAGAATCTAATATTCAAAATACACATCTTATCTATTTGAATATAGTCTTGTTCTATTTCCTAAAAGTTATCTATTTCCCACCATATTAAATCATCTAATTAATAATACAGTATCGCCTTTAATAAATCAATTATAATATCTCTAGGCTGCTATTTGCATTTAATTTCTTTTCTGTCCTGTCCTCGGGTGCTTTGGAGAACAGGTTGACCACTTCTCGGTGATGGTCCCTCAAGTACTAGAAAACTGCTATCGTATCATGTCCTTCTCTAGACTAGACATACATAGTTCACTCAATCATTCATCATATGGTTTAGCCTCCAGACCCCATATCAGGCCGTCTCAATAAAAGTACCTCCAGTCTTCCTGCAGAGGCGATTTCCTGATCCGGCCCCCAAATGGAGATGCGAAATAGGTCTGATGTGACTTGGCAGAAATTTGTGAAGAGAAGAAAGGAAATTAACTTGAGTGGTGGGATCTGCTCTGGGGGAAAGTTAGAAGCAGAGAAAGGAGGATATTTAGAGATGCTAAGGTAAATAGGGCAAAGAGAAGTGGAGATCACAGAAAGCAACAGGGGGCTTCTTGGCAGATGAAATCAGAATTGGAGAGCTCCAGGGAGGGAGGGAGGAGAGAGAGAGAGAGAGAGAGAGAGACTAGTACATACTAATGTCAGACAGAAACACAGGCATTTACACAGGGAAGAAGTAGAAAATGTCTTGCCTGAAGGCAACGGCTAGGAAAAAGAGGAGCAAGAAAAGAAAATGATCGTAGTAAGAAGTAGCCTAAGGAGGTAAAGGGAATAAGAGCCAAAGCTATAAAGCATGAGAGACAGAAAGAATACCTGCACATAAAAGGTAACAGGAGGAAAGCCCAAGGCTTTTCTCCATTCAACCTGTTGCCCAGCTGGCATGCCAGTCTCTGCTGCCACAAAAGGAGTGAGCAAGTATCCAAGGGATTCAGATTAGCTGGCATATATAATTAAGAAGAATAAAAAGGCTGGCAAGTTTTACTAACAAGAAGCTCACCCAATGGATTTGGCTGGGAGATGGTCATGTCAGAAGAAGGGAAGCAGTCTGATGGGATGGAAGAGGTCCAGCCCTTTCAGAACAACCAAAATGCCAGAAGTAGAGTGACAGGAAGACAGCTACATCAAAGTTATGCAAAATCCATAGGCATTTTGCAAGTAAGGGGGAGAGTTGGATTGTTCAAATATGCACTGTGCCTTTCAAAGGTACTGCTCCTTTAAGAAGACTGTGCAGCACTGGGGTGAGAGAGATTACTATCTCTGAGCAACACATAAGACACATAGAGGAATTTATTCCCACTGAGCTCAATAGGTACTGTTGTTTAAAATTATACTTCTACCTGTGTAATACCTGTGTAATACTGTCTACTATTGGTTTCTTCATGCAACTAGTAAAATAATCAGTAGCAAGAAGGTTTCTATCAGAGTCCCTCCAAGCTCAGTAATAAAGTTTAGGAAAAACTAGACCTCTGGTTGCAGCTTATGGGGATTTTCCACTAAACCATGTAACTACTTGTTGGAAAGGCATGGCAGCTAAAAGAAGAGCTTTAAGGAAGGTACTGAATGTTCATTTCCTATATAGGAAGCTCTGAGAAACAACAACTTTTTCACATTTTTAAAGAAGAGACATTGAGAAAGAGTCATTACTAGTTACAGCACCTACTACTATCTCCTGTAGTCGTGCTGGTAGCTTTACTGCAAGATTGGTGAAATGTAATTGGAAAGTGATGTGTAACGCATTTCCTTAGGTGTAAAGTATTCTTAAGTAATGGTTGAGTATGCAGTACAGAATTAAGCATTTATTTTAATAACTAAAGCAGTGTTTCTCAACCTTGATAATTTTAAGATATCTGGACTTCAGCTCCCAGAGATCCTAGCTAGCCATGCTGAAAACATGCAAACCTCCCAATTTTATTTCATGTACAAAATTGACAAGTAGCCCTATAAAGTGAGTACTACAGATCCACCATTCAATATATACACAATGTAAGTGTGTGTTGCTGGGCTGACAGCTCAGGCTCCTCCCCACTATATAGACAATATATAGTCAATATATAGACATAATGAGTAAATAAATACAATCTAAATCCTAATTTCTTTCTAAATTATTACTTAAAGGCAGGTTATTTATCTACAGAATTACCAGGAATCAACTTATCCAACTTGGAAGCACAACATTTATTTATTTATTCATTTATTTATTTATTTAAAATATTTATCGCAATGTTCAGTTTTCATATTTGAACAAAATACTGATGTAGAAATTCATAGTATTGCTGATGAGGTCATCTCAGAGCCTGTCTTTAACTCTTAATTCAAAATGTCTTCCTTTGTTTATTTTTTTTAATGTGAAAATAGAAGCTTCAATCTCTGAGAAGGAAAAACCCTGAGGATTAATTATATGCCCTTTTTACTCTTGTACTTATATTTTATTCACTTGAAAGTGATTGGAAATTCCTGGCACTCTTGACCCTCATTATTATAAGGAAATTATTATGCCTTTGATCAGGTTGATAACTATTGTCAATTACAGGATATCCAATCATTGAAAGGGTTGCATTTCCTCTACCGATGTTCTTAAATTAACTTCTGAATAATTCTTGGAAACTTTAAATCAGATCTTAGGCTTCTTTAATTTGTGGCATTATCTCCCAAAATAAAATGTCCATGACATACTAAAGTCAATAATAGCTACTGTACTTAAAAAGAAGTAAGTCTGCAAAACTACATTTAATTTGAAGATTCTAAGCCATTGACAGAGTATAATATCTCTAGGCTGCTATTTGCATTTAATTTCTTTTCTGTATTCAGTTTAAATTATTTAAATTGTTTTTATCATTGCTCACCCCCCAAAGTCACTGATTTGAGATGGGCGGCTATAGAAACTGAGTAAATGAATGAATGAATGAATGAACTTTATTTTTTTTCTTTTTACGACCATGTAATCCCTTTTATCAGAGTGGAGTCAGGGAAACTGAATGGAGCTGAGTGTTTACTGGCTGGATGCCCTTCCTGATGCCTATGCAGAGTTGCAGTAGATATTTTCTATTTCTGCCTTGAAAGAGAAACATCTATTGCTGCCTAGAATTGAATTCTCAACACTCTGAGTGTGAGGCAAGCATCTTCACCTCTATACCACTACACCATCAATTGATTAACTTGATAAAAACACATATTTCCATTGCGTTAAGTATAAATCAAACAAGTACAAGATTTCTCTTTAGTCTATAGTACCTTTAAATTGCTCTGGATAATCTGCTACCTATCAGTATAGTAATGTTGGCAGAAATCAAGTGTTAGTGTGGCATTATATACAGGAGCTTTCAACAGAAAAAATAAGACCTAGAAATCAAAGAAAAATAGAACATCATTCATTTAAATGCTAGATATGTGCACTGATCTATCTTATTTCATATTCTTACTTTCATTATAGGTCAGGATTTACAGTATCTAGATGCAGTAGGGATGGGGGTGAGAGAGAGGGAGAGAGAAAAAAATATATTGTTGCATATTAATATGACTTAATAACCCTTCAGAAACTTTGATATGCTCTTAACTAGTACAGTAAAATTCTGAAGTATTTTTCCATACCGTCAATATAAATATGTGCAATAATTGTTACACTATAATTGCAAAATTGTTCCAGTATTATGTAAAGGTGGCAATCATAAATAACAGTAATTCATATCAACTTTGTTTTTCAGGGTAGATGAGTGCAAAAAGTTGCAAAGATGACTATTGGTTTCATTTCTATTTTCACATTCCAGATTTCTATTTGTCTGCATGAATTTACCCAAGGAAGCTGGAATAGATGCAGCATGAACTAAGCCTAATTGTCTAACACCTTTAGATGTTTCTAATAAGTGAAGATGCAGCTTGAAATGAAAAGAAATGTGAAAATAGTATCAGAGGAAAGAAAATTGAACAGACATTCATGATGTCAAGGACAATATGCCTACCAAACTAATAATTCTGTTACTTTATTAAAATATACCAACATACAAACAAAAACCCTTCTGGTCTGCTGAATAATTTTGGCCATTCAAGATAAAACTCCATTCAATCAAAATAATGCAGGCAGTTCAGGCAGAGAAGTTCTAGTTTGGGAAATTGGAAAAAAAATCTCAGCACAGACATGATGTTGCACTTGAAAGAATTCTGCAGGCCAGTGCTCCTGAAGTTAATTGCAAAACTGAAAATAGATTCTCATGAAGAGGCTGGTGCTGCTTGAAAGTTTATGAAAATAAGGGTCTAGTAAAGATATGTGCCTAAAAATGCTGTAGCATGCAGCCGATTCTTAGAATAAAGTTTCTTTTTAAGGAGCAGGAAGAAAAAAACCTTAAAAAAAAAACTGATAAATGCTTGCTTAATTTTCTTTTCACCAACCCACAGGTGGAAACAATCTGACCTGAGCGGTACTTTGCAGAGTAACATGCCAGTGTGAAAGATTGTTGAGAGATTGGGGGGGGGGGAACGGAAGAAAAAGGAGACATAAACAATCAGGAGAAGGCAATTCAGTTGGCAGCTTATCTCATAAATGGCAATTTAGCTCAAGTGATGAAGAACCTGGGAAGAAGCATTTCATATCATTCAAAGAGTCTCGGTCTTACTTAACTCACCGTAAATGGGGGTGAGAAATTAAATTCCTATTTCAATTTTCAAAATTCTGTACTTACTCCAGATTAATATTAAAGATAGCTTACTGAAACCCTGTAGTTCTTGCTTCCTTCATCCTGTCCAGATGAAATGGGGCTTGACAGCCAATTGTAAAACATTGAACTTGAATGCGTATATATACCCATATACACCCATTCCTCTGTGCATACATATTCTATCCGGCAACAAACATTTAAAGTTGTCTGGGAATAGTATAGATTAATATAAAAATGCATTGAACAATTAAGAATGGATTGTATGTGCAATTGTGTTTAGAACATTGTATTTTGTGGAGAAAAATGATGTGCAAGGCTACACATTAAAACATTGATTTCTGTGCTTTTTTAAAAAAAAAGCTGATTAATGAGAAGTTAAATTTATGAATGAGTCCATATGAAAATGACCTGGATCAGAACTATATCTCAAGCTTGAAACAGTTCAGTGCAGTAGAGTTGGAGGGGGGAAAAGATCACAAATATCCCAAGTCATGAAAGAAAATATACAGTACATAAGGGATGGTCATAATTAAAGGCTGGGGAACTTCTAGTAAATATGATTTATTGCAAGTTTCCAGGTTTGTGTCTAGAACTGCATCTTGAAGAGTCTTCAAGGGAAGCACTGAAATATATTATGATAATAGTACTAAAGTCATTAAATAAAAAAACAGAATATTTGAAATATACAGTTTTATAGAAAGTCTGCTAATTTACCGGAAAACATTAGGCAAGTATATTGAGCACAGCTTGGTGCTGATTACCATGCTTCTTACTGAAGCATCGGTAATATGAATCTGGATTCATAGTTTATTCAGAAGGATATCATTGCATTATGAAGAAAATATAAGATCTGGGGTCATTTCCAAGGGCTGCATATTGATAAGTTTAGAAAAACTTGATCACTGAAAAGGAAACCTCCAAGCTGACAAGGAGAGTCATTTCCCTTCAAACAAGACTAGACTACAAAGTACATGCAAGTTGGGGCAGACAAGCCACTCTTGGTTATTCATTTTCAAGGGCTACCTATCCCTCTAGGACAGGAATGGGCAACTATTGCAACTTTATGATATGTAGATTCAACTTTCAAAATTTCTGAGCCAGCTGGCTCAGGAATTCTGGGAGTTGAAATCCACAAGTCATAAAGTCGTCATAGTTGTCTATCCCTGCTCTAGGAATTAGGTAACATCATAATATAGATTTCATTAAATGTAAGTAGGATAAGCAATGTTTACAGGTATGTAAAGAACTGTTTAAGAAAAGTATTCTATCCTGGTTTGATTTACCCATAAGTTTATTCCAAAGAGCTCTTAAAGAAAATAAATCTATCACATTTAAACCTGATATTTCATATTGTACAGGATTTCAAAATTTAACTTCACAGGAAAGTACATAAAAACCTGTGAAATATATTATTTTTTTGTTAATATGAGGTGATTTACATTTACCCTGGCTTTATTATTGATAGAATTGTTCCAGCTTTTTACTGCTATCTATTTATAAGCAATAAATTCTGAATAACAGTATTCTGAATAGGAAGCTCTGAACATTTAACACAGTGCTTCCCTACCTGCGAATTTCAGGATCAGTGTGACATTACAGTGCTAATGTCTATGACTGAGCCCAAAAATTACAGCTTTATGTTATAATTTTCCTTTTTATGGGACAATATCGATTCCTGCTTGCCCCAGCCTTCAGATCACAATGCTCTGCCTTTTTTGTTTTTAAGCCCATGGCGGGGGCATCCAATCATGTGGAGAAGATTGCAGGGAAATAGCCACCATCATGATGAGAAAAATGCAACCCAACATTTTGTTAGATGGAGGTGCTACTGTCTCCTATAGAATACTTTTACTGCATCCAATTAAACACAAACCAGAAGCAGCATAGTTTTCCTGAGATACAGAACCTTAGAGGAGAAATGACAATGTGCAAAAGAGCCTCTTGATCACTTTCAGAGTTTAGTTAGTTTATTTAGTTAGTTTAAGTGACTTAAAAAGGAAAATCTTGCCTTTTAGGGGACGATTGTCTCTTGCTGGGATACCGAACACAAACCAATCCATGGATTACATTTCATCTACCCCAAACATAGTAAGCTTGGGCTTCAGGAAGAACAAACACGTTTTTTCCCCCTCTTTTCTCCTCTGTTCATCTAATATTCCTTGCTTGGCTAATAACCGGCTAGGAAAGAGATTCTGTGAGCAGATGGCTGGACTGGGTAAGCTACAGATTCTCCATCCTGATCCACAGGGATCAATAGGGAAGAGAAACTAGGACAAAGAATTAAGCAAGACTCAAAGAAGGGATAGATTTTCAGGACTTTCAAAGCTACTTTTCCCTTAAAGAGAGCCTCCATGAGGAACAGAACAAATTAGGTTACTTAGGCAAATAAGAGCAAATATGCTTAATCTGCAAAAAAAATGCAACTGCAACATTAATTATACACATCATAGCACATGTATTTAAAGTTAACTAAAATGTCTTGGTCCCTGAACTGAACCTGAATAAATTGATCCTCCCAGCCCATCTTCTGTTTTCCTCAAATTTGTGTCCTTCTTGGCTTACATAGGAAGAGTTTTGTAAACCTGTGGTGCTGCTGCTACTACTTTAAGAAATAGTGTTTGCGCAGTTCAGCTATTCTAAAATGTGGAATGCTTGCTACTTGAGGGCTCTGATTAAGGCCTCGCCCATATTCACATCACTCAAGTCTCCTGCACACATTTACATGCAGAACAGGAATGTGTGCATTAGTTGTAGGTGTATTGACTGGAGGCTGATTTGTATGGAAAACAATGTGCATAGAGTTTGTATGCAATTTTGGAAGGAGACATTCACACTCAATATGTAAATGTTGTAGGAAGCTGTTGTCATTTGAGCAGCATTCTTAAGGAAGGCATCAGTTTTCAGGACCCTGGACTGTTTCTTGGACCACAAGATATCACCTGCATGTGGGCAACCCAAGCAGGAAGAGGAACATAGGTTCTTCAAACTTATGGTGTTATCCTCTGGTCACTGAATCAAAATGAGATGCTATCTCAACTGAAATTTGTCACTGGAACAGAGTTGGAGTAACAGAAGCAAAATCTTGCTGCAAATTTCACCTCAAGTGGGAGGTGAAAACAGCTCCTGGTGCTTAAGGATAATGCCCATTCCAATCAGAAGGACCCCCTAATAGCCATTCTTATCTATGGTGTGATTTGCTTAGTGATGTATGAGCCCAGACATTATGTTCAATTAGTTTGCTATAGATTCCATTAAAAAAAAAAAAAAAGTTTAAGCAATGTTATTGAAAATGTTAAACAATAACAGTAGATAGTACAAAATGAAATTAAAAGAAAAAAGATAAGGGAAAAGGAAAGTAGAAAGTGCAACAAGTAAAGGAAAAGAAAGGAAAAAATAAAGAATGACTTCTGATCTTTACAGCAGTTACAAACAGACTTAACATCACTCCCCCCCCATTTGAAATTACACTGTATAGATCACTTCTTCCCATATCCAACACTTTTCAGTTGGTAAATCAAAAAGTCATTAAGTCAGTTCTACCCATTTTCAGAAAAATAAGTCCATAAAGGATACAGTATTTTGTAAAAGTACTGATTAACTTATTATCCATCCACTGGAGTTGGGCATCCAATAAATTTCAATAAATAAATAAAATTAAAACAAAACTTTCCTACCAGAGTGGGTATATTATTATTATTATTATTATTATTATTATTATTTTACATAATTATATCTGGTATATTGTTCTCGCAACAACTTTCCCATATCTTCTTCATTGATACCATTTTTTTCTCTTATCACCCATCCCTCTTATTCTCCTTTTATTTCCAAATAATTCTCTTAAAATAAAAATATCAGGTCAACAAATAAATTTCTATCTAATTTAAATATATATTCTATCAATGCCTCTATATCTATAAAAATCTTTTTAAACCAGTAGGTAAAGTTTACTTCTCCAATACATATCATATCTAAAACAAAGTAATATTACAAAGGGTATCCTCTTAAAAATTTCACGTGTTCCATTAGTTGTTAAGTCAGTCAAGAAATCAAAGCCTTTTTAATCCCATTAAATAAGACTTTAAAATACATTTTTAAATCTAACTCTGGGCTTCTTTCTATGCCATAGTGGTTTCCATAGTAAGGTTCCTACATAATCAAACCACAATATTAAAAGGTCCATATTCTTTAACGCTTCAAATTGGTCAAAGTTCTCTTTCCTTTCTTCTAATAGCCTTTGGATGGTAAAAGCTGTTTTATTCCATGTTATATTTGCCAATTGTTTATCCACCTTTTCTCGATTTTCAATAAGTTGTATCTGAGTGTCAGTCTCTGTTGGTATTGATGCTTCAGACATCTCTGTTGAAGTTGTTGTATAGTCATCAGACTTCTCGATAGGTTGTGTTGAAAGTTGAATAAAATTAGTTTGTTTTGTGGTTTCCACGGTTTCTCTCAGTGTAGGGAAAAGGGATTGAAAATAGGAACTCAGATCCTCTGCAGCTTCTAAAATTGTTTCCAATATAAGTTCATAGTCCAGTTGTGTATTAAGTTCCATATCGATAGTAGTAAGGCTTTTTAATCTTTAAAGAAGGCTCTACTTCATAAGAATCAAGCAAGCATTCACCTTCAATTTTCAATAGGCCAGCTGCATCCGTTATTTTGTGGTTATCACCCTTTGAGAGTCATAGCCATTCCCAGCCATAAAGAAGTATAATTGCAGTACCACTTTTCGACACAAGATGTCCTCAGCAAACCAAAAAATCTTTTTTTTTCCTTTCCAAATAATAGATTTTTTATTTTTCGTGTTGAAAAAGATGAAGAAAGGGCTCAAAATAATAAATGCGTAGTTGTAACAATAATAGTCAAGAATAAAATGTTTTCAGGTCCCCTCAGTATTCCAAAATTTAAATAGTCCATCAAAATTGACTGGTTTTTATTTATATATTTTTTTTTCCAAAGCTGTTTTTCCCCATTGCCCAAACGCTGCTTCCTCACGACAGGGAAATAGTTCAAAGAAAGCTTTTAACAGGAAAGTAGTTAGGGGAAAAAAAAAGGGGGTAGGAAAGGTCTCACCCGGATTCTCCACGGGGGTTCTTTCGCTTAGATGTTCTTCTGGCTTTCAGCTGGTGCGACGAAGTGATCGTCCATTTTATAGGACGATCTTTTCCTCCGGCGGCCCTAAGGAGAAAGCTCGAACTGGGGAGAGCCGCCGCTCTTCCCCAGTCGAGCAGGAGCCTCCTCTAACGGTGGTCGCCTCTACGGGGCGACTTTCGACCCGATTAAGGGTCTACCGGCGGAGGGAAAGCAGCCGGTGGGAGAGAGAGATCTCTCCGTACGACTGCTGGTGTCGCGATCCGGAACCGGAAGCCCATTATTATTATTATTATTATTATTATTATTATTATTATTATTATTATTATTATTATTATTATTATTATTATTATTATTATTATTATTATTATTATTATTATTATTATTATTATTATTATTATTATTATTATATTATATTATATTATATTATATTATATTATATTATAGTATAGTATAGTATAGTATAGTATAGTATAGTATAGTATAGTATAGTATAATATATTATTATATATTATTATATTATATTATATTATATTATATTATATTATTAGTATAGTATAGTATAGTATAGTATAGTATAGTATACTATAGTATAGTATAGTACAGTACAGTATAGTATAGTATAGTATAGTATTATATTATATTATATTATTATATTATTATATTATATTATAGTATATTATAGTATATTATATTATATTATATTATATTATATTATATTATATTATTATATTGTATTTATTATATTTATTATGTTATATTTATTATGTTATATTATATATATTATATTATATTATATTATATTATATTATATTATATATTATATTGTATTTATTATGTTATATTTATTATATTATATTATATTATATTATATATATTATATTATATATATTATATTATATATATTATATTATATTATATTATATTATATTATATTATATTATATTATATTATATTATATTATATTATATTATATTATATTATATTATATTATATTATATTATATTATATTATATTATATTATATTATATTATATTATATTAATTTACTTGGACTTCAGTAAGGCATTTGATAAAGTAGATCACAACCTACTACTTGATAAGATAGAAAAATGTCGCTTAGACAGCATCACCACCAGATGGATACGTAGCTGGCTGAGCGTGTGATCCTCAATGGAACCGCATCTACATGGAGGGAAGTGTGTAGTGGGGTGCCCCAGGGCTCTGTTCTGGGGCCAGTGCTCTTCAACATCTTCATCAACGATTTGGATGAGGGGATACATGGGGAACTCATCAAATTTGCAGACGACACCAAGCTGGCAGGAATAGCCAACACTCCAAAAGACAGGCTTAAGATACAGGAGGATCTGGACAGACTTGAACACTGGGCGCTATCTAACAAATGAAATTTCAATGGTGAAAAAGTAAGGTTCTACATTTAGGCAAGAAAAACCACAATGTCCAGGTGTATTATAGGGGTACCTTGCTCATAGTAGTAACTGTGAGAGGGATCTCAGAGTCCCTAGTGGACAATCATTAAATATAGTCCGCACTGTTCTGCAGCTGCCAAAAAAGACAACACGTGCTAGGTGCATTAACAGAGGGATAGAATCAGATCACGTGAAGTATTAATACCACGTTTACAATGGCCTTGGTACGGCCACACTTGGAATACTGCATCCATTTTGGTCACCACAACGATTAGAAAAAGATGGTGAGACCAAGAGAACAACAAAGATACTTAGGGACGGAGCTAAAACATATAATGACGGTTGCTGGCACGGGTATGTCTAGTTTAATGAAAAGAGGACTAGGTGGACACGCTGCGTGTTTCCAATATCTCAGTGCTGCCACAAGAAGGTAGTGCAAGCTATTTTCCAAAGCGTCCTGAAGGCAGACAAGAAGCAAGGATGGAAACTATCAAGGAGAGAAGCAACTTCCTGACAGTTAGAACAATTAACCAGTGGAACAACCTGCCTCCAGAAGCTGTGAATGCTCCAACACTGGAAGTTTTTAAGAAGAGACTGGACAGCCATTTGTCTGAAATGGTATAGGTTTTCCTGCCTGAGCAGGGGGTTGGACTAGATGACCTCCAAGGTCCCTTCCAAATTATTATTATTATTATTATTATTATTATTATTATTATTATTATTATTATTATTATTATTATTATTATTATTATTATTATTATTGTTATTGTTATTGTTATTGTTATTGTTATTGTTATTGTTATTGTTATTAATTATTATTATTGTTGTTGTTGTTGTTGTTGTTGTTGTTTGTTGCTGTTGTTGTTGTTATTGTTGTTATTATTGTTGTTATTGTTGTTATTGTTGTTATTATTGTTATTATTATTGTTGTTGTTGTTGTTGTTATCATTCTTTTTTTAATAGTTTCAAAATACTTTAAAGTCAATAATTCAAAATTCACCTGTACCCTTAGTTCATTTTAAACTTTTTTAGTTTAAACTTTTGGCAGGCTTTTTTGCCTTTAATTATTTTTAAATCCTTTCAATTGTTTCTTTCTTAAATACATTTTATCTTTAATCCAGAATGAAGGATCACACAGTGGATGTCTTGATTGCTTTGCTGCTCTGAAGATCTCTTTAATTTTAAGATAATTGTCTTCCAAATGTGTATAAGAAAGTGTGGGAAGTGATTGTAAACCCAACATTATTTGTAGGTCTGCTGTAGTTATGAGCTTGCTGTTTCGTCCATGGCTCCTGGTGCTTGATGCTCACAAATTTGTTTGGATTTTATAGGTCTTCTCATTAAAAGCAGCCTTTCAGACCACAGGTAGGCAATCTCCTGGCCTCTTCTCATCTGGAGAGGTGTCATTAACCTGGACTTAATACCTGGTCACCAGTCTTCATCACTGGTGGGTTTCAGAGGTGGGTCAGTATGCCACCCCAAATTTCCATTCATTGTTTTTTTTTCATTCCACTCAATACAGAACTTTAGACACTTTCATCTATAACATAATTGGACTGGCAGGACTTCAAGTGAAATCTCACCATCCTTCCAAAAGTCCACCCTCCAAATGCCTCGCTTCACTTATGTCTCCTATGAGTGGGGAAAGTAAAGCACAAACAAACCAAATAAGTGCCACCAAAGGGGATCTGTTGCCACAGCTTTTTACCTCTCCCTTAGCAAAGGAACGATTGGGAAGTCAAATAAGAAAGATCTGTTTCTTCTGCCAATATGCCAGCAGGATTGGTTCACCTTCTGCTGATCTAAGTAGCCTCCCCTGGAGATTCCTCTTTTGTTCCCTGATTGAGAAGTGTCCAATATTCTTGCAGTTTCTTCTCCCCAATGGAGGAAGGCCTAGGCCAAATGAAGGGATGGGAGATTTTTCTGTCAGAAGGAGGTGGAAAATAATGCATCTCCCTTGGCAGAGAAGTTGATGAGGCTTAAGGTGCTTCAGCCCAGCCTCTGACAACATGCAGCTACCTGACCAAATCAAAATTTCCCATTCTTTTTTTATATCTAAAGGTATAAAAACATCAAGTCTGTGAAATTTATTAAACAAACCATGGTGGAAACAAAATGTGCAATGTGTATACCAAGTTTTAGACAATATATAGTAGCTTTGGGAAATGACCATCGAAGTTGATAGCTTATGCCATGTAATAGCTACTAACAGCAGCTGGAAATAGCTGCAGGCTACGTAAATGGCTATGTCTTCCTTAAGATATTGCTAACAACAGCTCCTCTGATGACAAATAGGGAAGGCAGGAAATGGAGGGATTTATTTGCCTTGGGTGCAAAGACAACATAAGAGTTTTGTGGCACTTTAAAGAGTAATATATTTATTATGATATCAACTTTTAAGGACTAGAGTTCATTTCAACAAATACATGAAGTGTCTCTGGAGATCTATTGAAATTGATATCCTGTCCACCAACGTTTATAAACTATATTTCTTTTTCTTCAAAGTGTCACAAGATTCTCTATTTTTTTTTCCTGCAAGAGAGTCATATGACAGCCCACATTGGCCAATCTGAAAAAAAATATTAATACTGGTTTATACTTTGAAGGGAGATCCCCAGGAAATTCCAGTTGAGCTGGGAAATTTTTTAAAAAAAATCGCAGAAGACGACCATGGATTGATGCCATGAAAATGACAGGGACATCTCCACAAAACCAGCAGAAGCTGAGCTCAACTCTGAGGACACTCTACATTTTATAAAGCCTATAAATATGAACTATTTATCAGCTCCTTTGGTAATTTCTGCATTTTTGTCCTTAGTGCTAATCACATCTCTTAAAATGTAACTTCAATTGGCCCTGTCAAATGTTGTGCTTTTGGTCTTTGGCTGGTTATAATTACATTTTCTTGAGTCTGCTAGGGCTGGATCTTGACATATACTAATAAATGCAAATAGATTCCACATTGCATCTTTCAGGCTAATCTATGTATCTGTTCACTTTCCTTTTGACTTTTACTATGTCACCCATTATGATAATATAATGATTACTATGACTATGAATCTTCAGTCGTAATCTTAAAAGTACATTAGTGTTAATTTCACATTTTTATTTTAAAGGCTATTAATGTTCCCATTGAATTCATCAAAACTGAGTTATGGTTCAGGAAAATGCTCAGTATATGCAGTACCCCATAAATGCATAAATGAATCAGCTGACAATTTAATTGCAATTATTTAGGAGCACATTGTCTAGGTCAGTTAAACCAGTAGTGAATGATCCATGAATCATCCAACTGGACCTTATGAGATAAAACTCAGTCCACTAAATTCAGAATTAATGGGGAATTTCATCTATAATTATATTTTTTCTAAGCTATTGCAAATATCTCAAAATTACTTTAGTATGAATTCAATATTTTCCTTACTGGAATGGATGCAGAAAGGAAAACAAAAACAAAAAACCCAAATCCATCAGTAATAATGCCTGAGCAAACTTAGCAGGTGTGGGGTATAGGAAAAGTCCTGTTATAGACTAAAGCTTCATTCAAAAATACAGGTTATAGAACAAGAATAAATGGAAAGTTTTTGAGTGGATTGCAACAGAAGACTTGTCAAGATCCTCCTTTATAACTAGTTAGTATAGTCTCTGGAAACTGGGGACACCATAGGATTGTGAGTTTGCCAACTTAATTTGGGGACCATTTTCCTTTAGGTGCAATCTGCTGGGCTTATGTAATCAGACAAGATAAGGTTGCTTAAGGGCCCTACACATGAGAGATCAAAAGTCATGGACATCAAAGCAACCTTTTATAGCACACATACACAGGTGCATTCAAACACACAAACTCACACTTTGGAAAGCCTTTGCACCCAATGTGGAGGGAGGGAGGGAGGGAGAGAGGGAGGGAGGGAGAGAGAGAGAGAGAGAGAGAGAGAGAGAGAGAGAGAGAGAGAGAGAGAGAGAGAGAGAGAGAGAGAGAGATCTTAAATATTTAAGATAGAAGTTTTCAAATATTGTCTTGAACTCAGAAATGTTTTTACAATGCTTTGCCCCCCAAGAAATCCCTATGCATCTGTCATTGCAAATCTCAATGTCCAGCTCTAGCTATAAGCCCAAATTAGACTCTTTTTCAGTTTTGGAGAAAGTAATAATTAGTACCAATCTTGGGCAAAGTGTCACCGGGACTCTCCGAGCTAATAATTAAGCATTAGCACTATCAGCTGAGACTATACCACTTTGAGTCTCTACACTGGTCCAGACCTAGCCTTTCTTATGTCAGGACCAGACATAGCTTTAAATAATATGTTAGTTCTGCACTGCAGGTTTCACAAAAAATTGGGTGAGTGAATTCTGCCACTATGTTTATTCCATAACATATTTAGTACAATTTGGCATTGCTTTTAATTGTGAAAAATTGGACAGAACATTAATCAACCTACAATTACTCAGTCAATCCTATAAGATTCTGGGAGGAATACCCACACTCTATAAAGCCATAGAAACTTGTGTACATTCTGTCAGGAGAACCGTCAGTTAAATTAAAATAGAAATTAACTTTATGGCATGATTTAGAGTTTCTCTGTCACCTCTTCTGGGTTAATTCCACCCAAAATTAGCAAAATAGGAGAGTTCCACTGGATGAAGGGCCCAAGACGTCTGCAGATGTTCCTGACCTTCCAACTGAAAATATTTACTAAGTTCTTAGAAATCCCAGGATTCTTCAAAAATAAATTAGTTGGAAATATTTCTTAAATTTTCTTTAAAATGCTGTATGGGTTTCTTCCACAGTTTCCAATTGTAAGACAAAGTATTGAAAGAGAATATTACATTCATCATCACTATCAGCCCAAATCATTATCCGCATCTTCATGTATTGGCAAACCCATACATGGGGAGAGGGGGAGAAGTCATGTGTTATACTGAGCATTTCCTGTTCCCCACTTTTTTTTGTGTAGCTTTCAACTTCTGTATTTTGGAACCATATATCAACAGAGGTAGTACACAGCGAATAAACAATTTCCCCTATCATGTACATAGCATAGCATAATCCGGATGCTCTCTAAATTAAGTCCAGTACATAATTTCTCTTTTATGATGTTGAAGTTAGCCTCCATTGTAATCTTTTGACCAAGATTACTGTGGCTGTTGACCTTCTCCAGTTCATGATTTTTAATCTTCATTGGTAAATGTTGGGAGTGATTGTTGAACCATGACTTGCGGGCTCTTCAAATTTATTTTCAACTCTGTTAGCTTGCTGCTATCTTTCATTCCCTTTTGGAGGTTTTCAGCATTTGAAGAAAAGGGCAGTGCCACTAGCAAAAGATACACCTACCTTTATTCCTGTTTCTTCTCTTCCTTAGAATGGTTTTAAAGAAATTGGATCACCTTGTGAAACTTCCTTTCTCTATACTGATGGTGGCAGTCTTTTTATTATGTGGCTGATAGCTACAGTGTTATACTATATATTCATTTTAGGAGGTTGATGTAAGTTCTTCCAAACTTCATTTCTTTAAGGCACATGATGTGTCGTGACATATCGCGACTTTTTTTGCATTGCCGGAACTGGGGTGGGCGCGGCCTCCATATAATGCAATTGGCCCGTGGGCCGGCAGTTTGACACTCTTGCTTTAAGGCTTTGAATATAGCACCGGATTTCACTGAATCACACACACACACACACACACACACACACACACACACACACACACATTTAAAGTCATGAAGTCTAGGCAATGTGTCTTCTAGTGTTAATAGCAAAGTCTGATAATTTGCTGAACCATTTGTATATGATCTATAGAGCTAAATTCACCCCTGAAACTAGAACGTTCCCTTGATTCTCAGTGTTGTTTTGATCCACTTTGTCCAGAGAATGGGCAAATATTTAAAAGAAAAAAAATCATTTTTATGGCATAAAAATCTTAATATCCTTTGATATTATCACCTCATTTCCCTGCTTTCTTTTCTGTTGCAATTAATATTCCATTTAGGATGCACTACGTTAAAATTTGATCAACCCTAATATAAAACATTAGGAACAATTATCCAAATTGCAGCCAGAGGTGATGAAAGTAGCAGAAGTGACAAGATGTGGACAACTATGCATTAATATTGAACACTTATGACTCATTTGGAATGGAATTGAAATGAATCCGTAAATTAGAGATAGCAGGCATTTTGTTATCTAGATACATCATTTAGATATGTTGGCAATATCATCTATTGCAGCTTGGTGTGCAGCAAGGATAAAAAATATTACCCACTTGTGTAACTTCAGGCCCTTGAACTATATAGAGAGAAATATTCTTACAGCTATCTATGAAGAAATTAGATTTTTCAAATGTACTCCATATGCCTTACACTGTACTATATACTCAACAAGCTCATCAATCAACTATTACAAGTTCCAAATCCTCTATAAGAATCTGTCAAATCCATCTAGCTTAGAAAAAGAAAGAAATATAAAAAAGCAATGATTTCATGGCTGAAGAAAGAAATATATCTATAATGTGCAGAAGTTCTTAAAAATCAAGTATTTTTGGTTTTTAAGGCACAATGCTACTAAATATTAAAGGAACAAAACCAAAATACAATTCCAATTTTCCAATGACGACAAATATTTGAAGACAGGGAAAAAACCCACGAAATAAAAAAGTTAAGTGAAAATCTGAACATCAGAAATAACAGATGTATTAGCCAGAAAGTGGACCCAGTGATCAGAGAAGATTGTATACAGCTTGCCTGGATTTGTAAAATTGTGCCAGGTAAACTAAGGCTTGGAATAAGTTCTTCATACAAACTAAAAGGTAGGAAGGTAGGAAGGTAGGGAAACAGTATGCCAGCTGCTCGGGGAAGATAGTGAAAAGCTAAAAGAAAGTAATGAAGAGGCAGAGTTAGTCAGTTCTCTTTTGTTTCAATCTTGCCCAGTAAGATGGTATGTGTTTCACAGGCAATTAGTAAAAGCAGAATGAAGAGACAGTATTAAAATTTGAGATTGATAGAAACATGATTGCAAAAAATAAATGACTTAGATGAGGGAATAGAAGGGGAACTCATTGAATTTGCAGATGATACTAAACTGGCAGGAGTAGCCAACACCCCAGAAGACAAGCTCAGGATCCAAAAAGATCTTGACAAACTTGAACAATGGGCCCTGTCCAACAAAATGAATTTTAATGTGGAGAAAAGCAAAGTTTTACACTTAGGCAGGAAAAATCAAAGGTACAAGTACAGATTAGGCGAGACCTGGCTCAAAAACAGTAACTGTGAGAGGGACCTTGGAGTCCTAGTGGACGATCACTTGACTATGAGCCAGCAGCAGCAGCCAAAAAAGCTAATACAATCCTGGGTTGTATAAACAGAGGCATAGAATCAAGATCACACAGAATATTAGTACTACTTTATAAAACCCTAGTAAGACCACACCTGGAATACTGCAACCAATTTTGGTCACCATACTACAAAAAAGATGTTGAGACTTTGGAAAAAGTTCTGAGAAGAGCAACTAAAATGATCAAAGGCCTGGAGATTAAAACATATAAGGAATGGCTGCAGGGCTTAGGTTTGGCTAGTCTAAAGAAAAGAAGAAACAGGGGTGACATGATAGCAGTATTCCAGTATTTGAAGGGCTATCACAAAGAAGAGGGCATCAAACTATTCTCCAAAGCACCAGAGGGCAGGACAAGAAACAATGGTTGGAAACTGATCAAAGAGAGAAGCAACCTGGAATTAAGGAAAAACTTACTAACAGTGAGGACAATTAACCAGTGGAACAGCTTGCCTTCAGAAATCGTGGGCACTCCATCACTGGAGGTTTTTAAGAAGAGACTGGACAGTCACTTGTCTGAAATGGTATAGGTTCTCCTGCTTGAACAGGGGGCTGGACTAGAAGACCTCCAAGGTACCTTCCAGCTCTGTTCTATTCTATTCTATTCTATTCTATTCTATTCTATTCTATTCTATTCTATTCTATTCTATTCTATTCTATTCTGTCTCCAGGCTAGATGAATTGCTTCCTAAGGTGCTGAACAGACTGATTTTCTGGATGAATCTTGTAAATATTTTATTTTATACCAGATAATGTGTGAAGTAAGAGATGCTGGAGAAGGGCACACATTATCTTGAAAACTACTCCAAGAATATCCATCAGGGGTTCCCCATCAAATGGAAAAGAGGTAACAGGGGCCCTGGGGTTCAAACTTGGGCCTTGTGCTCATTAACATTTTTATTATTGATTAGAATAATTGAGGAAATCCTCATCATATTTACAGATGACAAAAAATACTGAATGGGATAGTTAGAAAGAAACAGATTTTAAAATGACTCACTAGAATTCTTTGGAATGACCATACTGGCTGAGAAATTCTTGTTGTTTAAATCAATATATTAGGAGTACACCCAGACTGGAGAAGGCTGTCATAGGCCTTGGGTTAATCCAAAAAACCCTTTTGTACTTTAAAGTATCTATTCAAAAGCTTTGATTTCAGTATTTCTATGGTCAGGTTCCCATTGGCCTAGATCAGAGGTGTCAAACTGCCGGCCCACAGGCCGGACGCGTCATCGGGAAACCACGCCCACCCCATTGCCGGCAATGGCGAAAAAGCTCTGATACATTGCGCAACGTCACGTGATGTCACGAGTTTGACATGTCTGACCTAGATAATGAGTTCCCTCTCAACACCAATTAGAAAAGGTCAGATTTATTATTTTCCCATTATATCCTATAACATCCCCTGAAAAATTGCCCTGGAATACCAATCATATCAGTGGAAGGACTGCAGAGGAGGTGAAATTGATATCATTCACTTCCCTCTTTCTGCTGTCTCAATCTTTTTATTCATGGAGAAAAGTCTTATAATCATGGAAGACATTTTTATGCTCAAGCTTTTGAGCTGGTCATTATAAACTGACACCTTAGCATCTGCTGAAGTTACTTCTTCTATTCCCCTGTTCACTTTTTCCAGATGCTATCTAAAAACCATCCTTTTTCAGGCCCAGCATCTAATTCTGTCCTTGTCACCAGGAATAGGATGTAAAATCAATTGCATCAAAGCAAATGAAGGAGTAATACAGTAAAATGATATAAATATAAGCCTTAAAAGAAATATCTCAGGGCATTTCTAAGCTGACATAAAAATAATCAATGTGGTTAATGATCAGTACCTGAATCAACCTGTCAAATATTCTTCTTAGTGTGATGCCTTAACTGAATATGGAGGCAAGATCAGGGAAATAAAACAATAAAAAAGAAGTTAGGGCACTCAATCAAATGACAGGACTGTGATTAAATTTGACAAACAGTAATTTTTTAAATCAAAGTGGCAAACTAGTTATCCTCAAACTAGAAAAACAACATTTGACTCTAGGAAGATCAGCCTGAATGGCAAGAAAATACATGTGTTGATAAATTGGATAGATAAAACTGTGAAGAATGAAAGGTTGTTTGGTTGAGAGAAATGAAGTGATTCATGAGCATCAGCACTGAATATGAATGACAAATATAGATGAGGGTCAGAAATTGCAGTTGAGCTTCCACAAAGTCTCTGGAAATACTTTTAAAACAGATCAATCAAAAAAAATGAGCTATGAGAAACAGCAAATGACAACGCATGAATTAAACCAGAAAATGCTTCACAATAGCAATGAAATGGGGAACTTCCAAAATTTGTAACAGGAACGTATGTTACAATTAGAAATAATAAGTCAGTCTTAGATTTTCATTCTGGTTACACAAATATGATACAATGAAGACAAGAGAAAGTGAAATGAAATGAATTCAGGAATAACAAAGGGAAACAATCTATTATTATGATTTTTATATGTTCTACGTTGATTACATTATGCATATAGATATGTATATCTGCTTTTCTGAAGTTCCAAAGGAAGAACTACACAATATTTCTGATTAACCAACTACCCTATAGTTTTTTTTAACTAAAATGACCCAATATGATGTCTATCTCTATGCCACATTAATTCATAGCAGCATAGGAACTCATACCGGTCAATAAGAGGCGTTTTCTAATGTAATAATAGCATTTTATTGTCCAGGGAATAGACTTCTATATGCAATATATACAATATAATAAAACAGTAAATATTATTTCCCTGAACAAAATTGATATAAATCCCAACTTCACTGCATTAGTCTCATCAAACCAGAATCTAACAGAATGACAATCACTTTTTATTGCTCTTCAATATTTGAAAGAAAATTTTCATGCATATTTAGCATTAATAATTTAAAAAATCCATGTTGTTGCTCCCTCTTCATTCCAAGTTGTATATTAGAACAATTTAAAGACGCTTCTTCTAATTTCATGATGATTAGGAGGCAAAGCAACCCATAATAACACATCTCTCTGGTGGCTCAATGACACTTAAAGAATTGTGTCTCAGGATGTGAGAACTGAAGGTTTAAATGGCAGGTTCTGAGATAATTATAACAGTTATCAGGAGAAGAGGAAAAAATTAACATCTTCTCTAGCTTCTCTCCAACTCCAGTGAAGATAATCTATCTGGATTCTTGAAGTAGCAGGGGGAAAAATATCTCTCTCTGCAAACAGCTGGCTGAAACCTTTCAGTTGTCAAATTATGCATAGATATTTAAATGAAGCCTTATGTGGCAAACTAAGATAAAGTGGATGCTTCCCAGCTGGGATCCAGCCACAATTACTAATAAACTTTACTGTTCCATCTTATATAATTTATTGTTATATCAGAATCTTGATAATTTGTAGTTATTTTGTTTGCCTACCCTGTCCTTTTTTAGTTTTAATCTTGAAGAACACAATGCAATAATCAGAGTGGTTCAACTGACAAAATAACTTATTTATTTGTATCATATTAAAAGGTATAACAGCCAACTCCCAAGCCTGGGAAGCATAAAGATGTGATGAAATATGCTATTTAATATTGGAACATTTTTCTTTTGTCCCTGAAGACAGTGTTGGACCAATAGGCTGGGTGATCCACAGGATAGCTTATTATCTTTTAGTTTATTTTTACCAGAATGGAAACCATTGAGAATTTCTGATTCAGGCAATAGAAGAGCTGAAGTCTCTAAGTGATATATATTCCTCTCTACTTTCCTAAATTAGTCCAACCTATGTACTTTATCATATGTTGGGTAAAAGGTGGAAGGATGAATTCTCTATATACCACCACAGGCTCGTAGAGATAAAAATGGAATGGATAAAAACAAAATAAAAACATAGACGATTTAATGTATCATAAAATATTTTCAGAATAAAACATAAAGAATAACATTTCCAGAGCAAACATAGCACTAATCATATACATCAATATCAACTCCTATGCTTCAGATTAGCTATTTTCATCAAATATGTAACACCTTTCACATAAAGGAAGGAAGGAGGTGCAAATGCCAGATGAGAGTTCACTTGTGGTTAGTCCTTACACAATCTGTAATCAAGTAATTTCGTCTCAAGCAATATTCACCTCTCCTAATGAATGGAGGCTAATTTTCACATCATTAGTATATAGTCATGTCTGCATAGACTGGGTAGGAATGTGCAAGGGTAAAGTAAGTAAGAATAATCTCAGTTTCTTCCCTTTCTCACCTCTTCTAGAACTGTTTAGAAAAATTAGATGACAAATTTACAAATATGAATCTTCCAATAAAATTTATTTTGAGTCATCTTAAGATGATATAGATAAAGATGCTATAGATGAAATAGATATGCAGTAGATTTAGATAGATATGAAATATATTTATATGAGGATATAAGATGATATAAATAAATTGACATAAACTGACACCACCACTGACACTGACAGGTAAGCCACTAGAATATAAGCTGACAGCAAATAGTACTCTTTACTAGCACTGATGATGTTACCTAGTTTGGGTAATGAAACATCTGCAAGAAAACAAGCAAGCTCAGACAGCACTAAGGACCCATCAAGATATACTGTGTGTCATGGTTCCAACAGACAGAGACGAATTCCGAGGCTTGAAAGTTCCTCAAAGAACATGTTTATTACTTACAAAGTATCAGCATGGTCAAAAGTGAAACCAAGTCTGAATACACAAGTAACAATTGCCCAATTACAAAGTAAAAGGTCCCACCCACAAAACTATGCAAGCAACTATGTTCTCCAATATACTTATACTTATTGGCGGGGTTTTATACAGCACCCACTCCCTAGCCTCAGGAGCAGCAGATGACCTTGGTTCCCATGGGACAAATGATTATTTTGACTAACAAAGCACCTGGGCACCCCCCCTCCATCCGTTCTATGTGGCAACCTAGAATGAGAAGAAAAAATAGCTGCAGCCATGCTCATTGTACAGTTGACAGCCAGCCTCTCTCAAAAGGAAAGAGTCTCCTGTATGGGGAACAAAAAGCATGTTAAGTGTTTCCTCAAGGCTTGTGAGGATATTTATCATAATTTTTTTTTATTAAGATAAGATAAGATAACCTTTATTGTCATTTTTATACTGTGGGCACAACGGCACACATCAAAAATGAAATTTAGTTGCCCGCTCTCAAAGTGAAACACATACATGACACACACCTAAACATACTATGAACAACATATGTATAGACCCACATCCCTACATATACGTAGCAAATAAATATTAAATATTGTCCATCTTGAATATATAACGGAATGAGGAAGCTTGAGAGTTCGCAAGGTTAATGCTGTATGGAATGAAACTATGGCTGAATCTGGATGTTCTGCTTCAGATACCACGAAGCCTCCTCCCAGAAGGTAACAAGGAAAACAGGTCATGAAGAGGATAATCTTACGGACCCTGCTCAAGCAGCGCTTCTGTGCTATGTCCTGGATGGGAGGGAGGGAACTGCCAATGATCTTTTCGGCCATTCTCACCACTCTCTGCACCGCCTTCCTGTCTGAAGCAGTGATGCTTCTAAACCAGACTGTGATGCTGTATGACAGGATGCTCTCGATTGTCCCCCTGTAGAAAGTGGTCAGGACAGGGGAAGGAAGATGTGCTTTTCTCATGCGGCGCAGAAAATGCAGGCGCTGCTGTGCCCGCTTCACCAGTTTCTCACTGTTGAGCAACCAAGTCAGCCTACTCATTAGCTGCACACCCAGGAATTTGATGCTGGTAACCATCTCCACAGGTGAATCATTTATGCACAGAGAAGTGTGGCTTTGCCTGCCTTTTCTGAAATCAACAATGATCTCTTTGGTTTTTCCAGTATTTAAAACTAGGCTGTTTTCCTTACACCAGTTCACCAACCCTTCAACCTCCTTGCGGTAAGCTTCAACCTTGTCATCCTGAATAAGGCCCACTACTGTTGTATCATCTGCGAACTTCACAATATAGTTGGTGGCAAACCTAGCACAACAGTCATGGGTCAACAGGGTGAACAGCAGCGGACTTAAAACGCAGCCCTGAGGAGAACCTGTGCTCAAGAAAATGGTATTAGAGGTATTTGTTCCAACACACATATATTGGGGCCTGTTGGTAAGAAAATCAAGAATCCAGTTGCATAAAGGAGTGTTTAAGCCTAAAAGACCCAGTTTGTCTACTAGATTCTGGGGAATGATTGTGTTAAATGCCGAACTGAAGTCGACAAACAGCAAACACACATGAGTATTTCTTTCCTCTAAGTGCTTCAGGCTCAGATGGAGAACGGAAGAAATAGCATCCTCCATAGAGCGATTTGGTCGGTAGGCAAACTGAAGCGGGTCAAATGCTGACGGGAGGCTAGATACAATAGTGTCCTTTATCAGCTTCTCAAAGCATTTCATGATAGTGGATGTCAGTGCAACCGGACGGTAATCATTGAGGCCTGTAATTGTGGACTTTTTTGGCACTGGCAAGATGATGGCCATCTTAAAACACGATGGGACCACTGTCTGCTGCAATGAGAGGTTGAAAATATCTGTGAGAACACAAGCCAGCTCCTCTGCTTTCACATACATTTCACACACATAGCTTCTGACAGTGGATAGCCTTTCCACTGAACGAGGTATTGTAACTTCCCCTTGTACAACCTAGAATCAAGAATTAATTTTATTTCATAATGTGCCTCCCCTTCTACCACTACTGAATCCATCGGCTTCTTTCAAATAGGTCTTAAAGAGGATTCAGACACAGGTTTCAACAGACTACAATGAAACACAGGGTGGACTTTTCCCAACAGTCATGGAAGTTTCAATTCCATTGTAACAGGGTTTATGATTTTTGTGACAGGAAAAGGATCAAGGAACTTTGACCCCAATTTTCTGCTGGGTAACTTTAACCTTAGATATTTTGTTGAAAGATAAACCAATTGCCCAACATAAAATGGTTTTTGAGGAGAGCGTCCTCAAATTATCTGCCTGCTCCTTGTAAACCTTGGTAGCCTTGGTCAATGCTTTCTTCACATTCAGCCAAACCTTTGATCCAAAGTCTGGGAAGTAGGAGGTTCCTGGGGGTACTCAGGCATAGGCATAAAATCTTGACCCATTACTATTTTTAAATGGGTGAGTCCAGTGCTACTGTGCACAGAATTGTTGTAGGCTACCTCCGCGAAAGGCAGGAGGTCAGCCCAATTAGTCTGCTGGTAATTAACATAATATCTGAAGTACTGTTCCACCATTGCGTTAGCCTTTTCAGCTGCTCCATTTGTACTCGGATGAAAAGATAATGAAAGCCCCTGAGTTGACCCAATCAGTTTAACGAACTCCTTCCAGAACTTTGCAGTAAACTGGACCCCCCTGTCAGAAATAATCCACTTTGGGGCTCCATGGAGCTGATACATGTATTTCAAAAACATCTTGGTTAGCTTCTGAGCAGAGGGAAGTCTTGAGCAAGTGATGAAATGCACTTGTTTGGAAAATAGATCAATTACAGTCCATATTACGGTGTTTCCCTTGCTCTCAGGCAATTCACCTATAAAGTCCAGGGCTATTTCCTCCCAAGGCTGGGAAGGGTCAGCCACTTGTTGCAGCAATCATGGGGGCTTCCCAGGATGTCTTTTCATTGCAGTGCAGGTAGCACAGCTCCTCAATGTCTCTTTTCATCCATGGCCCCAGAATTGCCTCCGCACTAAATGCAATGTTTTCAGGAACCCAAAATGACCCACCTGTTTTGCATGACTTCACTGAAGGGATTGGAGTCTGAGGCCATCTGGGAGGTATAACTTACAGCCTTTCCAGGCTAGCCCTCCCCTAAGGGTTAAAATAGATTTGTTGTCTTTGAACCAGGTGTCAGTCTCTAATTGCTCCTTTAGTTCCTTCAGTAAGTGATCATCAGGACCAGCAGGTGGTCCTTGTGTTTGCAATCTAGTTGTTTGAGAAACAGATTGTGGCAGGGGAATAATGGGGTTGATTACTTCCTCCCAGTGACTTTTGAACTGGGGCATTCTAGACAAGGCGTCAGCCAAAAATTTTTTACCCCCTGGGAAATACTTTAAGATGAAGTTAAAATGGTTGAAGTATTGAGCCCACCGGACCTGTTTTGGGGATAATTTGTGGGGGGGGGGTTCAGAGCTTCCAAATTTTTATGATCAGTCCATACTTCAAAAGTACTTCCAAAAGTACTTCCCAAAAAATGATGCCACATTAGTAACACCCATTGCACTGCAAAAGCCTCCTTCTCCCAAACAGCCCACCTCCTCTCCATGTCGGTTAGCTTCCGAGAAGTGTAATTGCCCCTGCTGACTTTTTGTAAGAGAACAGTACCCACAGCCACATCACTCACATCGGCTTGAATGATGAATTACTTTTCAGGATCAAGGTGTTTGAGAACAGGTTCGGCTGCAAAGAATCTTTTTAGTTTCTCGAATACAGCTTGACATTCTAGGGACCAAGGCAATGGCTGGCAAGGTCAGGATTTCTCCCCCCCTTCCCATTTTCAATAAGTTGATTATTGGCATGACTATCTTTGTGAAAGAGGGGATAAATTGGCGGTAAAAGTTAGCAAACCCCAGCAAGATTTGAAGTTGTTTATGGGTGCAAGAGGGCTGCCATTCCAATACAGCTTTCACTTTTGCATAGTCTCAGTGTAAATGAGAATGTCATCAAGATAAACCAAAACCCCTTATACAGATGATCATGGAGCACCTGGTTGATTAACTGCATAAATACAGCAGGACTGACTTTCCAACTCATATTGACAATTTTATTTAGAGATTTACATTGAATTGATGGTCTACATCAGGTTGCTTTGGGTATCAAATCAAATCAATGCATCAGAGTAGTCAGTGCAGTGCAATGTTGCCATTTGCAAAATTCTGAGAAAACAAATTGGAATAGGAATTTCATGCATGTTTGTTGTAGAAGATTACGGAGCCTTGAAGAATGTACACAGCAGCCATTACAAAAATATGAACAACAAATATTAAAAATATCATTCTACAGTGTTACACTATCTAAAACCTTTTCATCAGTGTCTCGAAAATATACTTCCTTAAACTTCATTCTTTTTATCCTTTATCAAAGAATAAAAAAGATCTATTATATGAGGAGGTAAGAAATAATGTCCTTCCAGAGGCAATTTTACATTAGTAGCCTCTGTGATCACTTGCAATGTTTTCTTTCAAAGGGGCTTTGATCCTGTAACCATTTTACTCAACTGTTAATCAGGTATTTATTTACAACTTGGAATTATCACCCATTCTCCGGGAGAGGGGGTCATTTTGTAATAGCATATAACTTTGTGTGCTTCCTAATGTCTTTGCTAGAATAATTCCAAAAATGCTTTATCAATGTAATGGAACTCAAAGTTGCTGAATCATAAAGCAGCTTAAATATTTTCCTCTAAATGATTTATCAGTATTTTTAATTATAAATTGTAATTACATTTATAATTTATTTAAATATCTTATTTATCTAAGATTTTAAATATTACAGCACATCCAGCTGTTTGTATCAGCCAGCAAAATAGCAGCATGTATTAAACTTTAAGTTAGTGACATGGTTGTTAAGTGTATCTGGCTTCCCCATTGACTTTGCTTGTCAGAGAATCCCGAAAGTTGATCACATGATCCTGGGTCACTGCAGATGTCATAAATATGAAACCAGTTGCCAAGAGTCCGAATTTTGATTGCATGACCTCAGGGATGCTACAACGGTCATGTGAAAAATGATCATAAGTCACTTTTTTCAATGCTGTTGTAACTTTGAACGGTCACTAAATGAGCTGTTGTAAGTCGAGGACAGCTTGTAAAATCCTGGAGATGGCTGGTGGCTTGAGGGCACTCCCACTGCCTCGTTAACTTGTTAACCTTTTTAGCCTTCTGAATTTTTAACATTGATTTTTATTTTTAACTTGCAAATTTTAACTTGTTCTGTTTTTAATCTGTGCTTTTATTCAGATGTTTACATTGTTTTGAGATGCTTTTGTAAACTACCCAGAGTCACTTAGATGAAATGGACAGTGTAGAAATTTAATAAATAAATATAATTTTGCCAAATTTCTATCCCACAGGAGTCATTTTGGACACATTCTATAAATTAGACCATTGGAGGTATGTTGTTTCAAAATTGTTGCTCTATGATGCACTGTTTCATCCAATTGAAAATTAAAAACAAACAGACATAAGCGATTTAATAGTATATAGATAAGATAAAATTGCTTCATTGGGCATTAAAATTATATTTGGGTCAATAGTTACTTAAACACTGATATTTTAGTTGACAGATAGATCTGTTTTTATAAGATATTAGTTTGCTTTTTTAAATACTTATTGGACAGATTTTAGTATCCTGTTTCTAAAATAGCATGCACAAATTATTTCCAAGGATTATGCTTAAATTTCCTTTTGGTCAGTATGCCAATGATTCAGCACAAAAAAATCTTGCTGCTTTAATAAAAGCTTACATCTATTTCAGGGGTCCCCAACCCCCAGTCCATGGACCAGTACTGGGCCGTGGCATGCCAGCAACTGGACCACACAAACAAGCAAAGCCCCATTCATGGGATGCACACAAAACCATGCCCCCTCTGGTCCGTGGAAAAACCTCTCTCCACATAACCGGTTCCTGGTGCCCAAAAGGTTGGGGACCTCTATCTATTTGACAAATATGATGTCAATGAATTCAATAAAAGTTCTGGCTGATACTGATCTTCCATAGTTTAAGCTCTTATGATAATAGATATTGCCTCAGCTTCTACTTTTTCATTCTTTAGTTCTAAACAACCACTTTTACAATCTGGCTTTTTAAATGTTTCTAAATTCTTCTCTGAATTTTCTTCCCAATTCCAGTTAATTCAGGCAGAAGAGTGTCTAGTTTAACAAGCATTCTATACAAAACTTGGAATTTAAAGGGGAAAAAAATTCTTAAAATTAGCTTATGATGTGATGGAATGTAGTAGGCTGGATTAATAAGGGGGGGTACATTCCAGAGGAATAAGAGACAATGCAGTCCAGATATTTTGTGTGATTGAAAGTTAGTGAGAAGACTTGTTGTTCAGTCATTAAGTCTTGCCCGATTCTTTGCGACTGCATAGACCATAGCACATCAGGTCCCCCTGTTGTCCACTGTCTCCCTGAGTCTGACTAAAGCCATGTACTGCACTGATGACAGTGAAGACAGCCCCTCCCTAATAGTTCTCAGAGTATATGGTTGATACAAATTGTAGACTGCTTAATCTGGCAAGATTCTGTCTACAGATACGGAAATAATAAAGAATCCAGCATAGATGAATCACCACATGCCATTCTTGGTTTTGGGGCCTGACAGCAATGTGGGCAAAAGATGATAAAAATACAGTAATATAGTACAGTAATATAATGACATTACTTTAACATACCATTCCCAGCATAATGTATTAAAATTGAATGAAACCTCGTGGATAGCTTTCTCCAGCAGCTTCATGTAAATGAAAAGCAATATGCCAGCTCTTTAAGGTAGTCAAGGTCACTAGGAGACTTGGAATGTACTTTAATGCAATTAGAGTATTGTAACAAAATATTGAGAGCCTGCCAATGCCCTTGTGTGCTTTAATTTATACTAACACAATCAAGGTGCAGTTGTTTTCAATTTCTTCTTTGCGCTTCCTACTTTCTCAGGACTAAAATATTTTTTGTATTGAATACACTCCTCTCCGAGTCAAATCAGCAGCCTGTCACACATTGCAGAACTCCACGAAGATGCAATAATGGGCCATTCTCCATACCCACAAATTGGAACCATTGCAAAAGAGGGCCTCCAATCCTGACAGACAGCCCAGAAGGATTCTATGGCAACAAGGGATTCTCTAACTCCATCCAGGACTTGATAAGATTATCATACTATAGAACTACCATTGCCACCTCCATCCCTTCTCCAGGCCTTGACTCTGACTGAAAATGGATTAATGTGCTCCAAAATTGCCTTTTCAACCATGATTTCAGAAATCTTCCCTAGAGAAGTGAGGTTGGAGACAGGAAAATAATTATCAAGTATATGGATCTCAGAAGGACCTCTTAAGACCTCTTCTTCATGGCTGCCAGCCCAACCTCTTCCTAAAGGGAGTAGCTGACAATCTGCCAAGACCCAATATACTATGTAATCTGCTTTGTTGATGAAATTATATTTTGCCAATTCTTTCTTCCTGTATTGTTTAGTTGCTATTGATTGCTCTGCAATATGCCCTATGTAATTTTAAAAAGCAATACAAACAACATGTGACCAAACCTATTATTTAGCCTATATATTTAGCCTTGGGTGGGTTTTTTTTCCAATATAGTTCCTGGATATGACATTACTGAGGCAATCAAATATTTTAAATAGTATTGGCTGAATATGAACAAAAATATTAAGGTTGAAATTCAAGATCTTGTTCCATTCTGCCAGCATTTTGTTGACCATCAAAGATATATGTCTGTTTCCAAAGCCTGCCTGAATGGCAGTTATGTTTTAACACCAAATGAGGCCCTGTTCACTTCTTATTTTTGTCATGGCAAAAAATAAAGTACTTTTACTGTACTCCATTTGATTCAAGTTTTAGATTAGAGTGGTGGATTTCTGCTTTAACAAAAACTCTGAAAGTGAGATCTGCTCTAGCTAAGTGACAAAAGATAATGACTGAAAGCATGAAAGGGGAAATGCACATACAATTGAGACATTTTGGTAATGGTCTCTGTCATTATTTAGTTTCTATTGTACTGCTTCTTCTTTTAAAATAATTTTCGTATTTTGTGGAAACAACCGGACAACTTGAATAGACACAGAATTGCAAAGAGGCTTTGAGAACATAAGCTGCATCACATCTGGCTTCTCCTAGACATTATGCCACTCTCTACTTTTCTGTCAGACATACCACATTATTTCCATTATACTTCAGGATAAAACACCTTCCACCAAATTCAAAATGCTATGATTTTTACAAACTTTTAGCTCCTGACTGAAGATTTAAAAAGAGCCGTTTATTGATTTATTGTTACATAGTCTCCTTTCAGGTGAATTTTCCTTGAGGAAGATAGCTGTTAAGGTTTAGATTAGAAAGTATGTTTACATGCAAAGTCTCAAAGGTTAGAAATCCAGATTCCCACTTTGAAGCTAATGCTGATTATGCATAAGTCTTCTTAGCTCAGACTCAATACATAATAGTCAGTTTTTCTTTTTCTACTGAATTGTTTTTGGCAATTTCAATTAAAATAATCTCTTGCTCACTCTGTTTACCTTCTTTCATAGAAGTTGCAGCTCCTCTGAGAATGTGGATTCTTGGTTCTTCCACCTAAAGCCTCAGAAAAATCAGAGAATGAAAGTTGCACCAAATCTTCAGCAGCTGTCCTTTTCACTACTGATGCCACCTAAGATTTGGAGGACAGAGGATATCTCAAGAGAGCTGGGGCCATCCACAGCAGAGGGAAGGGTGATAAGTCCTCTGGGTTTTGATGCATACTTGCTGATATCATTAGGGCAGCAACAAGATCTGGGTGTTAATATGGTATTAATTAACTGATTGAGTGATGAGATTTACCCTGCTGCAGTTAAGAAGACTCTTGGAGGTTAATAACATCTGTCAGTTCAAAATAATTAAGTATCTGCTACATAAACAATAAAACACGATATTTTAATAGTAGACCTGTACCTCCATTTTTAGTCTTGCAGAAAGTCAACAAAGTAGAAGCAGATTGAAGTTGGAGAGGCAGGGTGGACACTATCCCAAAAGGCAGCATTTCCCCCCCCAAAAAAAAAACAACACCTGTGAGCTCCCACATCCTCTTTTTACAAACATGGGGGATCACCAGCAGATTATCTCAGGATAAATGTGTTGGTGGAATTGTCTACATATACCTTGTTGCTAATTCATGTAAAACAAGCTTTGAATTCTGCTCAGAAGAAAGCCCCAGTATATAAACTATAAAATCAAATCCACAAGAAAGTATAACTTATCAAGACTGGCTATAATAAGAGAATCATACAAGTGTGTGCTGTACCTGCTCCTTCTTCTAACAGTTCAGTCAATTATGGAGACATTATTCAGGCACTGAGTTCCAGCAGAGGTGTTAAATGAAGATCCAGCATCAGAGAGCTGAACTTTGCTGACTGGGGAGTCTATCTAAAAGTCATGTGGATGCCAACAAAAGAGTGAACTTTGCAACTACTATTTGATGAGTCCAAGTTGTGCACTAGGTAGAGGCTCAGCATGGCATATTTATTGCACTCCCTCCCTCCAGGCAGTACCAATATCAGCTTCTCTAAAACTCAGCAATTGTCTATGAAAAGCTTGCTTTGCCATGCTTGGGACTTCATATCTTGCTTCTCCTTCAAGTCATTGCCTGATTGATAGTTTATTGATCTTGATCTATGCTTTGTCTGCTGGCCCACAACTGCAGTCTGTCCTCAAAGATGCTGTGACCTTTCTAAAGTCTCCTTTACTTCAGCCAGCTGCAATAAAGTCTGAGCTAAAACACAGAACATCGATAATATTTGCTTAATCAATCTTTTTATAAAAATATAACTTAATACTTCTAGATACTGGGAACCAAAATTTAATGTCTTAGGTTATTTGGGCAAACACTATTCAGATTAGTATTTGCCAGAATAATTGGAGTTGCCAACTGTCACAGTGTAACTAGGAATATTGATAATAATTACTCATACTGTGATTTTTGACTAGGGAAATTAATCTTTTACTATACCCAAAGTGGATTGCTTCTGATTTTCAGGGCATTTTTGTCAACTTTGTTGACAAGTATTAATGGGCTCTAATTGTAGTTCATATTATGCGCATCCAAATTCAATTTTTTTGGAGCTGATAGAACAAAAACTGTCTCTATCTGGAAAAATATATTAAAAGGAGAGCATCTCAAATTTATAGCATCATTAATCCATTGGCTAAGGTAACCAATCAAGGAAATAATTGCTTTAATAAAGTATTCTCTGAAGTCAAAATTATTTGTTTATACATTTTTAATCTCTTCCCACTCAAAACCCTAATTTGTTAAAAAAATAAATAAAGATGTCAGTAGATCTGACAACTAACATATTACAATAATGTATACCAGATTGGAGATTGCAGTGATCTCTATCTCCTTTGGGTATCTTTTATAAACAAAGTAATAAGAATAAATAAACTGTATTATCCATATCAAGAAATGACAATTTAGATTTTGCTTGCAGGAAAGAACTTCAAAGTCTCCCCTGAACCAAAGAGAGATTCAATTATTGTCTGCCAATAGAAAGATATCTCCAAGAAATTTTTTATAAATGCTGGCAGTCTTAACCACAACTGGGACTGACAATTCTGTGGTAATATGGTTGTTAAGCAAAATATCATATGACCATAATGGGCTTACAACTTCACTTCTGCTGTAGTTGTTAAGCAAATCATTATAGGTCATTAAGTGAGATGTCACATGATAGTGACTTGAGATTTTACTGGTCCCTTCTCCATTGACTCTGCTTGTTGCAAGCCAGTTGTGAAGCACACAAATGACAACCATATCACTATGGTCATAAAATGCATGCCACTTGTGAACAGCCCAATTCTTGCTCACATGAGTTGCTCAGGGATGGTGAGGCAGTTATAAGTGTGAGGATTGGTTTACTTTTTTCAGTATTGTCCTAATTCTGAATGCTCACTAAATGAGGTTGTCCTTAAGTCAAGTCTATCTATATGTCTTCATTTGGGTGAATTGGAGGTGCTACTGTGCCCTTATAGCTTGATGGTGGTTGAGAAGGAATGTGTTATAGGTTTATACATTTCCCTTTTATTTTCAGTAAATTTTTGGCAGTTTCTGGAAATATCAAATTACAGTATGTCATGTCAAGGGGTCTTTCCATATCTTAATCATATTTGTGTTAATCCAGTGGAACGATTGAAGTGTTATATTCAAGGATTTAGTTTTTTCCTTAATCTTTTAATCTTAGAATCCTATTTTCCAGAATTAATTCTTTTACATGGGTACATAGCAAAATCGTCTTTCAGCAAGGATTCTTGATGATATACAGAATTTCTTTGATCTTCATGGGTAAAATGAGAGAAAGCTTAAAGAATGTTCAGGGAAAAACTTGAAAGTCCTTTTATTTTCACTGATTTGTAATATAAGATGAAAAATATCAAGAACCAAAAGTTCATATTACAATCATTCATTTTCTTTGAATTAACCACAGTCAAAATGTAAATAGCTGACAAAAGCTTAAGGGCAATTCAAGACTGGTGAGGAAAGTCTGTGTACGCTTCTTAGTTTTGTCATATTTATTCAAACAGAAACTGAGTAAAATTTGAAGCTATCTATAGTATACTTGATTAAAATAAGAGATTATCCTCCTAATTAAGCGTTGCATGTACATTCTTTTGCTAACATTGTATACAAGAAAAGATCAAAGAAATGAAGAAATGCTTCTGACTACATTATGCTAAGAAACAACCCATGACTATGACACACTGTATCTCTGTATCACTAACATAAATACTTAGACTTCCGTAATCTTAAAATCTCCTTCTAAATGTCAGATTTTTTTTTTGTCCCATCTCTCATGAAAGCATCATTTGTGCAAGAAGGGAATTATCATCTATAATTCATCTATAATTATCATCTATAATTTTTTGCAATGGGTTTTCCTTCCTTCCTTCCTTCCTTCCTTCCTTCCTTCCTTCCTTCCTTCCTTCCTTCCTTCCTTCCTTCCTTCCTTCCTTTCTTTCTTTCTTTCTTTCTTTCTTTTCAATTATCTTTTTCCTTCATTTTAGCACAATTCAATTTTCTTCCTTTTTCTATTTTCTTACCTTCCCTTTCCAATCCAAGTGCCTCTTCTTTTTCCAGGTCCATCCTGGGTGCCCCCCCCCTTTTTTATGCTGTTTTTCTTTCTAGAAAGTTGAATCTGTTTGTACATGCATATCTATAGCTACAATTATTGCTATAAATGAAAATTTAGAAAAATACTGCTATAAATGTAATATTTTCTTCTGTGTTGTGTTTTGCTTAATTATTTACTGCCTTTTGTTATTTGTACACACACACCACACACACCACACACACATATAATTATATATATATATAATTTATTATATATCCAATAATAAAACTTAATTCCTATATATTTTACTAAACAGATTATCTAAATGGATGAGTAACTCAAAATATAAATTTTGTTTCATATCCCTTATACTTTCTCAAAGATTGATTCAACAAGGACTCTAATCCATTTTTCATTTGACCTGTTGTTGACATCATATTGGTTAGGGCAATAACATTCAACACTATTCTTGAGGCAAAGAGGGAGGTTAGACCTATTGATGAATACATGTCTGTCTGCCAGATGTTTTCTTTCTTATTTTCTTTTTCCCTACTGGCAAAATCCCCTATTTTACATTCTTCTCCACAATTTTACAGTATCTCTTGGTCTGGGGAGGGCATGATAGCCCAAAATATGAATGCATCCCTTATGCATCCCATAAGCTAACCAATATCTCCTAAAAACAATAAATATAAACCTTTTATATACCTTTTACAAAGTTTATATACATTCTAACTCCCTTCTTGGCAATTAATTTTAAAAGGAGTCATGTTTTGAACTGAATAAGCACTAAGGGAAGAGGGGTTGATATAGACACCTGCTTTTCAGAAGGAATTATAGGTGAGGTGTGGCAATGCCTAGAAATTGATCTCAAAACTATCTCAAGCAAGAAAGATTGAGGCCATTGGTCTACAAACTTCACATGTTGCAATAGGACTCACCCAGATTCATTCAGTCTGGCCAATGCGCTGAAGACATTGTTGGAGCACTGATTCTGTATTATGGAGAAAGAGACTATGTGGGGGAAAAAATCTAGATATAGCTTCTATTAAATCTATTAAATTCTATTAAGTGGGAGAGTGAATTAAAGAAAACAAGTAAACGGCTCCTGAAAGTCTTTTAAAAAAACTCAGAAGAAAGCATTAGCAAGATCTTGCATATGTACTTGTAGTCACCTGAAGCAGAATTTGATTCAACTGAAACTTTTTTTTTGATGTTTTGATAACATTGGCAGCTAACTTTCACAATGTTCCTGTTTTTTAGGGGGTTAGAGTTTGAACCTCCTGGTCTCAAACCTCTTAGTGGAATATGGAGAAAGATTATGAATAAGAGCAATTCTTTCTTAGATGATAAGAAGCTGCTGATCTGGTGAGCTAACCATCCACTGCTGCATGTTTCCCTCACCTTTCAACCCTTCTCCATTTGGATGTAGAACCTGAACGTTCCAGTGATACATAACTCCAGCTCTCCTCCTATGAAGGAGTGGAGTTCATTATTGATAACACACAAAGTAAAATCAGCAATTATAAGATGGAAAGACCCCCCCAAAATATTATCATATATCACCTCAGCTACTCCATAATAGAATGCCAAGACTAGACTACAACTTAATCATTGGCAAGGAATCAGTGAGACGAATGCAAGGGAGGAATAATGATCAGGGGCTGGCAGTAGTTATGGAGCTTACTGATCTGATGAATGAAGATGATGCAAATGAACAAGAAGAATATCAATCTGGTTACTAATTATGAGTTGAATGGGCTTATGATGAAATAATGGGCAGGCATGGTATTTGAAAACTATCAACTTTATCAGCAGCATCAAGCATGGACTTTCTGCTCTCCAGAAAATCTGTTTGGTCCAAGATTAGATAAAGCCCCTTCAGCATCCATTTAACAGGTGAGCAATACCATGAATCCCAGGTGAAATTCTTCTGCATTCAGACTATGAACTTTTAAGAATGGAGTGGAACTCTTTCCTACTGAGAATAATCCCACTGCTATTCTAACATAAATAGGCTTAAAGAGGAGCGTTAATATTCAAATTGGAAGGCTTTGAAGAAGCATTGAAGCATGTACCTAATTGGATTTTTTAAAACTTTGGGAATTATAACATTTTATAAGGCTATATTATCCTCACATTAGGAAGGCATTAGGCAGTTCAGTTTTATCGTAATTAATATTCTGACCTTAAAAACTATCCTACATAATCTGGGCTATCAAAATGGGAAAATAGTTTTTTCCATGATTTCTAAGCATCTGAAATATTCAGAACAAATGGCAAAAAACATAGCTCCTGTAACGAAATTCAGATCCAAATCCTTTCACTTTCCCTAACTCAGTACCTTTCAAACATATTGGGTTTTAACCTTAAAAATTTATATTCGGCATTTATGGCTCATTGGGAGACAACTGATATGAATTTGTAGAGGATTCCTCAGCATATTTGCTAATAATTGTGGTGATGAAATTGGGAAGAAAAAGTATAAATTTTGGGGCTTTTTAATGCCTGTTACAGACAATTTAAAAAGCTGTCCAGGAAATGTTCACTTGAACCCTCTTCACTATTTTCTTCTGACATCATACATCAAGGTAATTTTTACTCCATTGAAGTCATCAGCCAGCAAATAAGAGTGTGGATAATAACCAACCTCTGAAAGAATTCTCATTATTAATTAAAATATTGTCTCAAGAATTATTTCAGAAGCTGGATTTTCTCCATACTCTCACTGAACTGTTCTCATTGAACTGACTTGCATGAGAAATAGTGACCCACCTGATCAGTTCAAACTTTGAACAATATTTTTTATTGGCCATAAACATATATAGAAATTAGGACAATTATTTTCCTGAAGTCTGTGTCTGGGTGAAAATAGATTGATAATAATTGACCAGCACAAGAATACATCTTTGTGTGAAGAAAAGAGGAACAAAGCAGGATGAGACTACAGTTGCAAATGAATCCTTTTATCTAGTTAATAGTATATTCATTGGTCAGAGAGATATCTGCCTAGACATGTCATTTGATACAGTCTTCTGTGGAAGACTGAAGACCAAGGCAACTATGCATATTTGTAAATCCATGTACCCCAATCTGCCAAGGTAATTCTAAGCATGATTCTAAATAGAGTTAGTGTAAGTGGGTCTTCTTTTATCTGTCTTCTTTATGGCACATTTCTGTTTTAGTCACTTTTTTCCCTCCATTTTTCACTTGATTCATATTCTTTCTTCTTTATTCATGTAAGAAGCACCTTCAAATTATAAAAATACAAATTCAGCACTAAGCAAATAAGATAGGCATAAAATAGGTTATAAAAATATAGCACATGTAAAAAGAATGTGAAATAAGTAGGATTAAAACTAATCCCACTTATTTCAATTAAATCTGTTAAATTAATTGATTCATATTGAACACATCAAATAACGTGTTATAATGGGTTGGTTGAAATGGCCTTGCTGCTTGAGATACAACTTAGACTTGGGATATTAACTCATATCGTTAAGGCCTGTTCTATTATTGTCATTTTTGGATTGCAATAACAGGATTGTTAAGATTTATTTTATGTATTGCAACATTTGTCCACTTCCAATTCTATATGGACTTCTGAGAGTTAAGATATGTCTATTAACATAAATTCATAAAAGCTCACCATGAAAACCATAAACAATTGTCCTTGGCATCCCATCCCAGCAGCTTTAGAATGAAATAGTTCAGTTTTTACTCTTCTTAAAAGCCAATAGGGAGGATGCCATTCAGATCTGTTGGGAGAAGCAGTTCCACAATAGAATATAATACTTTATTTGGCCAAGTGTGATTAGACACACAAGGAATTTGTCTCTGGTGCAGAAGCTCTCAGTGTCCATGCAAAGCAACAGAGTAATAATGATCATAATAATAATATCAATAAGAAGGGGTAATAAAGAAGATAAGAAGGATAATAATAATACTACAGCCATACATCACGGGTAAATACACATAGGCATTAGACAGCACTGTGAAAATTAGGTGTTCAGCAGAATGATGTCACTGAGGGAAAAACTGTCCCTGTTCCTAGTTGTTTTGGCATGCAGTTCCCTACAGTGGCGTCCTGAGGGGAGGAGTTGAAACAGTTTATGTCCAGGATGTGAGGAGTCTGTAGATATTTTCTTAGCCCTCCTTTTGACCCATGCTATATACAGGTCTTCTATGGAAGGCAGGCTGGTTGCAATTGTATAAAGATAAAGATAAAACTGAAATCTGATTTACTCATGCAGTCCATATGGATTCTGGAGTAGGGGTGTTCAACCTGCCTCCCAGGTCATACACACTGATGAGTCACTGAGGATACCTAGATGCCAAGCTGGCAGGGCTTTATACATAAAGATATGTATTCAGATTGAAATGTATCCAGAAACCTATTGAGAACCAATTCAATACTCACAGTATTGGTAGTTGTATGGTGCTAGTTGCTTACACCTGTCAGCAAATGAACTACAACACAGGATCCATCATATGTTTCCAACACTGGAAAAAGAAATCTATCATTGATTTGCAGAAATAGATTATTGACATATGCTGTGTGCCAATGCTATTGTTGTTTTAAGGATATGATTTAAATATTTTAAAAAATATTTTGCTTAGAACTTCTCATGTTTTTTTCTCTTTTTTCTTTTTCCATTTGTATTATTATGATTATTATTAACCATAATAATTATTAATTTTGAAGTTACATTATAGTGTTAATACTTTACTACACTAATATGTTTTGTTTTTATTTTGTTCATTAATTTGATACTGTCAAATATAACACTATATCTGGCCTGCTTAGGGGCCAGAAACTTTTAGACTTAGGTATCTGGTATGACCAAAGTATTATAAAGATTGTTTTTTTGAACAAAAATGGCCTAAATGTTCATTGCAAATTGAGGTTCTTTTTTCAGGAGGCTGATTCCCCTAACAACTCTTTTTTTTTATGATCCTTTTCAACTTGTCAAAAAAAATGGGTTAAAGAAGAAACTTTAACCAGATGCTAAAGTAGGATGCTAAATTAACTTCATTTTGCCATGGGTTTGTTTAAAATAAACCATCCAATTTCTCTTCCACTTTTCAGGCTCTGTGGTGGAATTCTTTCACATTCCAGTTTTATATTGATGAAAAGTTACTGCCGGTATCTGTCTTGCTCACTTTCACACACATGTGCACACACACGTACTTCAACAACAACAAAAAAGGGTTCTGAAACATGCAATATGTTTGCCATCTAATTGCTTATTCCAGACAAGAGAGAAGGAATAACAGCTGTAGGAGGAGATGGGATATATACATCTGCCCATTTTCCTGTTGAGAATCATCTCCTTAAGGTATCATCATTCAAGATGTTTTGTTGTCAGAGGCAATGAGCCAGATGGCATCCTTCCCCAATCAACAAGCAAAAACCAAATAGGCTATTTAGTCTTATTTCAATGGAATTTTTTCGTGTACCTGAGAACTTCCCCAGCATCTGGTCCTTGAGGAAGCATCCTCATTCTGCCCAACCAGAGGAGTGGCTCTCTCCTGCTCCTACACTAGGAAACTGGAAACTGTTTAATTTCAGCCATCCAGGCTACCTGTGTTATGCTTTGGCAATATGCATGCATTAATGATAGAAATCAATATATTTTTCTGGAAGAGAAAAGCATGGAGGGAAATGACACGCGTTATCACTTCATCACTATAAAGGAATGCCTTCCCCACTAATGACTTCTATTCTTTCTTCTATTTCTGAGATGTATAAGAACTATGCATAATTTCCACTCATATTATGCCTGCATACTCATTTTTAAACTGGCTGTATTTGGATACATTTTAATTGCAACCTGAATATATATGGGGTCCTTGGTGCTCTCTGAGCTTGCTTGTTTTCTTGCAGACGTTTCATTACCCTAACTAGGTAACATCATCAGTGCCAGTAAGGAGTGCAGTTTGCTGTCTGTTTATATTCTGGTGTCTTGCCTGTCTGTGTAGGTTGGGGCGGTCTTAGGGATTCTTTGGTTGGGCTGTTTACTAACGGCTCTGTGGTAGTTTCTTGATTGGGGTATTGCTTACTTGATTGTTGCAATAAGCAAGCTCAGAGAGCACCAAGGACCCCTCATTTCAATCGTGAACTACAAATATTCTCCTTCATTGGTATCGAATATATGTATTTCAGAATTAAAGGTTAAAGTTTAAATATGGGATTCTTCATTTAAATATTCCTGGGTGATCTGGACATAAATAAATCCTCTCCCCAATTCTAGTAATTTAAGTATGTAATAGAGTAACTGTTTTAACTTCTAAATGGAAGCCAATTTCTTTCCATAAAATAACAACAACAACAACAACAACAACAATAAACAATAATAATAATAATAATAATAATAATAATAATAATAATAATAATAATAATAATAATAATAATAATAATAATAATAATAATAATAATAATAAAGCTGGAAGGGACCTTGGAGGTCATCAAGTCCAACCCCTTGCTCAGGCAGGTAACCCTATACCATTTCGGACAAATGGCTGTCCAGTCTCTTCTTAAAAACTTCCAGTGTTGGAGCATTCACCGCTTCTGGAGGCAGGTTGTTCCATTGGTTAATTATTCTAACTGTCAGGAAGTTTCTCCTTAGTTCTAGGTTGCTTCTCTCCTTGATGAGTTTCCATCCATTGCTTTTTGTCCTGCCTTCAGGTGCTTTGGAGAATAGCTTGACTGCCTCTATGGTGTAGATCGAATTTCCTTAAGTGGCATTGATCTTGTAAGAAATTAAGTCAGATCTACCTTTAGCGATACTTGCCACTGTTAGGAAAGGAACTTTGGCTACCCTGCTTGTCTTTCCAAAAGTAACCAAATTAATGTTGGTAATAAATGCTATGACAAGTTATGTGACACAATTAGACTGTGTAGAAAGATCTAACCAAGTTCACTAAAGGAGCTTAGCGAAATATAAATATACTGTAGGCAAGATATATGTATAAATCTATACATCTGTGATTGTCATGTCTCTCTACTAGCTTGTCATGTATCTGGATTACATTGCTGTGTTAGGGCCAATTTTACTAGGTTTGCTGATAAAAAGAAGTTGAAAGTAGCTATTAGTTTAGATTCCGGGGGAAAAGCTTCTCTCATAGGAGACAGGGGTGCCATTGGATTGATGTGACATCAATGTGAGAAAATATCAGACTTCATAAAAAATAAATTAAATGAAGGGGTGGAAAATAGCCAGCAACTAAAGAAGAGTAGAGACCAAGTGGGAATTGAAGATGCATTATTAGTATGGCTGGTAATCTTTGGCTAGACAGTGTTTATACTGCTGAAGGGTCATTAGTTCTAGAGTGACCCAAAGCTCACAGAGAAGAACAGATCCTTCTAACAACTAGAAGATGAAGCCAGATGAGTTAGTCTCTGGGGCCAGAAGGTGGTGGAAAGGAAGAACAAAATACACCAGCTACAGAAATGCCAGTTGCCAGACTGAGGGAGTGAAGCAGAGTGCTCTTAGTCTCTGTAAACCCTTATTTAACTCTAGAATTAGGATATAGGTAGAGTTAAATATAGTTTGTACTACATATGCATTTGTACACCTGCATATATAGAATTGGAGTTGCTTTATCATAACATCCTGAGGTGTGTTTTTTTTAAAATATTCTTAGGATGGTTTAAAGACAAAAGGTTTCCTGTCTTCTCAACTAAGAGGAAGAAATAATTCACAATACCATTATCTATGTACAAAAGTGTTTCATTGTTCTCTTTATCAATAGTTTGAATATATGAAAAAAATGGAATGGTGTTTGTAGTGAATTCCAGTAAAATTCCCAGAATTTGTACATACACATCATAACCGTAAGGTTCTGGGTTAATTTGACTATCCTGTTTGTACCCTGTGGACTGAAACAGTACAATTTCTTTTTTCTTCATTATGCTTTTTTTCCATCCAGTGATTGAGAACTTGGCTGGATTGCAAATTTAATTAAAATATCTTCTTTTCTTTATCTAGAAATTCTATGGAACAATGTAAGGTAACAAAAATCAGTTATTTTTATAAACAACATTTTCATTATTAAGTACACTACTCAAAAAGTATGCTTTTATTTTGTTACCTTGATATTGTTTTCTTTAAGATTGAAGGTGAAAGGCTTTTCTGAAAACTAGTGATATGTATTTGCTTGGATGGGGAAGAGTTTTTAGACTTTCACTACCATTTTATGAGGATGGGGGGGGAAGTATTCAGTCTGCATTTCAAAACAGCTTATCAAATTCCACTACTGAAACTGAAGCAGTATATAATATGAGCTGCCGTTTCGCTTTGAAATTCACACTTTGGAATGGCTAGGCCAAGGGCTGTCTGATACTCAGGGATAAACAACTCATCTCAAAATATTTAGTCTCCATGCAGAGGAGTAGGCTTCAAAATCACTCAAGCCAAATAGGAATCAATAAAGTCAGATAATGCTGGAAAATATATAATGACCAGCTTCATTTAAACCTACATAAAAGCAGTTTGCTTTTTCAGAAATGTGTTGAGCACACTCTGCAGGCTTTTAAACTGGAATGTTGGGCTTTAGCAAAATCATCCCTTTTGTTTAAAAATCTGGTAGCACAAACGAAATAAAAGTCAGAACTAAGAACATGGATAGATTCATTCTAGGATCAAGTAAAATCGAATAAGCAGTAAACAATGTTTATCAATCTTCTTTAGAGTACGGTAGTTTAAAACATATTTAAAGGGAAGGAAAGAAATGAAATATTTCTGGGAATAGTGTCCCAAGACCTGAGATACTTACAGAGAGGAAAAAATCTTATGCAGACGTATGCTAATTGTGCAATTTGAAAAAAGCTCAGTCCCTAGCAAGTATGTTTAGCATTTTGAAGGCAGGACAAGAAGCAATGGATGGAAACTAAGCAAGGAGAGAATGAACCTAAAACTAAGGAGAAATGTCTTGATAGTTAGAACAATTAATCAGTGAAACAACTTGCCTCCAGACGTTATGGATGCTCCAACACTGGAGCTTTTTAAGAAGAGACTGGACAACCACTTGTCTGAAATGGTATAGGGTTTCCTGTCTGAGCAGGGGGTTGGACTAGAAGACCTCCAAGGTCCCTTCCAACTCTGTTATCCTGTTGTTATGAGTTAGTGTACTTGGGGTTGTTTAAAAAAGACAGGGCAATTTTCAAGCAACTCTCTAATATGTACATTGGATATGCGCACGCGTGCACACACGCACACACACACACACACACCAGACCATATCCCAATCAATATTTATAAAAAGTTCAATAATTGTCATGCATAAGGTGTGATCAGTGCAAAGGTATCAACATAGCAAGGTGAGAGAAAACTTAAAAATCAAAATGGTTTGTGGTTTTATCATTTATGGTTAATTGTCCTTTCTGAACATTTTCTTAGAACATCTCAAGTGTTCCATGTATTGACAAAACAAAATCTTAAGTTGTATTAGATGTTTTACAATAGGAAACCTATTATAAAAAACCTCTGCTTCCTCCTTCTTCAACCTAGGATTACAAAAATAGGCAAGCACTAATCCCATGGTAAGTATTAACTGCTACTCTCATATTATAGAAAATTTGTCGAAGAATATAAATTTAACATGTAAAATGTTGCACTGCAAATAATGGTGGTAATAGTTTAAGTGTGCTTTTTGTACCCTAGCCTGTCTTTATAAATAATCAGAGAATTGACTCCTAGCAAAATAAATAAATAAACAACAGTAAAGATTTAACTTCAACATAAATGCATTAACGTGAACAAAAGTACATTTCTCTGTTACAAAGCTCAACAAAAATAGTCAACACCGTTTTTACATTTGAAACTTAAAAAATGAACACCATAGCAATATCTGTAAAACACCTGCATCTGTAATGCAGTTGGTCATTTGCCAGGAAAATAAAACACAACACACATACAATATAACAATAAAAAACATTAAACTTATCTGTCAGGCAGGCAGTGGCATTTCTGGTATTGAAAATGTTTTTCACTATATGAATATAAATTCTTAACTGATTTTCCTTGTTCCTACCACAATTTTCTCCTTAGTAGAAGTAATGTTAACTATGTCCACTCTTTCCACTTGCTATATATTTTTATGTTTCAATGGCTTATGCAAATGTAAAACAAAATAATCACAAGATGTTACAATACACACACACACAGAGAGAGAGAGAGAGAGAGAGAGAGAGAAAGAGAGAGAGAGAGAGAGAGAGAGACCTATGTAGAAAGAAATGTATCCATTTTATTTCAAGGACAAAACACAAAATTCGAAGCATGAAATCCTGGGAATGGCTGTTTTAGTTTCATTAGATAATAAATGTAAAATGTTTTGTATATCGCTTGCATTTTACAAAAGGTGTTGTAGAATCTTGCTTAAAACAATGGTAAACCAGAACCAAACCAAGATAATCTTTATTCATTGTAGTTGCATCTCCTATCCCTGCTCTATCCTAATTTGCTGATATTTTTAATTACTTTCTTTAGCAGAATTTCATTAATATTTTAAGAACATTTTAGAGGTAGAAGAAGGAATATTCTGCTAATGTTACAGTAATTAACTGCGGAAGAGAATGGACTTCTCCAAAAAATATGGTAACTTTCTTATACAGTATATGTGTGTGTGTTTTCTCTCTCTCTTACACACACACAAACACACACAAGCACACATTAATGATGCCCAAACTTTTTAAGCATTGTCTTAACGTATTGCCAGACATAGACATGCTGATCTCATTCTGAAGATGACAACAAATGCTTCATTTTGGACATTATCTGAAGCTACACTCATCTAAAAAATAGGGCACTTTATAAAGCTCGAAGATTAAAAAAAAACCCCACATTTCCAGTGTTTGGTTGTAGATATGTCAGATAGGGAAGGAGGCTGAACATATACTTGCAAATCAAGACATTTGCCATGTCTGGATCATATAGATATTGAATGTATAAAAATGTGAAGACAATTCATTAAATACTGTATCTATTTCAAAAATGACACCCATGAAATTTGTCTTTAAGATAGTTCATTAAAAAAAGAAAGTGAAGATGAGGAAAATAATACCATGCTATAGAACATCTGACAGCTAATAAACGAGCATCTTCAAAGCTTTCTCCCAGCAAGTTCTTGAAATGATCATTGCTGAACAGAAACTTGCATTACAGAACTCAAGGGGAAATACAGTATTCACTCAACTAACCTTAACACAAAAATGATTTTCAAAGCTATATGCACTCTGCTCTAGCCATACATCAAAGAACTTTAGTGGGAGAAATGTATCCAAGGGAACAAGTCTCTTAAATAAAATATTTACTGGTAGAGCTTTATAGAAGCTAGATTTGTAAAAATTCTGTGTTGCTAGTACTGTTTTCCTTTACGGGCTTAAAAAATGGCAATAGACCTGTGCACCCATTGTCCTTAGGTATTGCAAAGGGATGATATTAAGGGAGGGGGGGCTAGCCATCTTTCAATGCTGCAATTATTTTCATATTTATTTTAAAGATTTATAAACCACCCCACTCATAATCTACACACAAAAACAGTATAAATAAATAACTTCAAAATCCAACACAATCAAAAGTCTAACACACAACCACAAAGAAGTTGGTGCCAAGCTTAAATCACTGGAATAGCTAAAATTATTTAACTACAAAGGCAAAAAATAAATTACATTTCTTTGTTCCTTACTGAACAAGTTTCTTCCTACAGAAACGCAAGTTATAAATGAATCGCTAACCATAAAAATAACATGCAAAACACCAGCCCTGGTTTCACAGCATTTTACAGCATAAATTTGCAAATAATTTGTTGCACTGATATTCCACCTTTCTTCACAGAGTTTAAGAAGATGTACATCTTTCTCTCTTCTTATATTGTGGTTCAGATTAATCTACTTTATCAAACTGTGCAAACACTTAATGAGTTTCATGTTTCAGTCAGGATTTAAGTTTGAGTTTCCCCAGTCCTTGCCCAACACTCTAACCATTTTACCACAATGAACACACAGTGCTTCAGGATGCATTTTCTGGAAAGCAGACAGTTTTAAAACCCCACATTCATTAGCCGAGCTAAAATTTAAGGCATGTAGTCTCCATATGCAAAATGCATTAATTTTCACCAGTTCATCCATTTGTTCCTTACCTTCCCTGGTCCTGAAATTCAATAATACTATTAAATAATAAAGGTTCAGTAAGATACATAATGAATATTTTACCTTCTTTGCACAGTAAAGTATTATTCTGATTCTTTCACATTAAGATAACTCATTATGGAAAAATCAGAATTGGTCTGAAAATATTTTCATCGCATTGTAACTCACTCAGAGTTGTTTAGAAAGGGAGACAGCATATTAATTTAATAAATAAAATTAAAATTTCTCAGATTTGTTTTAAGGAATGTCAACTAGAGATTAAATAATCTATCAGTTTTACACTTTTTTCTCATATAATAATAATAATGATGATGATGATGATGATGATGATGTTGGAAGGTACATTGGAGGTCATCTAGTCCAACCCCCTGCTCAGGCAGGAAACCCTATACCATTTCGGACAAATGGCTGTCCAGTCTCTTCTTAAAAACGTCCAGTGTTGGAGCATTCACAGCTTCTGGAGGCAGGTTGTTCCACTGATTAATTGTTCTAACTGTCAGGAAATTTCTCCTTAGTTCTAGGTTGCTTCTCTCCTTGGTTAGTTTCCATCCGTTGCTTCTTGTCCTGCCTTCAGGTGCTTTGGAGAATAGCTTGACTCCCTCTTCTTTGTGGCAGCCCCTGTATATTTTACGAAAGCTTTTCATCCTGTCCATTAAAAAATGTCTATTTTGCTTCATTCTTTTTTTAAAAAAGTGAAATTCTCACATTTGTATTAGCATGGACTTATTGTATATGCTCATTGCACAGTGCCCTAACCCTCTGCCTCATTTATCCTCAGAGTATGTAATCTAAATTAGCAGAAGCAGTGCTTGTGATGTTACCTTATAAATGCTTTATCTGACCTGATAATCTTCAACCAAGTGCCCTTCAGATATGTTAGACTTCAGCTCACATAGTCCTTTGCTAAATTAATGCTGATTGGGAGATTATGGAAATTCAATACATTTGGAAATTACAAGTTGCAGAACTCTATCCTACACAAGTGTCATTGCTTCAAGGCATACTCTTTAATGCAGTTATGGCATGATGACAATCATTTTTCAATCATTTATTTGGCAATCTCAAGCAATTACAAACAGAAAGGAAGTATTAGTGTAAGATAGTGTTTGGTGCAACTGTAATGGAAATGAATAATATCAATCTACTTGGGGATTTTTCCATGTGAAATGGCCCAGATGCTGTAAAATGTGCCCTGAGTTTTCCCTTGATACCAATTAAGAAAACTGAAATAGTAATTTGTCAAAGTCTGACAAAAATGCTCTTACATAATCCCAACTGTCTAATTGTGTGGCTAACTGATGTTCATGTGCTCAGTTGTTTAGTCCCTAGTCATCTCATGGCTGATCCGTTGTAATGCACTCTACAGGGGGCTACCCATGAAGAGCATTTGGTAGTTACAGCTGGTACAGAGTGTGGCAGCATGGATAGAATGTCCCCTGTAATACCACTGCTCTGCAAGCTGCATTGGTTACCAGTCTGCTTCCAGGTGCAATTCAACCTTTAAAGCCCTTCATGGCATGGGTCCAGATTACTTGAGGGACTGTCTCACCTCACTGGGATTGGCCTGTGCCACTCCACTTGTGTCAGCAGAGGAGGCATGCTGCCGGTCCCATCAGCCCAATTATTCTGGCTGGAGGGGTCCAGGAGGAGGGCTTTCTCTGCTGATGCCCTGGAACTTCTTGTCCTCCAGTATGAGATTGGCCCCAACCCTCCTATCTTTTCATAAGGGCCTAAAGACATGGCTTTGCCAGTTGGCTTGGGGACCCAGAGGGCAAACAGCACAGTGGAGGTGGTTGATTGAGTAATAACAGATCCCACCTCCTCCCCATTCCACCCCTGCCCTCCCCTTGTGTCTTTGGTTTTAATGTTTGATTTTAATTTTTATGTTTGACTTAGATGTAACTATAAATTGCCCAGAATTATCCTGTGGTAAGATGGGGGGGGCAATAAATTTTATACATACATACATACATACATACATACATACATACATACATACATACATGCATGCATGCATACAGTGATCTCCATAGTTCTGAATGTGAGAGAGAAAATATACATTTAGACTAAGTCATTTGCAAGAGGCAAAAGTTCAGATGCAGAAATCAGCAATGGCATCACATTTGCCCATAGCAGGGACTGAAGACTAAAACATATGAAGAATGGTTTGCAGGAATTGGGTATGTCTAGTCTAGTGAAAAGACGGACTAAGGGAGACATGCTAGCAGTGTTCTAATATTTGAGGGTCTGCCACAAAGAAGTCAGGATCAACCTATTTTCCAAAGCACCAGAATGCAAGACAAGAAACAATGGATGGAAACTAATCAAGGAGAGAAGCAACCTAGAACTAAGGAGAAATTTCCTAACAGTGAAAAAAATTAACATTTTATCAACATTTTTAAGAGCCTATATTATAACTCTACCGGTAGTTGCTGTGTACGAACAGAATCTGGCAACCAGCATTTTTACCATCAATATAGGAGTAAGACAGGGCTGTATACACTATCGCCATTCTTGTTTCTCCTTTCCATGGATTTGCATAGAGCAATGGATAATTCTAGCTTTGGCTTCCCAAATCACAAATTATCCATTTAATAGGTAGATTTAGAAGACCTAATAAATGCTAAACTCTGTTTTAAGAGAATTTTTTAAAAAGATAAAGGACTGGATGTAAAAGATTTTCCAGTGCAGAGAAAATGTAGTGTAAAGGTAGAAGGAATAGATAGATTTGCATTATTAGGTTATAGGAAATAATCATATTTAAAAAATGACTAGTAGATGCACAGGCAAACATTAAAGGGCTTAATCTTATGTTGTTTGGAATTCCATGTCCCAAGTACAGATAAGAGGGTTTATCAGGTAACAATTAAATACTTATAAATAGTTATAAACATGAATTATTTGCTTAATAATAATACCTAAATATTGGCACAATCCAAGGTTTCTCTTGGTATTCATTTGTTTATAGAATTCATGTGTCCAAATTTCAGCTTCTAGCTAGTTCTGCATGATCAGATTTTCTTTTTAAAAAAGCATTATAACTGAATGAAATTAATTCACTAAAAATTGGCAGTGCTTTTCATTAAGGATATGTAAAACACAGAAGTTCATTCCCAGCACATTCAGAAAAAGAAAGGCATTGACTGATCTGAATATTCAGAGATGACTCATTTCTTGAAGCGCATCCTCTAGAATAATAAATTATTTGTGGTATTCCTGCCCCCAAAATAGGAAAAATGAAACTTCCAAATTAGGAGCACAAATACTTCAAACATTAGCTGTAATGTGTCAGTCCTTTAAGGTAGATCAGACTAGAAAACCAAAGTTTTGAATGCTAATATTACTTTTATTATAAAGTTACAGTAAGAGAATCTTGCAAGTTGGAATATGCTCCCCGCTTTCTCCCATTATCTTTCTGAGAACTAGGGAGAGTCAAGTCTAAGATGCTTCCTCAAATTTCATTTCTGCTTCAGATTCAAATTTCTTTTATCTGATCACTATCTTGATTGCAGCTCTTCCTCTGATTCCTCAAGGATATTCCTACTGCCCACTGCATTATGGTAAGTGACACTGCCTTCAAAGGGTCTTGTTCACTATTCAAAATGAAAGTTTCAAGAATGATCCTTCTCCCTGGTTGTATCAAAATGTTCAACACTAGAAGTATGCTTCTAGTGCAGTGCTTAGAATGTGCTAACAAGACGGCAAAGGGAGGCTATGAGAAATGATACACAAGCAGCAAAAAGATGGTATAAAAGGAAATCTGTGTAAACAAATGGTGCTAACAGGTGCTAACAGTAGCATTTTATGACATGAAAGTACTAGATTCCTGTATCCTTTAAGGATCTCCTGGGCTATGGGCCTAATAGCTTACTACTGAGTGATATAGTAATGGTAAACACTGAGGCTAAAATCTTTTTTTTTAAGTTTTATTATTATTATTTTTTAACAGAGTTCAATAATAATTATTCAACAAAAACATGTTGTCTGAGTATCTTATTCACTAATACAAATTAAATTCCTAATCCCTAAATCTTTTCTCTAACCATTGATAAAATAGGTCCCAAGTTTGAAAATATTCTGTTTCTTCTTTTTCTTTCAACCTTAAAGTAAGTCTGTCCATTTCCGCACAGTCTAATATTTTTTTGATTATTTCTTCTTCTGGTGGCATTTCTTCGTTCTTCCAATATTGTGTAAATATAATTCTTGCCGCTGTTATCACATGTAGAATCAAATATGTACTTTGCTTATCAAGTTTTTCTGGCACTATACCTAGTTAAAAAAATATCAGGTTTATAGTCTGTGTGTTTCTCTAACATTTTTTCTAACCAAGTGTGGATTATTGTCCAATATCTCCTTGCTTTAACACATGTCCACCACATATGATAATAAGTACCTGGTTTGTGTTTACATTTCCAACATTTCTCTGACATGTTTTTAAACATTTTTGCTAATCTTGTTGGTGGCAAATGCCATCTATAAAACATTTTATATAAGTTTTCTTTGTACGAAGCTGACATTGTCAATTTATAGTTTCTTTCCCACAGACCTTGCCACTGAGGCTAAATTCTATGCACCTTCTTTACTTAGAGGAATGTCTCTCTGAAAATAATATACTAGTTTCTAATTAATTAAAAATATACAGGTCGGCTTGCAGAGCCAGCTTATGGTCTTTAAAATGAATCTCTTATAGATAGATGTCAATATTTTCAATTAAAATTAGTCCAGAGTTTGTAACCTAAGATATTGGAATGGGAATCACTAATAACAGTAAATAATTGTAAAAAAATTGTGTCTGTTATTCTACATAAGCTATAAAATAAAACTTTACACTTGGTGGTAGAGCAGTTAATGTCTTGTGATTAGCAGTTGTAGTTTATGATTTGTAATGGCTAAAATCCAGAGAAAATAATCCCAGTGAAATTATTAATTTCTTCTAATTCCTTTCCGGCATTTTTTTTTTCTGTTTCCATCTTTATATGACTAGAGAAATGTATTTCAAAGTGGATCTGCATTAAGATATATTAATTTAACATTTGCTTGCTTCTGCTATAATGTGTTAGCACTACCACTACCACCACTCCACACACATACACATTATCACACTGTTGTGGTGCTACAATATTTGTTGGAGTGATTTGCATAACACAGTATTTACACTGTAAAAGTGGAAATGTTCCAAGTATTCTGAAACTGCTTTTATCAAGTGACCAACTTTAATATACAGATTTTGTTGGCCAAGTCTAAGTCAGCAAATTTGTTTGAATGAGAAGGACTGCATTTGTAGTGGGTTTGTGTTTGTGTGTGTACTTGACTGCTGCATGTTCTGTTAATAACTGATACTGGCTTTAAAGAACTTAATTACTATTTTGGCTGGAAAATTTCCAACTTGGCAGAAATCCTCCCTTATTTAGTATGTAAACACAGTAACTCCCTGAATAAGCTTTATGATGCTTCCCAACCACATCTTCCATTAATCACTCTTCAAGTGTCTGCATTACAGCCTTCACTGTGGTACCCAAGCACTTAATAGATTTTCTCATTTATGTACCTCAAATATCTGAGGTATGAAGCAAGGAGATTGGAGTGGATTGTTTATCAGCAATATAGAGTATCAGATCAAGGGTGAAGACTACTGGAGCAGTGATGGTGGTAAGATAAAACAAAGGATAAAGAGCTACAAAAAACCCCACAAAGAAATACAGATTTCTAAAAAGTCACCTTGAAATATGGGTTGCTTCCAGCCAAGAATTTCCTGCTTATCTATTTAGTTCTCAAAATATATAAGAGGCCTGGATTTGTAAGTATGTAGTACAACCTCTGTCAATGATAGCATTTTATTTATAGCAACTGGAGGTCAATTGACACATCATGCATCTAAACCAGCTTGTTACCCAATAGCATCAAGAGAATATTGTTACAGTTCATAATGCTGTAACAGTTGATGATCCAGAATGTATTTCCACAAGTTGTAGGCAATATAATTTGATGATGATGCCATCCTGGTGAGTGAAGGAAGAAATAAATAATGGTACAACTGATTAATCTGGGTGAGGGTTTATTGGATTTTGTATTTGGAGTTCTACTTCTGTAAACCAACCAGAGTCATTGTAAGTGAGTTGGGCAGCCAAATAAGTTTTCTTAATAAATAAATCTGGTCGCATTGCCTCTTCTTCCCTTGTAAAGAAACCCTGATTTTAATAAATTAAAAAAAATAAATCCTTGCAATGGCTCTAGAAATGTGTGTGGATAAGCATGTAGAGAGATAATAAATGCCAATAACCTGATGTCAGTTATTAGACAGAGCACTAAAACCATCTATCAAAATTTGTCAATATTCTTTCAATCAATAGGAGAGCTTACAGCTGCTGTTTGGATGATGAATGGGATAAATCAATGGCAAGTTTTGGAATAGCCCCGGGGGCTCTTTTCAACTTCAGGTTGTGCAACTTTGATCTCAGGCAACTCATATCTTCTATAACATCCCCAACCATTCCTACCACCCTTTCTTTGCATTTCCAACAGGAATTGTAAAGCCAATTCTCGCTCTCTGGATTTTGTTCTGAACTGAAAAATCCACAAAATTCTTTGAAAATAATTTGTGGATACAAATTCTTGGCTCCATATTCTATATAGATAGATGGTAGATGATAATAGGTGATAGGAGAGAGAGAGAGAAAGAGAGAGAGAGAGAGAGAGAGAGAGAGAGAGAATGGACATATAGGCTTTTATGAACAATGGAAGAGAATGGTGGTTAAATCAGAATCCCAAACATATTCAAAGTTCAATTTTCAATATTTCTACTTTGACAGTCTGTTGTCAAACACTTCAGTCTAGATCTTGGATCGAATAGCCCAATCTCATTAGCATTATATAAACTTGAAAGCAGTAGAAGTGAGACTAGTAAGGAATGTGCAAAAATCCAAAGTATTTTTTGGAAGTTCACTTTGGAAATGGTCCAATTTGCTTTGGATTGAACCAAAGCCAATCTAATTTGATGCTTCTAGAAAAATATTTATTAAAATTAAAATTATTCTTCATTCATCTTATTATCTATTTTGGGAGAAATACAAATGGCTTGCATGCACGTGTGTGTGTGTATACACATATATGTTTACATATGTATAAAATGTATCAACAGGGAAGAAAAAACAAACTTTCAGACAAGCTTGCCTTTTATGATGGCTTCAAACACATCAAATTTAAGCAACAACAGTGTATGGATTTTTGAGATGTACTTTAAAATCTATTAATGAATACTTGTATCTTGGAAATTTTAACTATCCAAATATCCATTTACTTAAATTTGCTATAAATTCAAGTCCTTCCCGTGAACAACATCCATGCAATATTTCAGAGATATTAATTGAATGAATTCACAGGGAATCAGTGTGCTTTCCTGAACTCATGGTACTGATTTTTGGGAGGTTCAACTTGCAATATAAACACATAAAATTCAGAATATAATTTAATTTTTTGATGACAAGCCACCAACAAATTCTAATGTGACAGTTAAAGAAAGCAAGAGAGCTCAGCTTTTAGAGCAAAATGTACTCAATAAGCATACTGTGTCAGGAGATAAAAAGCTATTACAGCAAACCAAAAAAACTAACAGCTCATCATTTTTTCAGAATATGCTGACTTGGAATAAAAAAAACCACTTCAAAATACACATTCCCACCCTCACAAAGCTGAAATTAGATTGGTTCTGCTTTTATGATCACTAGGCACACACTAATTGGAAGAACAGCATGGCAGTCATTGAAAACCCTTTGAGATAGGTCAGGCCAATTTTTCCACTAGCGTATGTTTCTCTAATAACTCTGGATAATTCATAGTTTCCCCAAGGTCAGTTCTAAATTCCTTTAAAATAATTGGAATTGAACATTCTCTCTATTGTTTCCTCTCCCTTTCTCATAGCAGGTCCAAAAGGCCCAATTCTGAAAAGCACTATCATGGTACCCCAATTACATCACTGATCCAAATCATATAACCATAATATTCTTTAGTCAGCCTGCAAGGATTTTATTGTTGGCTTCTCTTAACCATTTCTTTCTGTGCCCAGAGCTTCTATGAGCACTGCACTGTTATTGGCACAACAGCACTCGGAAGCAGTAATATAGAACCTGAGTTCATCTTAAATTTCATGCCTAATTTCATACCCAATTTCACACATTCAGAACTGACACTGTACTACTAGAACTGAGCTTGTTGAGTTTTAATGTATTTAGTTTATGGTTCAATTCTAAATTTGCACACAAAAAAGTTCAGTTGAATTTAGCAGAATTTATTTGCTATCAATGAAAACCCTAGGGATGCAGTGAATCCTTAGGGGGCAAATCCAATGTGAAATTGCTTCAAAATGGCAAATGCAAATGTTTCTAGCAATAGAAAAGAAAATTGAGAATGGTTCGTCTATCATTAAACATAATGAAGGGGAATACTGTAGATAACAGTAGCAATAGCACTTAGACTTATATACAGCTCTATAGTGCTTTACAGCACTCTTTGAGTGGTTTACAATGTCAGCATATTGCCCCCAACAATCTGGTTCCTCATTTTATTGATCTAGGAAGGATGGAATTGCTGAGTCAACTTTGAGCCCCATCATGACTGAACTCCAGATTGTGGGCAGAGTTAGCCTGCAATACTGCATTCTATCCACTGTGCCACCAGGGCTCCTATAGATCTGGACCATCAAGAAAAAAGGGTAGGAAAAAAACGTGAATTTCTTTTACATTATTTCATTTTCATTCTCTGACACTGGCACTTCTGCAATTTTTGTGAGAAACTCTGAGTCAGGTGCCAAAATAATTTGGTCAGTCATAAATCTATGAAACTTGACTTCAGCTGAGAGAAGATAACATTAGCTACCCTGCTTTGGGCATCCAAGTACCCTAAACTAGAAGCATAAAGAATAATTCCAGTACTTTAAAAAAAACATCTGTCCCTGATCACAATCAATTGGAAACTGTTTAGAAGCCATTTCTCCCCATTTTGTAAAATTGTTGTTTGACTATAAAAGATGCCCATTAACATTAACTCAGAACATGACAAAGAACCAATTGAAAACCTAATTTTTACTTCATATCTTTGAACATGCTGACTAGGGAAGCTTCACATTTTGAAATTTTGTTCCTTATCTCCAAGGGTAAAGAATGCAACCAAATTTCAGCAAACAATTTTTTTCCCTCAGCCCAGAAGAAACCAAAGTCATTTCAATACTAAATTTATAGAATAGCCTTCACTGCTATTGCATAAAATCTCCCTTTAGGTTGTTGGGATACAAGGTAACGTGTGCATTAGAGAAATTATTTTTTCCAACCCCATTTTAGATATAATATTCTAATACTAACTATAGAACATTAAAAGCTCCCAATATTTTAAAGCAGACTTTCAAAATAAGTGCTCGGGTAAAAAATAACTTTGCGCTATGGTATAATTGGTTCTTCAGTAAATCCTTCTCAAAGATAGATTTTCCCCCCACTTCTTACCTTATTCTATTGAAAATAAATGTATTCACTGGCTTATACCGTAGTTAATCAAAATATGAAGCTCAGAAAATTCAGATGGGAAAGTCAACCATCCAGCACCTTGGACAAATCCTCAATAAGAAACATGAACCAGTAGCATCATTTGGCCATACTAATAAAGGAATCATGCTAGCAAGGTAAAATTATTTTCATAGGTTGATCCCTCTTTCCTAATTCTAGCTGATGTTTTTAACTTTCTTATTCTGAGGAGATCTATAAGCTAGTCAAAGTTCATTGAAATTGAAGTAAATAATGCAATTATACACCTAAATACATACATACATACATACATACATACATACATACATACATACATACATACATACATACATACATACATACATAAAACATCATTCTACTATTATTGAAGAATCTTACCATCAGGTGTATCTTATTTGCCTGCCTTGCTTTGGCCCTTCCTTCCTTCCTTCCTTCCTTCCTTCCTTCCTTCCTTCCTTCCTTCCTTCCTTCCTTCCTTCCTTCCTTCCTTTCTTTCTTTCTTTCTTTCTTTCTTTCTTTCTTTCTTTCTTTCTCTTCAAAATATAGCACCTATAAAAGACTATCATTTCCTCGCTCCTTTCTTTCCTTCTGCTTAGCCTGCTTCAGCCTGAATTTGATGGACTTCATAGGATAGGAACCTTCATTTCTTAGATAGGAAGCTTCAGATACTTGCTTTGTAATTTGCTGCCACCTACTTTTTTTTTTCCTCCCGTGCCTTCTGCTACTTTCTTAAGTAAATATTTTCTGGCCATTTCTTCCTGTATTCCTGCATGCATGCATGTTCTCTTATCTACATGAAACCCTAGCTAAGTTATAGTGGTTCAAACACTAGAGCAACAAAGGCATTGAAGAACAATGATCAAGAAAATTTTTTTCCTTCAAACTCCGTAATGTATTCATAGCACAACTCTCTGCTTTAAATTACATGAATTAAAGTAGAAATGGGGTACATGTAGTCAACAGATGTTGCTGAACAACTAACTCCCCTGGCAGCCTCAGCAGTGTTTATCTTTTTGATGCTAGTGCTCCACTGTCAGCAGAGGCAAATATGGGTGGATCAGAAGGCTTATCATGAACAGACAGGGAAACTCTAGAGTCAGAAGATTCAAAGCTCTACCAGTCCCCAGACACACAGCCAACATGTGGAAAAGGAAAAATATATTAATATCACTGTTAGACTTGGGGGGGGGGAATCAAGAAAGAGGAGGAGGAGGAGGAGGAGGAGGAGGAGGAGGAGGAGGAGGAGGAGGGGGATGACAATCATTCTGTCCTGCTTGGAAGAATCAGTTCATTCATAAAGCTGCATAGCTGTAGCTTTATCCAGAAACAATTTTAGAGAATCTGCTGTATTACTTTAATTTTTTACATAGTAAGGAATTGTTGCTTTTATTCTTTGTCTCCTTCTATTTTTGAGATTGTCTTTATGCTATTTTCAAAGTTTCCTGATTGTAAGAAAGAGCCTGTGCCTATAAGAGAAGAGTTTACAATAACTTCTGAGTGCTAATGGAGAATGAAAGCTAATGAATTTCAAAGTATAAAATTCATCATCATTTTAGTTGCCACAGTTCAGACACTAACTTTGTTACATTGACTTTACCAAAGCTTAGGAATCACAGATCAAGATCAAGGGAATAGTAGCTGAAAGTCTAGTTTATTTATTGACCACCATTGGTATTCATATCTTGTCCATATTTTTGAAATGATTCATTAGCTCAGGATTCACAATACACACAATTACTTTTTTCCAGTCTACCAAGTTGATAGCATTAATTGGTAAACATTTGTGCCTTTTTTTGGGTGGCCTTTATGGATTCACCAATAACATGTTTATCAAAAGGAGGTTATTTTGTAAATGCTGTAATGTATGTACACAACCTTTTGCCATTGCTATATAAAAAAAATTACCAATATTTCCAGTTTATTTGTGTGTTTAATTGGATGGCATGACTGGCTGGAAGAGAAAATAACCTACTTATTTCCTAATAAATCAATTCATTATATAGTGTAAACACTATTAAAAAATCACTGCATTTTAGCAGGACAGATCTGCTTTATTGTTGCTGCTGTCCTTTAAGGAGTATGTTTTACTGTTAATTGCTGCAGTAATTATACTTTGTTTCTTTTTTCTGTTGTATTTTTTTCATTTTTAAGCACTTTTTATGCATAATTTTGTATATATCTGCGTTATAAGTGTCTTTGTGTTTGGCCTCTTTTTTCTTAAAAAAAGCATTTTTTTTTAAAGGAGTATTTTTCATATACTTGGGGCAAAAATCTACTGTTGCCTGTGTATACCTCTATTACACAGTGATGTATTTTTCTCCCCTTTTTTCTCATGCCAGCCCTTCCCCTACAGTGACCCAGAATGTACTCAGTAGTCTTCCTGTATTTCGGAGCAGAGTCTGCATGAATGTTGCAAGAAAAGCTCATTTCTTGGTCCAACTGATGGAAGCTGTAGATGTGATTCCATAGAGAATTCTCCCATATGAAAAACCAACAGGCTCAGCATGAAGTATGATAACATGGTATAGATGTAGAAGCTCCTCCATTTGAAAATTCAATTCTTTGAGAGAAACTTTATGAAGTTCATTGCTGCCTAAGGTAAGTTTACAGGAAATATATTTTCAAGAAAAAAATTCCTTGCCACAAATTATCATGAAAGACTTGCAGTGATTTCTTCCTCATTTTCCTGTGTTAGACTTGTTATTCTAGTCAAATGTTATTGTGCTCAAGATAATAAAGCTTGAAATATACTGATCATTATATATTTTACATTTCTGAAATAAATCAGGAAACATAATTAAGAATTGGTGAAGAGGTAGGGGCTGGGGCAAAGCACAGATGTTCATTACCAGATTTTATTTTATTTTTTACTGATCAGCAGGTACTCTGTGAACCAGTTCTGAAATAAGTTATCAGTTATTTCATTATTTTTAAAGAGGTGTTAAGAATGTGTTTTTCCTGGGGCCATTATTTCTGTTTAATTCAGTACTTACTGTACATTGAATCATTAACCTTTTCCTTGTTTCTTTTTTGAGTTACAATGGTCTACTGAAACTTCTAGCTATGCATTGGAATACCAGCTATGTACTGAATTGTGCTCAGTAGTAAGCAATTATTTTGAGAATCCTGAAAGGAAGTAGGACAAGTGATTAACACAGATGTAGGCCTGCTTTCAACTTCTGCTCCCATCAGCCATAGCCTAAAGGATTAAAAAAAATACTAGATTTCTAGAAGGATCTAGATTGCCAATCCGCTCAATAAAATATTATATTGTTGCTGAACTGCTGAACTCAATGTAAGAGCTACACAAAAGGCAAAGCAGAAAGGCACTGAAGCTTCAATTTGGTAGATAGGTATGCTCATCCTGTTTATTTCAGAAGTCAATTCTATAGTGAGTAGTCAAATACTTCAGGGGAGCTTGCAAGCACACAAGAAGGCCAAAAAATCATTTCCAGTTGTTTTATCACAACATCTAAGGCTCATAAATGTATTGCTTTTGAATGACAAAATTCCATCTGATGATCATAGCTAAGAGCATCAGGGATTTCTCTTCTGTTCCTTAGTAGACTGTGGAACCTATTCTAAGAGAATCTATACATTTAATTTAAAATGGCTATAAAAATCTATGTACGTGGGACTTACATCCTATTGCACCAGCAACTGTTAACTCAGACATTACCAAATATATAACCACTTTGAAAGGCAGAAACTAATTAACTGACAGGAATCATCAAAAGTTCAAAAGAAATCAAGTTGATGAGCATATCAGACAGGCCTTTTATGTGCAGGATCAACAAAAAAGAAATTGTGTCTCTCCCTAGTCAGTTTTAAACTCATGACTGAGAAAACAGTAGTTAGCTGGATCTTTTAAATAAATCATTATTATTTTATGGAATGTTTTACTTCTGAAATACTTGTATTGAATTATTCTATAACATCCACAGTGTTTGAATACTTTAATGGACAGAGAGAGGGTTATTCAAACATCTGAACGTATTTACCAATTTTACTTAGGACTACTATATTTTTTTCCTATGAACTGCTCGAATTCAAGGATTAGGTGAAATAAGATATGGATATAAGATTTAATTACAACAATCTGGAACCTGTTGGTGATCATTGCCTATTCTCAGCTATTGTTATTTATTTTGAAAATTATGGGAAGCAGTTCTTGAATATTCCTTACTTTGGAAGTATCTATCTATCTAATCTATCTAATCTATCTAATCTATCTATCTATCTATCTATCTATCTATCTATCTATCTATCTATCTATCTATCTATCTATCTATCTATCTATCTATCTATCTATCTATCTATCTATCTATCTATCTATCTATCTATCTTATCTATCTTATCTATCTTATCTATCTTATCTATCTTATCTATCTATCTATCTATCTATCTATCTATCTATCTATCTATCTATCTATCTATCTATCTATCTATCTATCTATCTATCTATCTATCTAAAGATGTATGGTTAATGATTCCAGACTACATGGAACAGAATAAACACAAGCATAAAAACAAAAGCATAAATTCATCATGAATTAATTTAAATAAATACTATATTCCTAAATTATAAAGTATTAGAGAAATTAATAAATTAAAAGGTACACATAAAAACTATGATGCAAAAAGATATATTGATTTTGCCTTGGAAATCTCATAATTGACTGAAATATCCTTAGAAAGACATGGACTTTTGTTTTTAGATTATAAAAAAGCATATGCAATTCACTACCTCACCAGCCCCACCCCTATCTTTCCAAAACCTTACTTTCCCTATTGCTCCTTAGGTGCTGCTGCCACCACCAATATCCTTGTCTTCAGTGGTGATATACCCAACTGACTTGCCCCCATGCAATCATCTCCAGAAGAAGTTAGGGAAAGATTAGTGCTGGAAGATCAGTAGTAGACCAATGCACAGCCCATGTAGAGGAGAAAAGGAAAGGGTGGGAAATCTATTCTGGATTTTTTTTTCCCACCCAAACAGCAGAACAACCAAAATGTTCCAATTTTCAGTTCTGTAGTATTTTAGGAACAGGATGAGTATTTCCATTTCAAAACAAACATTTTCCATTTTGTGTACATCCCTACAAATATATTAGCCAATGAATATTATCAAAGCAAGAATAGCAGGAATCAGGTAAAGCCACATTCATTTTGGTATGCCCTATGAATCAACCCATTCCTCCAAACTGTTCCTCAGAATCAACTTTACAATTTGCTTCTTTTCTTGGCTTTTTCAAAAACACACACCACCATATCCTGATCAGTTTATCTGAAAATAAAAAAGCAAGAAAATTGTGCCAGCAAGAATATAATGATGCCCATATTTTACAAAAACAGAAGCAAAATAACATTGGATTTGCTAGGATTTCAACTTTTAATAAAGATTTGAAACAAGATATATATTTGTGCCCTTTCCCTGCAATAATTTAATAGTGGTCTAATCCTGGCCTGAATTAAATTGTTGCCATTTTTCTCTTTATGCTGGATATTTTCAGGTGATGGGGAAGTACTTCCCTAAAAATTGTACTCCTGTGCCCCAGGGTATTAAGTGAAACAACCATTATTTCATGGTTCCAATAGACAGAGACGAATTGTAGACAGAAATCTTTCTCTCAGTCCTGAGAAAAAGCATCACGAAAAAAAAAATTACAGAGTTTTGTTTGCCTTGGAGAGGTAATCCAGACAAAAAGCAGCTAGAAACTCTAGTTCCAATTTTATTCTAAGGTTACATTAACAGAATCTTGCAAGTCTAAAAGTACATCCCCTCTTAATTTTATAGACCAAAAAACTAGGGAAGGTCTCTTCAAAGAGGTTTATCCCTTCCACATTCATTCTGCAGTCTCAGCTGCCTCTTATTTGACCATTATCTGGTCTGAGGCTTTTCCTCCTGTTTCCCAAGGTCATTTCATCACACTTTTATGAGTTTTGAGTTTCAGTTGCTTTTTAGTTTTCACTATTTTTTCCCCAACTTGCACTTACTACATTCCAGAACATCTCTGCTCCATAGATTGAACTAATATACTTATTTATACTATGACTGCATGTGTGTCCTTAGGCACTCCGGGTAATTAGCAAGAGTTCTGTTTGACTCTTGCAAAAACACACAAAAAAGACACTGAGTGTGACAAAAGCAGCACCGCTAAGAGAGCTAAAAAGGCTAATAGAGCTGTACTGGCTCTGATTCCAGTTGTCATCTGTGCACATGTGTGTTGTATGTCCCAGTCCCATCCCAGCCATCTGCTCTAAATCCATATAAATTGGGCAGATGGAGTAGCAGTCTGAAAGTAATCACCTAAGCCCAAACAGATTTTCTTGAAACTGGAAACCTGAGCCACAAATGATACCTAAGAAATACTGATTAGAATTGTAGGTTTCCTACACTATTGTTTGATGGATCAAATTAAGTTTAAGTGTACCATTTGATTGTGGGCAACTAATTATGTCTATTTTAAGAAACTGGAGGAGGAGCTGTTTGGCAGCTCTACAATGTGATCTCTTTATATCACTCTAGCAAAATTAACTCTTTTATAGAGCTATTCACATAACTATATGAGAAGCTGCAGGTGTTACTTTGTCCAGCAGTTCAAACAGATTGTTGCTAATATGCCTTTTAGAAAGAGAAATCCAAACACTTTTTATGTTCCCTTTGAAGTCTTCCTGCAGAGCATTTGAAAAAATGGAATTCTGAGCTTCGGAATGTTATTAAAAGTTACATGTTATTATGTTATAAATAAAACAAACCATCTTATATACCTATATAAAGAGAGAATCAAACTGTGTTCATACAAGTGACTCATTGTTTATTGCACAGCTTGGAACTTTTTTATTTTTTTATTTTTTGTGAATTGTCATATTTAAATGAAAACTGTTCAGATGGTAACAATTTGGAATGTATAATTGAACTGATATATTTAGAGGTATGAGTCATTTTCTATGGATAATAAACCAATAAAGCAATACATCATCCTATATTATAAACTTACTAAACTATCCCAGTTGAAAATGAATTTCTATAAATTTCAACAACATGGATAAAACAGAAATGTTGTGAGTAAAACAGATCAAAATAATATAAAATATTATCAGTCACTTCTTTCGGGTAAAAATTAGGTTCTACCATCCATGTACAGGATGCTGTAATGGCGGGTTGGAGGGAATCAAATACCTCCCGTGGACCAATCACAGTGTTTACATGTGCTTCATTGATTTTGAAAAAGCATTTGATAAAATAAGATACAGCAAACTATTAGAAATCCTGAAACAAGGGGGACTAGATGACAAAGACATCCAAATCATAAAGAATCTGTATTGGCATCAGGTAGCAAATGTGAGACTAGGCCAAAAATACTCAGCTGATGCAGAAATAAGAAGAGGGGTCAGACAGGGATATATTCTGTCTCCACTGTTGTTCAATATCTACTCTGAGTCAATCTTCAATGAGGCACTGGAGAACATCGATGCTGGCATCAAAGTAAATGGTGTTTGGATCAACAATTTAAGATATGCCGACGATACAGTTCTGCTTGCCAGTAAGCATGAAGACCTTCAGCTCCTCATCAACAGAGTCACAGAAATATCTGAAAAATACGGCTTGAAGCTTAACCCCTCAAAAACCAAGATCATGGTCGTCAGCAAACAACCCATTAATTTACCACCAATAAATTCAGAAGGAATACCATTAGAAAAAGCTGAAAGGATCACGCATCTCGGTTCTAAGGTACATGAAAGCTGGGACATGACCACTGAAGTAAAGACAAAGATAGAGAAAGCTCGAACAGCATTCTTCAAAATGAAAAAGGTCTTCTGCAGTCACAACATAAGCCTAAGACTGAAAATCAGGCTTGTGAGATACTATGTTTTTTCTATCCTGCTCTATGGAGTAGAGAGTTGGTCTCTGACAGAAGGCCACCTGAAGAGACTAGAAGCATTTGAAATGTGGATTTACAGGCGGCTGTTACGTATAAGCTGGGTGGACAAGATCAGAAATGAGGAGGTTTTAAGCCGCCTGGGAAAGCCAAGGGAAATCATCAAAACAATTAAAAAACGAAAGTTAGAATATTTCGGACATGTGATGTGACACCCAGAAAAATACGGCATACTCCATTTAATCCTCCAGGGAAAGATTGAAGGCAAACGAGGTCCAGGCAGAAGAAGAATATCATGGCTTCAAAATCTAAGGGACTGGTTTGGACAAAACTCAGCAGCACTTTTTCGTGCGGCTGCTGATAAAAACAGGATCGCCAACATGATTGCCAACATCCGATAATGGATATGGCACAAGAAGAAGAAGAATCCATACAATTCTGAAAGAATTCTGAAATAGAGATTGTGGGCCATATTTAAGTCACACATTTAATTTGAGATTTCAAGTTTGGACAGATATTTAATGCATTATTGCACTTAAAAACAATAAAGGTTTTGTTCTTATAAAAAGTCTGTCATTTTCCTGAGACCTAGGTACTCAGTGATCAACAGGTGAGATAACTTAAATCTAAAATTGTATAGCTTTTCATTTCTACAGTGACCATGATGACATATGAAGAATCTCTGAAATAGTGGAATATCTATACTACTCTTCCCTTCCCTATTTTTCCCTTTATTTTACCAATTTACTGATCTCAATTTTAGCCTCAGCTTTGAATTTGGCAGGAAAAAGCCACCCTTTTTATGCCTGCCTCCAAATACATATGCATTGCTGTCAGCACTCTTCCTAGTATGACACTTTTGCAAGCCTGCTGCTACTTTTCATCATTTTGGACACTGACATTACAACCATAGAATAACCTATAAGCAATGCTAGGGGTCAAGCTAAGCTGAGAAGGGCCACTGTAATCTCATTTGGAAAACCATATACAGTATTAAGGGAATTATTTGATATATGCTGGATACTTGTCCATGTAAGCAAGAAGTGAAAAAAGGTGCTGAGGAGATACTCTAGCTATAATTTATTGAGGATTATACTTCACTGACACTCTGTTGTCAATGAAATAGCCAAACAAAAACATTTAAACTCAGGAACAGGAACAGGGCACTTTGATCTAAATATAGATTAAAAATGGAGAATTTAAAGCTGTCTTTCTATGGGATGGAAAAAGCTCTGCTTAAATGTAGAGGAAAATTAGAAGATAAAAGGGGACTGAAAGTACATCTTGAAGCTGCAAAATCAACAATAATACAAAGCATGGAAGGGCATCCATGTCCAGGAATGATACTGGAAAAAAGAGAGGAAGGGAGACACTGGCTGGAAATCCATGGTAGTGGGCAGTGATAAGAACAAGAGAGCCATGGTGAACAAGAGAGCAAACAAAAAAGGGAACACCTCATAGGGCAAAAAATTTCAAACCTCTCTCTTATTAATACAGGCCCTAGATCTCTCAAGGGAGATTGGGATCTTATTTTTATCATTTTCTTTTACAGTGAACTCCTTATTTAACAGACTCTTCAATGGGAGGGGTGCCCATCTTCCCAAATGATCATGAATTCCTAAAGTATGTCTTTCACAGTGGCTTTGTTAGACAAATAACATATGTGGCATTAATTGATGCAAACTGACACACATGGCCTAAATATAGTGTCCTTTAACATTTTGCTTTAACTATACATATTTATATACAATGAATATATGTATAAAGATGTACATGATTTGTGAGGAGATCTGATGTTGTTTCTTGCATTCATAGTCCACTAGATGGGATATACCTTAAACTGGTATTTAAGAGTACGGGAAAATTAATTGAGATCCTTTACATGGTTATCATATGGTCTCCTGCCTCAATCAGCTTTAACAATAAAGGTCCCACTTTTTTGGCTATGGCTGCTGGTTGTCCCAATTTGTTTTGAATAGAACCTGCTTTGAGGAAATCTCCTTGGATATTTATTTCTGTCTCTGTCTCTGATTAATTGCTCATGGTGCTGTTTGGCTACCATGATTTTTATATGATTAACAACTGAGCTTGAATTCAACTCTCTGTTTTTCCATTATGCCAAAATCTTTGTATGATCATATTAAGGACTCCCTGGCTTTTTGCCTGGGTCTCCCAATGCTCATATACAAGTTTATGTTAGGTATTGTTTCACTACATCAATTAATTGCACAAAGGACATACCATTCATTTAAACCTGTCTTTTAATCATTGAATGATTGTTTTCATAGCAAGTAGTGAAGAAAATCCTTAAACATACAAGCAAAAAAAAAATCATTTACCCTTTGGGCAATTATTATAGCTCATACAACATATTAGCCTTTAGGCATTTTCATCCTAAATATGTAGAATCAAATGTTTGTGTTTTGCTCTATGTAAAATAGCTTTTTGCTTAATGTGTGTAGAACACATATTTGAGGATAAAAGTCTCAAACTCACAACATCATGTGACGTGTCATGACGTATTGCGGCTTTTTTCCCATTGCCAGCAATGGGGTGGGCACGGTTTCGCCATGACGCATCCAGCCCACGGGCTGGCAGTTTGACACCCCTGCACTATAAGCTATTAACCTTTAAACCTATTGAATTCTTTCCCTGAGCGGTGCTGGAATGCTTTTTGATATTTCTAAAAATTGTGGAAATGTACCTAACATCACTTGCAAGCTTTCTACTCAATCAGTAAAGCACTGCACTGTGCTAATTTTAGTAATACAATCATTTATTCACTTTGCATTAATGTTGTGCAGTTACAAATCTTATGAAGGTGATGATCCAGGACCATGTTCAGACAAAAGAATGATAGATGTGTGTGTTTGTGTTTTAAGTATGGCAATCAAAGAATATTCACAAAGTGTAAAGAATACTCACTGTAGAGAATTCACAAAATAAGCAAGCTCAGACTTGCCAACCTTGGGAATGTGTTATCCAAGTAATCTAACAATCCTATCATTTTCTCTTGGTTTTTCTTAGATTGAACTGTAGCAGATTTTAAATATAAAAAGTCTATACAATTCTATTCCAAATATGATCTGCAATTTCATGATGTTACAAGGAAGAGAGAAATAAAATATGTTAATGAAAAATAGTATGGCCGATTTTGATTTACATGAAATGAGAAGCAGAATTATAATAATCTACTTGCTCTTTCCATGAACAAAATGTGATCATACCAAAGATATTTTGGAAATAGTCATTTATCATTCCTGCTCAAGGTAGATCTATTTTCTGCATAGTCTACACTCTAGAATGAAAATATTTCCATCCTATTAATCCCTGTGAATTGAGTTTTTGTTAATTTGGTTCATCACAATAAATCACCAAGAATGAATCTCCAACTTCATTAATATAAAAGATGCCAAGTTCCTCTGTGCCTCTGTTAATTCCACAAGGAAACTGTATATTTCTTTTAAGGCTGCGGAGAGATCTCTACAAAATCTAATACAAAAGTGGAACAGAATGAACCAAATTAAAGTAATGAGAAACTGCATGAAACTTAAGTATTCTTACTTGTGCTCAGCTATATAAAAAAAATCCCTTCTCATCCTTAGAGGTGGTCTGTATTTTCCTCATTCTCAAGTCCTCTACCAGAAGCCTGGGAGTCTAGGAGTTTTGTGCATGGTTTCAGCTGCTCCTACTACTGCATTCTTCTGGACAGAGAGCTCTGATGTCATTCCTGGAATCTGTTGCAACCACTCTCTCAGCTTAGAAATCCCAGCCATGAGTGTTCCTATCACCATTGGGACCTCTTTGGCCTTTACTTTCCACATCTTCTTTAGCTTCTTATACTCTTTCTTCCTGAGGTTGCTGTCACTTGGCAGTTTAATCATAAACTCTAGTATGAAAGCAAGACTAGACAGAGAGAAGCAAAGCAGCTGGGAGCTGGTAATAGCAGCCCATAGTATAATTTAATACAGTGAATCATACTTTTTGATACAGCACTGGGATTGTGGAGGATCATATATCATTGCTATAATGTAGTAACCCATCATAGTTTTCAAGACAACTAGGTGCTCAAAATTGTATACAGTATGCATACACATGCAAGGTAACAAACTAAACACTGTTAATATTCATTCAAAATCTATTTTAAGTAGACCCTTGGAATGATTCTCTGATAGTCCAATTGGAGCAAGAAGCTTACAAACTTAGGTCATAAAAAGTATGGGTACTTGTAATTCTTGGATTCTTGTAAGTAAATAAATATTCCTTATTCAGAGTTTTAGGCAGACTGATTCTGTATTCATCACTATTTTAGCTCTATGTAAGGAGGTTACCTTACGAGATTGTCAGCTTTAATTGGTTCAAGATTTCCTTCAGAAAAATCACTTTCATGTCTGTGGCGCAAACAAATAACATCATCAAGTTCTATTTTATTCCAGTCTTGTTTGGGTGTTAAGAATCTACTCAGACCATTCTAAATTGGGTTAGTAATCTCTGAAGGGAGATTGCTTTTTGCTGATAGAATTTCATTTAATGTATTAGAATCAGATAGAGCCTGAAGAGGCCTCAGTCTGGTAATGATTTCTGACTGTTCTACTTTGTCATTTCAGCTGATCTCACAAACTTGTTTGAAGTTTCTTTCATAGATCTAGTCAAGTAGGCAGAGGAGAACACTTACAAGGAATCTAGAATCTAGAATATTGCAAAGTTTTTCACAAAGGCAGCAAATCCATAGAAGGGAGAGGACAAAAGATATTACACAAAAATGATGATAAATAAGTTATACAACTCCTTGAGAAAGGGGCTTAGGAAAAGGGAGATGAAGAGTTGAAAGGGCTATTAGTATGTGAATGAAGAATTGAATCCTTAGGCCTTCAAAAATACATTTATACGAATCACTATTTGTTCACCTCTGTTCTCTGAATTCTATTATAAGCCTTTGACATTTCATATATGAGTATTTGTTTCCAATGACAAATAACTATGTAAAAGCCTGAGATATATTGTTTACTTAGGGCTAACATAAATGTTCTCTTTCTCTATTTAATATATTGTCAACATTTCCAAAATCAAATAAATTAAACGTCAATCCTTCAATTTTAGATTATGATGGAGAATGTGATTTAGAAAATGGGGAAATAATTTTTGATCATTCCTAATAGTTTTAATGCCTATATGACCTTATCCAGAGAGGAAATAAAATGTTTCAGAGTTCTCCAATATGTTTCATTCCTGAATCAGAAAATTTTTCATAACTCTAGAAAAAACATGAAAAGGAGCTTCTGAAAACATACCAGAAAGCCAATGTGAATGTCAGTAGACTTCAGGCTAGATCTAGTCATTGTCTCTCAACCTCATCAATAAGTGAAATAGTGGCTGAAGTTGTCTTTTAATTCAGCAGGTGATTATGAAAATGAATGCAAAAATGATAGAAAAGAAAACATCCACACAGCCTTCTTCAACCCAGTCTCACCTAATGTATAGCGATACAACACCCAATATACCTATTGTGGTTTATTCAGTGTATGGGTTATTCCAATGGGAGAAGTAGGAATAAATAATCCAATAGAAGTGATTTCTCTAGTTGGGGAATTTACATGCATTCTGACAGTTGTAGCTTCCACGTGGTTTTCAAGAACAGCAATGTGTTGAATACATACCAATAGTCTACACACAAGATGATTGAGAAATGAGGGACTTAGAGAAGGGACTCACAGTCCAAGAAATGTCACAACTGCACAGACAAATCTGTGCAAAGGTATTCCTGGCCACATCTGTCTCCTCCTTAGTATGAGTCCAGGGGTTTACCCAAATTGTACTGAAGTTCAGTACTCCAGTAACCACATTCAGAAGTAAAGTTGGAAAACCCACAGCATTGGAAGAACCTTCAATGGAGAGCCACTCAGTATTGTCAGGGATCAATCTAAGATTGTTCCTCCCTGCCCAGACCTCACCAGGCTCTATAGATGATGAAAAGATCTTGCAAATATTATTTGGTTAAACAGAGGGTCAAGATGTACAACTGAGTGTCTATAGGATCCTCCAGGACACTCTGATACCTCAACCCAATCACCTTCTCAACATTATTTCACAAGAAGGGAAATTGAAGATGAAATGAAAGTTGTTCATTACAATGGGGTCTAATAATGGCTTCTTGAAGACAGAGGCAAATCACTATTTTCCTTTCCCTTCACGTGAACCCAAAGAAATGTCACTTCCATGGAGCCTTAATGAGTCTGGAGAACATTGATCTATAAAACATATGGCTAGGTTCAGAAGCCCACAGACCTTGTCTACCTCCTCAGGGATATATCAAATATCTGCAACATAATGGCATTGGATCATAGCTTAGTCAACAGAGTCTAAGTTGTTGTATAACTCTAATCCTGAATAAGTGTAGATTTCCTAAATATCTAGCAACCTTTCTAGAAAATCTAAAGCCAGTGTTGTATGCCAGCCTCCATATATGTTAGACTATAATTCCCAGCAACCACACTGGTTTAGCAATGTGCTTTGAAACAATGTGAATGACATGTACACATTTCTTTTACCAATTAAGCTATTATAATGATATATTTTAGAAGGCTTAAAAAGTACATTTAAAAACGTGCCCATTAGAAGTTGCCATATCTTTCTGAATTAGCAATGAAAATTGTCACAATAGTGAAATGGCATATGTACCAATGTTTGCTTCCTCCAACTTCACCCACTATGTCTGAGTCACTGCTAAGATAAGAAACCCAGATGTAGGCGTCATTTAGGAAAGTAGGAGGCTGTCTACCCAGGAAAGACTGATGGAAAGAATCAGAATCAGCTCAGTGCTGTAAACCCAAAGTGTTCTCTTGAGGGCTGCTAGATAACATTTATTTTATGTTATAACCTTTGGAAAAAGAGAAAAAATTGCACGGAGGCTGTTTTGATGAATTCTTCCAAAGTTCAGCTTCTGTCAGGTATTATGGAGGAAATTGAGTGGATTTTCACTAACAAGAAATTGATTTTTGTTTTAACAGCAAGCTCAGTCCCCAAATCATGCTTAAACCTTTTAGTATTGAGTACTGCATTATGGAAATCCCTACAACCTGGCCAAAAGAAGAGAGAGACTTGTATTGGCCCCTGACTAAACCAATCTGTTGAGTTAATACCTGTCGTTAAGTCAATATCAATTGGCCTCTAAATGTGGCCTTGGGAGGTAGGAGAGCAAGAAAACACAAATCAGGATGAAAATTTGGCACAAAGATGGAAAGATCAATGAAAGAAATACAGTACGTTCATTTATGACAGAATGCTGTTTCTGAACTTCAAATATCTGCTCATCTGGAAGAATGGATGTAATCTAACAGAACTTTGGACTGGTCAGAGTTTATGGAATAACAACAAGGACTACTTTCTGCAATGAGTGTTAGCTCTATATTTATTTAGCAATTGCTAATAAAATGAAAAAACTTGTTGTTAGAACAATTTATCTATTCCCAGTGCTAAGCTCATGTTGAAATTTAGTAAAAAAAAATGGTTACCTCAAGAACTGCTTGCTAGATATTTGATTACCTTCACAATTGCATTCCAGCTGCCTCAAGATTATGACACTCAGTTTCACTGTTTATTAATTTGAGAGAGTCTAGAAGATGCTTCTATTAGTTGAAACAAGATTATGTTGTAACAACTGGACAATAATGAAGGAATTGAGTAGTGTGGGGTTGTTGTTGTTGTTGTTTTTGCAATTGCTCCATTTCTGGATTTGTCTGAAGCATTAAAACAAGACTAAGGTTAACAAGACAGATATTATTATGAAATCTTTGGTATTCTCTGGTTGTTGTTTCTTTGCTTGGTTGTTTCTTTTCTGATGTTTCATCACCGAACTAGGTAACATGGTAAGGTCCAGATACCATCTGCAAGAAAATAACCAAGCACAGAGACCACCAAGGACCCCACAGTTCAACCCTGAGTTACAATTATTCCCTTCTATTGGTATATATTATTATACCATAGATGCAAATTGCTTTAGAAGTAGAGTCCAATCACAGATCTATCCAGGCTATGATTCTCAATTATCAGTTGATTGGGTAATCAGAATAGTGTAAACCTCAGAAATTATTTGGAAGAGGTACTTTGGAATGTACAGCACTTCTGTAAAGCAGCCTTGTCTTTTTTCAAGTTTCTGTATGAGCTTGAAAAAAAAGACTATTAATAAGTAATCCACTAAAGCAGGGGTGTCAAACTTCCGGCCCCCGGGCCGGTTTTATCATACCGAAGCCGCGCCCACCCTATTGCCGGCAATGCAAAAAGAGTTGCAATATGTCACGACACATCACGTGACATGGCGAGTTTGACACCCGTGCACTAAAGACACAACCATCTTAAAGACAGTCTACCATGTCTTTTTCAGGGTCACATGGAAGGATATTATAGATATGTTTTAAACAACCGCTTGCTTTTGTTGCAACACCCTCTGAATCATTTTCAAAGCATACACAGACCACCAACAATATTCAATATACTGAACATTCAATCTCTCTCTCTCCATCTCTCCGTCTCTCAGAATTGCATGAAAATGGCAAGATTGTAGCGCAATAGATTTGCTCAGGAATAATTCTTCCGTTTTGTTTTTTTAGAGCTGTTGCTTCTAAGGAAATGTGTTAGATTAAAGCCCTCAAGCCTGCTAGGAATTAATAATTATGTCTTCAATGTAGCAAACTAGCTTTCGTCTACAAGCATAAAATATTAAGTTGAACCAAATATTACATTCTTTACTAGATTCTTTCTTGGTAATAACATCCTGGTTGTAGAATGTTCTTTTCTGATGATGTATTTTTCAACTCTGCCTAATGATTGTTCATAGTCATAAAAGTATATATTATTTTTCACAATTTTCTTAGACCAAGTTTGAATATGGCTGTTTTGCTTTGCTCAGTAGTTTGGGGAGTTTCACCCTATTGAAAAACTGGAAAACTATAGCCCTTTCCCCATAATTCCCAGCTTGCCTATAGATGCTGACAATATGTGGAGGGCCACCAGATCTTCATACACACTATATTCTATTGTGAGTGGTGCTCTCCTTGTTTTTTTTCAAAACATGATTGTGTTTTTTTAATCAATGGAATATTATTACATTATTGAGAAGCAATGAAGGTAACAATGTTGAGGGCTGTCAGCTCTTTGAGGTAGATCAGGTAGATCAGGGGTGTCAAACGGCCGGCCCGTGGGCCAGTTGCCTCATACAGCGACCGCACCCACCCCAGCTCCGGCAATGCCAAAAACGTCACGATATGTCGCGACACGTCACATGATGTGGCGAGTTTGACACCTATGAGGTAGATCAAATAGGCTGCATAATAATAGAATCTTGAAAGACTGATAGCATTTCTCTTTCCCTCTTATACCAAAGAGAGTCAAGGCAGAGCAGCCTTGAATTTTTTTCCTTATCTCTTCCTGTGTTCCTGGGATACATTCTTATTTTCCTAATGGCTATCCCAGGTTTTCTTTACATTTTTCTACAAGATCAGGAAAAGCTATTTCCTTTCCTCTACCCACACCCACCCCACCCCTTGATGGCCATATTTTACTAGTATCATGTAGTAGCTGGGACTAGTCTGCTTCAAAGCATCTGTTTTGTGCTCGCCTGCTTATTTATTTATGGCCAAAAGTTAGAGCTAGCCAGGTCCTCAGGTGTTGTTGAGCAAATCTTATTGAAATCATTTGAGCTGCACTAATTTACAGCAGGTGAAAAGGCTAGCGTTCTGTCTGCTCCCTTTGTTGAATCGATGTTCCCTAACATCTCTCTTTATGAAAATGTCAATGTTGGAGATTTGATTCAAATATTTATTTTTAAATAAGCACTGGTTCAGATTTAGAGAGTTGTGGTGTTGTTGTTTTTTTATATATATATTAACTTTGTCACTTGTTTTGCCACTAAGTTGGGCATAAAGGAAAGGACATTTTCCTTTAATGTGGTGAAGTGGTGAGAACAAGCTTAAGGACTCCTGATACAGATCTTAAAAGTCACCTTTCACCTCCCCTGGTGGTGCGCCTTCTCCTCCTTCATTCAAGCAGGATCTTCTTTACTTTGATGGGTTTTTTTCCCCACTCCAAACCTACATTTCACTTTTTCTCAAACATGGCAATAGAATATATTTGCTTTGAAATATTTATAAAATGAGAAAGGAAAAATATTTGATCTTGCTTTTGTGTTAAAAGGGGGGGGGGTCCTTATTCTCAAAGCCTGTGGAACTATGATTTTGAACCCACTGGGCGATCAAGAATATGGCTCTGTTACTAATGGAGTCAGTGTGGATCAGGGCTTACTGATTCAGCCTGGACTAACAAGATCTAAATCCAGGTCCAGTATCAGTTGTGGTTACTTTCATACTTGCCCATTGTACACTAGCTATTCTCTTGTACTCCAACCCATTTCTTGTTTATTTCGGGTAACATATTTATTCTATCAGCAAGAAAAAAATACAAAACAGAAAAACAGAAAAATGAACATCCAACACTAACAAGAAAAAAAATTGTCTATAGAAAAAAAAGGAAAAATAAAAAAACCCTAAATGTCAAATAGATCTAACATTAAACATAAAGAATCCACCCCGGCTAGATGTTAAAAAGCAAAATAAAAAAATAAAAAAAATCCTGATAGGTTCTCCTCTCCTTACATAACGGCTCTACAAATAGTAATAAGCTTTCCCATCCCATTGTTTGTTTATGTGTTTACTTGATTTCTATAACTATCCATCTCAGCAAATGACTCTGGGAAGCTCACAATTCTTATATTATATTACAGTTAAATTCCTGAAAACATTTTAAAACAATAAAAACCATTAAAACACTAAAAAAACATTAAAATGTCTAATTTGAGTACATACAAAGCAAGACCTGCTAACAATATAGCCAGGAGGCAGGGCCCTTGGCATACGTAGCACCCGGGCTCAGGGTTCCTATTTGGGTATAAAATCAGGGGGAACTAATATGCATGTCACCTTGATCTCTTTGTGGAAAAGATGGGATATAAATGCAAGAAGGAATGGAAGGAAAAATCCTGTTGCCAGAATTATATGCTCTGGTTACTTTAATTATTCTGTCATAAGCTTCCTCTGATGACTCCTTGACATTCTGTGGTCCAACCTTGATAGATAAGTTGCATAAATTATGTGTATGTGTATGTGTGTGGGTGTGTGTATGTATATGTATATGTATATGTATATGTATATGTATATGTATATGTATATGTATATGTATATGTATATGTATATGTATATGTATATGTATATGTATATCAAGAACCGTTTTAAAAATCTGAGTCCCAGGTATATTTGTTTGTAAAAAGGAAGACATACTGATCTCCGGGACATGAAATTTATTTCGCACTTTATTTTGTATATGTATATGTATATGTATATGTGTATATATAGAAAGTTTTTTGGTTGATGCACCTTGGTATTTTAACTGCCATACTGCAGTCATATTTCATAATCACTTTTGCCTTGCCGCCCCCCAAACTAGGGGCATTAAACAGGCTCAAGTCGCAACTGCGATACATTACAAATTCTTTTTTTTTCCTTTTTTTTGTGTTGACAAAGAGTTAAAGAATTAAATGGGAGACTTGGATAGCTATTTCGGGCTCTTTCTGCCCTCCTCAGCAAGCCACACCCTCTATGGGATTCGAACCTAGGCAGCCTGCATGCTAGGCAGTGTATTAACCACCAGACTACCAGTCTCCCATTTAATTCTTTAACTCTTTGTCAACAAAAAAGAAAGAAAAAAAAATTGAATTTGTATATGTATATGTATAGAAGCTCTATGTCGTTCTTCATGAATTCTGGAGCTTACATGGTCAGGTTTCAAGGCAAATAAATATCCCTCGGGCCAGGGGTAGGCAACCTTGTCTCTTTTATGACTTGTGGACTTCAACTCCCAGAATTCCTGAGCCAGCCATGCTGGCTCAGGAATTCTGGCAGTTGAAGTCCGTGAGTCATAAAAGAGCTAAGGTTGCCTACTCCTGCCTCGGGCCCTTCAAAGTATGGAGCCATTTCAGTATGAGGAGGTTAGTATACTCATATTATTGCTTTAATGGGTTTTTGTTTTTCCAGAATTGAATGTCAGATATGTTAGCAGATTTAAAAAAAAAAAAAAAAATTAGTGAATTAGGATCTTGGGAAGGTTTATTTTCTTCAGAGGGAAAATATCCTCAATAAATATAATTACACTCCTTGAGCATATCAGTAAAGTTTGAGAAGGACAGAGCACAAATCTAGCTTAGAATCCCAAAAGAACAACTTTGATTGTCAAATGGTTATGAAAGGTGATCCCATGGCCCCAGCACACTGTGACTGTCATAAATATGAGTCAGTTGCCCGGTGTCTCAATTTTGATCACGTGACCATGGGGATGCTGCAATGGTCATATGTGTGAAAAAAGGTCACAAGTCACTTTTTGCAGTGCTGTTGTAACTTTGAATGGTCACTAAATGAACTGTTGTAAGTTGAGAACTACCTGTATGTCACCAGTGGTGAAGGTAGGAACTGACAGAACTAATGAAATAGCCAGAGCTGTACCTGGCATTTATGCAAGCATAATGCCCGAATTGATTGAACCACTTTCCATTGAGTTCCAGTAAGCCTAATGCTTCTAAATGGCAGTCAAAGCAAGACCTACGGGACTGAAAAAGCCCTGCACTTTTCAATGCTTCGATATCTTTGAAGCTCTTTCTATGGCTGCCCAAAGGGGGGGAAAAAGCATGTTCAGTTAATTCAGACCTCAACTGAGTAAGTTCTGAACGAAAAAGCACTTAGCATCCACCAGCACATGCTCTCTTCCCCTTTCCTTTTTTGCTTTATCTTTTATTTTTAAGAAAACTTTGTTGCTGCCCCAGTGAGAGACACCTGGCTATGGCTTGCCAGGGTCTTTTCCCCCTTGTTTCTAGAGTTTGTTTGTTTGTTTATTTATTTACAGAGGCTTCCACGCTGCTAAATTCCCATAGGCTCTAAGTAGCTTCCAGAATGCCAAAACAAGACAGTTAAAAACATCAAACGTATAAAAAGCAATCAATCAATCAAAATTCAGAATGCTTTTCTTCTTCCTGCAAGGGTAAACTCTGGGGACTCATATCAAAGATCCTGGAGCACTGGGGAACTACCGGAGGACTGGAAAAGAGCTGATGTAGTTCCCATCTTCAAAAAGGAAAAAAAAATGGACCCAGGAAACTACAGACCTATGAGCCTGACCTCAATACCTGGGAAGATTCTGGAAAAGATAATCAAACAACGAATCAGCGAACACCTAGAGGCAAACAAACTCATTACTAAAAGCCAACATGGGTTTGTCAAAAACAGATCATGCTAGACAAATCTTTTGCATTCTTTGACGAAATGACAAAATTAGTGGATCAGAGGAATGCTGTGGATATGATTTACTTGGACTTCAGTAAGGCATTTGATAAAGTAGATCACAACCTACTACTTGATAAGATAGAAAAATGTGGGTTAGACAGCATCACCACCAGATGGATCCGTAGCTGGTTGACCGGCCGTACTCAGCATGTGGTCCTCAATGGAACCCCATCTACATGGAGGGAAGTGTGTAGTGGGGTGCCCCAGGGCTCTGTTCTGGGCCCAGTGCTCTTCAACATCTTCATCAACAATTTGGACGAGGGGATAGATGGGGAAATCATCAAATTTGCAGACGACACCAAGCTGGCAGGAATAGCCAACACTGCAGAAGACAGGCTTAAGATACAGGAGGATCTGGACAGACTTGAACACTGGGCACTATCTAACAAAATGAAATTCAATAGTGAAAAAAGCAAGGTTCTACATTTAGGCAAGAAAAACCAAATGTACAGGTATAGTATAGGAGGTACCTTGCTCAATAGCAGTAACTGTGAGAGGGACCTCAGAGTCCTAGTAGACAATCACTTAAATATGAGCCAGCAGTGTGCTGCAGCTGCCAAAAAGGCCAACACAGTGCTAGGCTGCATTAACAGAGGGATAGAATCAAGATCACGTGAAGTATTAATACCACTTTACAATGCCTTGGTAAGGCCACACTTGGAATACTGCATCCAGTTTTGGTCACCACGATGTAAAAAAGATGTTGAGACTCTAGAACAGTGGTGGCGAACCTATGGCACGCATGCCAGAGGCGGCACTCAGAGCCCTCTCTGTGGGCATGCGTGCCATCGCCCCAGCCCTGCCTCCCCCCATGGCCCCCTCCTCACCAGCAGCCCCCCCGGAGGACAGTTGTCCCCGGGCGTGGCCCACGCAGAGCAGCGCAGCCAAGGACATGGCAGCCGGGTAGCGGGGACAAGACTCTGCCCTCACGCTCCGTCATGCACAGATGATGCTGCAGAGCGTGGGTGGAGGGTGTGGCCACCATGGCACTGCTGGGCCGCCTGGGCAATCTGCGGCGGGCCGTGGAGGCGGTGGGTGGCCCTGCGGGCAGGCGGGACACAGGGTGGCAGGCAGGGCAGGGTGATTTTGGGGCACTCGGTCTCTAAAAGGTTCGCCATCACTGCTCTAGAAAGAGTACAGAGAAGAGCAAGAAAGATGATTAGGGGACCGGAGGCTAAAGCATATAAGGAACGGTTGCTGGAATTGGGTATGTCTAGTTTAATGAAGAGAAGGACCAGGAGGGACATGATAGCAGTGTTCCAATATCTCAGGGGCTGCCACAAAGAAGAGGGAGTCAAGCTATTTTCCAAGGCACCTGAAAGCAGGACAAGAAGCAATGGATGGAAACTAATCAAGGAGAGAAGCAACCTAGAACTAAATAATAAATAATAATAAATAAATAAATAACCTTTATTGTCATTTTTTATATTGTGGGCACAATGGCACACATAAAATAATGAAATTTAGTTGCCCGCTCTCAAAGTGAAACATATACATGACACACACCTAAACATACTATGTACAACATATATATAGACCCACATCCCTACATATACATAGCAAATAAATATTAAATACTGTCCATCTGAATATATAACTCAAGGAGGTAAGTTTTGATAGGGTCGCAGTTTTAATGCTGGATGGAATGAAACTATGGCTGAATCTGGGATTTTCTGCTACGGGATCCACGAAGCCTCCTCCCAGAAGGTAACAGGGGAAAACATGTTGTGAAGAGATGTGTAGTGTCCCTACCCAGAAATCTTGCGGCCCTGCTCAAAGCAACGTTCTGTGCTATGTCCTGGATGGTAGGGAGGGAACTGCCAATGATCTTTTTCGGCCATCCTCACCACTCTCGGCACTGCCTTTCCTGTCTGAAGAGTGATTGCTCAAACCAGACTGTTGATGCTGTATGACAGAGCTCTCGATGTCCCCCTGTAGAAAGTGTCAGGACAGGGGAAGGAAGATGTGCTTTTCTCATGCGGCGCAGGAAATGCAGGCGCTGCTGTGCCCGCTTCACCAGTTTCTCACTGTTTAGCGACCAAGTCAGCCTACTCGTTAGCTGCACACCCAGGAATTTGATGCTGGTAACCATCTCCACAGGAGAATCATTAATGCACAGAGAAGTGTGGCTGTGCCTGCCTTTTCTGAAATCAACAATGATCTCTTTGGTTTTTCTTGTATTTAAAACTAGGCTGTTTTCTTTACACCAGTTCACCATCCCCTCAACCTCCTTGCAGTAAGCTTCCACCTTGTCATCCTGAATAAGGCCCACTACTGTTGTATCATCTGCGAACTTCACAATATGGTTGGTGGCAAACCTAGCACAGCAGTCATGGGTCAACAGGGTGAACAGCAGCGGACTTAAGACGCAGCCCTGAGGAGAACCTGTGCTCAAGAAAATGGTATTTGAGGTATTTGTTCCAACTCGCACATATTGGGGCCTGTTGGTAAGAAAATCCAGAATCCAGTTGCACAAAGGAGTGTTTAAGCCTAAAAGGCCCAGTTTGTCTACTAGATGCTGGGGAATGATTGTGTTAAACGCCGAACTGAAGTCGACAAACAGCAAACGCACATGAGTATTTCTTTCCTCCAAGTGCTTCAGGCTCAGATGGAGAACGGAAGAAATAGCATCCTCCGTAGAGCGATTTGGTCGGTAGGCAAACTGAAGCGGGTCAAATGCTGGCGGGAGGCTAGATACAATAGTGTCTTTTATCAGCTTCTCAAAGCATTTCATGATGGTGGATGTCAGTGCAACCGGACGGTAATCATTGAGGCCTGTGATTGTGGACTTTTTTGGCACTGGCAAGATGATGGCCATCTTAAAACACGATGGGACCACTGCCTGCTGCAATGAGAGGTTAAAAATATCAGTGAGAACACAAGGAGAAACTTCCTGACAGTTAGAACAATTAACCAGTGGAACAACCTGCCTCCAGAAGTGGTGAATGCTCCAACACTGGAAGTTTTTAAGAAGAGACTGGACAGCCATTTGTCTGAAATGGTATAGGGTTTCCTGCCTGAGCAGGGGGTTGGACTAGATGACCTCCAAGGTCCCTTACAACTTTAGTAGTAGTAGTAGTAGTAGTAGTAGTAGTAGTAGTATTTCCTGTAAGGGACTTGAGAAGTAAAAAGAGGAATTTAAGAACACTTCTTATTCACCGTTCAACTGCTGTTGCTCCTTTCTCTTATAATACTAACATTTGAGTAAAATAACATGGAACTCCGGGTTAGGGTTAGGGTTATGTAATAATAATAATAATAATAATAATAATAATAATAATAATAATAATAATAATAATAATAATAATAATAATAATAATAATAATAATAATAATAAGAAGAAGAAGAAGAAGAAGAAGAAGAAGAAGAAGAAGAAGAAGAAGAAGAAGAAGAAGAAGAAGAAGAAGAAGAAGAAGAAGATGGAAGGGACCTCGGAGGTCATCTAGTCCAACCCCCTACTAGGGCAGGAAACCCAATACCATTTCAGACAAATGGATGTCCAGTCTCTTCTTAAAAACTTCCAGTGTTGGAGCGTTCAAAACTTCTGGAGGCAGGTTGTTCCACTGATTAATTGTTCTAACTGTCAGGAAATTTCTCCTTAGTTCTAGGTTGCCTCTCTCTTTGGTTAATTTCCATCCGTTGCTTCTTGTCTTGCCTTCAGGTGCTTTGGAGAATAGCTTGACCCCCTCTTCTTTGTGGCAACCCTTGAGATATTGGAACCCTGCTATCATGTCACCCCTCATCCTTCTCTTCATTAGATTAGACCAGGGGTAGGCAACCATGGCTCTTTTATGACTCGTGGACTTCAACTCCCAGAATTCCTGAGCCAGCCATGCTGGCTGAGGAATTCTGGGAATTGAAGTCCACAAGTCATAAAAGAGCCATGGTTGCCTACCCCTGGACTAGACATACCCAATTCCAGCAACCATTCCTTATATGTTTTAGTCTCCAGTCCCCTAATCATCTCTGTTGCTCTTCTCTGTACTCTTTCTAGAGTCTCAACATCTTTTTTACATCATGGTGACCAAAACTGGATGCAGTATTCCAAGTGTGGCCTTACCAAGGCATTGTAAAGTGGTATTAACACTTCACGTTATCTTGATTCTATCCCTCTGTTAATGCAGCCTAGCACTGTGTTGGCTTTTTTGGCAGCTGTAGCACATTGCTGGCTCATATTTAAGTATTCCACATGGAAGCATTTTTCCTTTCTAATTTCACAACTAAAACCCTTGCTACTATTTATTATTTAGTTTTCTCCAAAGAATTAACCCTTGCCCTCCCATCTCCTTCAGCTGCCATATTGTGCTGAGTTGATCCCAACTGGAATGCAGTTCTTATATTTAATTAAAATTCATATTGAATGTAAGACATTTTTTAATTTTTAGGTGCAGAAGCCATTGAGCCTAAAATTGTCTTATTTTTTCATTATATGCATCATGTTCTTTCTTTGTGGTGTTATCTTTCTTCTTTGGTGAAATGAACAGAGAGCCTGTCTCTGACTTTGCATTAGCTATGGCTTATTGTCTGAATGCAGTCTTCCTTTGATCAATCCATTTCACTTTTTAACCTGTCATATTCGGGGCACTTCATGTTATTATGATATATGGATTCTAAAGTTTAATAGCTTTGCTTGAACGATTTATATATTGTGCTTTATCGACTGATTCCAGAGCTGTTTACAATAAGCTAAAATAATCAAATGCAGCCAGGATACATGCATTGAGCATGTTATAAAATAATTAAAATCCACAACTGAAGCAGTAGTCAAAGTTATGGGAATCAGATCACTAAACTTCCCAATGCTATTGTTTGGTTTGATTTCAATCAAAAATCATTTGTTTATTAGTCTGCATACAAAATTTTTAAGCATGATGTCAATCAATAGAATGTTTCCCATCTTTATGCCGTCTTGAAGTAGAACAAATTAAGTAACATCTATACAGAAATAGCTGAGAACCAATTTGTAAGTGCTTAAGGCATCAGGCTAGAAACCAGGAGATCATGACTTTGAACCTAAAGCAAGCTGGATGACCTTGGGCCAGTCACTTTCTCTAAGCCCTAGGAAGGAGGCAATGGCAAACCACTTCTGAAAAACCTTGCCAAAAAGACTGCAGTGACTTGTCCAGGCAGTCTCCAAGAATTGGACATGATTGTATGGGAAAAAAATAGAAGTAGCTATTGGACATTTGTAAGGGAGAAAATTATGCATCCCATGTATAATGAAGTCATTACATAAATAATGCAAGTTGTCTAATTTGGGTTAATCACATTAATGATAAACTTAATGTAATGTATAGATAACAATTATAGTTTTTGTTATTTTGATGTCTTGCTGTAGACCAGGGGTGTCAAACTCACAACGTCACGTGATGTGTTGCGACTTTTTTTCCATTGCCGGCAATGGGGTGGGCGCGGTTTTGGCATGACGCATCCGGCCCGCGGGCTGGCAGTTTGACACCCCTGCTGTAGACAGTGCAACCTTATGTATTAAAACTATTTTAAGTTTTTCTTAGGGAAGATTTCAAATGCTGTTTTCTCCTTCACATTGAGAACACTCCTGACAGTTTGATAAGTGGTTCCCCCACCCTTTCTGTCAAGGTTACAGCAGCCTCTGCTGCTACCATGGGAGCTCATATAATGAACCCTTTATGGCAGATTATATTTTATGGCCATGCATTCATTTAATGTGTTCTAGCTTCAGTAAACTGTGCCATATGTATGTACAAATAATAATGACTGGTAGATAAATAGCAGATCTGCCTTCAAAGAACTTGGAGATTGCTTATGTGATTTTAATTAATTCAAATATCTCACCATACTCTCATAAGCCAGCAAAGATCTGCATATAATTGTTCCCAGAACTGATGTAATCCAATTGCTGCATATTTTTCTTTTTAGCTTATAATGACAAAGTGGGTTAAACCCTCATATGGACCACACATTAGGTACACAAATCCTTAAACATATGCTTTAGCACTGTCATATAACCTTGCCTACGTAGATAGCTTATACTGGTAGCTTCCCTGGTGCATTGCCTCATTTTGAATTCTTAGGTTAGGTCTCAGAGAAAAGTTAAGTTCCCATCATTTATGAGTTCCCTAAAACAACAATTATGGGTTGGAGACAGATTATGTACAGTAAAATGTGCACCTTGTTAGGCAATGAGTGGTCTTAGGAGACAGTATCAAAGAGTTTGTGAAATTCACAGCATTACTCTTAGTTTCTGATATTTTATGAACCAGCTGTCCTTTCTAGTGGTTTTATTAGATGCATTTTGCAAGAACTTTGTGGGAAAATAAGTAATTAAAGCAGGAGATCCAGAGCTACTTAAAACCTTTGTACAAGACAGGCAGAATAAACACCAATGAAGTATTTGTCTGCAAAAAGATGTGGATTTTTTAAAAGTGGTTTCTTCATAAAAAATATGAATATCATGGTTCCGATAGATGAAACTCTTCAAAAGAACTTCGAGGCATTGTTTACCTTAAAGAATCTTTTATTCAAGAAACAAAGTATCGGCACTACATAGTTGAAACCAGAAACTAAATTCCCCTCCCCTGGATGCAAAGTAACAAAGTGCAGTTCCCTCCTCCAATAAACTGTCATAAATCACATTCCCCAATTAGCTTGAAGCGCAGACTTTCTCCCCAGCTCTCCAGCCCATCAAAACACTAACAGCTCTGGGCCCAATGTCCTTGGGTTCCCACAATTAAGTTATAATTGTTATGACTAGATGGACTCTGATCCCTATTCCCCCTCCCAGCAGTAACTAATTCTAAAAGCAATAGAAAAAATGGCTGCATTTCCATCTGTTGTCAAAGCAAGAACATCCGATGTTAGCAGTGTTGACAATAAACCTGTTCAGCATGTCAATTATCTGTATTTTATTGCTGCTAACCTTATATCATTTTTTTTTTAATTGCTTTGTTATTTTTACTGGAGTTATTTATAGTAGGACAATTCACTGTTCTGCCAATTAACAGTTAATATAGCTATAACATGACAAAGTATGCCAAGTGTGAACAAGCAGACTTGTCCATGCAGAATTCAAGCTAACTACTTTATTATGTTCTGCCTATAATACAGGAATCTTCCCAGTCTGGCAGCCTCCTTTTGGGAGCAATTAGATAAGGCTCCAAGGAATTAGGAGATGGGGGGAAGTCAGCCCTCACCTTTTTGCGGTTGCACAATGACTCCAGGCTAGTTCTGTGCTTGATCCCTCCTGTCTGCCAGTCTGGGTGCTTCCCAACATGGTGAGATGTTTGTCCACAATTAATTAGAAACAAATTTGAAACAGAGGTTCTACACAGCAGTTTATAGTTCAGTAAGTTGCATTTAATAATATAATATTGCATTATATTATTATCATTGTTCTTTTTCTTGGCCTGAATCCTCTGCAATATATGTTCATACATATATTTTATTCAATACAAATATCTAATAAGAAGCTGAGGGTTTTGACACAGATCCTGTTGGGAACAGTTCTTGAGTTTTAAATTGCAATGGATCGATAGCAGAAGAACCACTGGCCAAAACAAAGCTGCCTTTCTGGTTGAATGTATAACCTGGATCATTCCTAAGATAAGTAGAAATATCTTGGTCTTTTTACTGCTTTATCACTTAATTAGTAAACAGATGTTTTGGCTAATCCCTCATTAATAGGGTCTTGCATTTAATTTATCATGGGGCCAAAGTTGTTAGGAGAAAGATAAGAAAACTCTCTCCCTTTGTTTGAACTTCAAATGACCTTGAGGGGACTTTTGCTCATATATGGGCTTCTTCCTTTATTATTATGGTTTGGATTAATATCAATAGATTTGTTAATGGGTTTAAAACAATCATCACATTTTAAAGATATTAATGTACAACTGAATTCTGTAATAGATCACTATATAAGGAATTTTGGATTTATTGAGAATGGGAAAGGCAGCATAAAAAAATTACTTTTCAATGCGGAAAAGAGAATGTGATCCCAGATTGATAATTCTGGAATCCTGATAAAATATTCATTTTCTGTTTTTGAGCTGGCTCTCTATCAATATAATAGCAAATTTAACTACAGATAGTCCTTGCTTAACAACTGTCCTGTATAGAAAATGTTCAAAGTTACAATAGCACTGAAAAAGTAACTTTACAACTCTTCCTCATATTTACAACCATTGCAGTGTCACCATAGTCATGAGATTGAAATTCGGTTATTTTGCAACAGCAGGCATCTACAATAGGGAGATTCATCACTGGGGTTTCTTTCGCTTTCCTACCGGTTTCCACGTACAGCAATTGCATCCATCTACAGCTTGCTAAATTTCACACAGCTCTGGATTTATTTAAAAGGAGATGTCACAGCGCCCATAGTCATGTGATCGACATTTGCATACTTCACAATCAGATTCCAACAGGTATCCATCCTAAACAGTCTCTAGGTCAAATGGATGCCTCCCATCCAGCTCATTTCTCTCCTCACAGGGGAAAGATACTTCAAGCAGCCTTTACAGGAAAAGAAGGTACTTGGGGTAAAGAGAAGATCAAATCTCACCCAGTTTCATCCGCGTTGCTTTCAGAGTGCTTGATAGTAGATTTGACTTCGGCTGTCTGCAGCCTAATGACGAGCCATATTGCTATGGATGGTCTTTTCTCTGCCAGTTTGGAGGCTGCCCCGGATCAAGCGGGAGGACTGCTGCCCTCCCGCAATCCAGCGGGGGTCCCCTCCTTGCTCGTCACCCCTACAGGGCGACTTTCGACCCTTTCCAGGGTCCCCCAGCGAAGGGAAATTGCAGCGGCCGCAGCGGCAAACCAGAAGCGAGTTTCTATTTCTGTGAATAAGATGGCTTGCAGGTAAAATGAGAATGTCACAGCACTGATTGATTCGCAGCCAAAAATGAAGAAAAAAAAAGTCAGCTCTTACTTCCTTTCTCACCAAAGCAGATAAATTAGTAGAATCACTTCACAGTCTAAGATGCTTAACTTCCTGAAACTTATCTGTTCAGATTCATGAATTGAAGGTATTTGCAACCAACATAAATTCGATTTCCATTCATTTTTTGGGAAAAATTATAAAATGCATTTATGCTCTGATATTATCAGATAAGTAGATATTTAAGTGTGATAAAGGCAGAAACAGACAATGGAGAAAAAGTCGCAATACATCACAACACGTCACGTGACGTTGCGAGTTTGACACCCCTGATCTAAAGGAACAAGCCAATTAACATATGAGCATCATTACCACGTGGGGTATATAAATCACAATATACTTCATCTCTCTCATACATATGTTTTATAGGATCTCAACTTGTGGAAGCATCTCAGCCTTACAACTTTTTTAAGAGAGGAAGACTTACACTTTGAATTCTATCAGGAAACAAAATGTAAACTAGCAATAGCTGTTTTAAAATTGTAAGTGACAGTCACTGGTTTGCTAATGTACCAGTGGAATTTCTATGCAGTTTTCAGAAGCTTCCCCATATACAATGCATTTCTTTAATCTAGGCAGTGTGTTCCAAAATATCTAGAAAGGATAGATATTTGTGTAGAAAAAGTAAGAATGAGTGTGTTAGTTATGAATTTTGCCCCATGCTCCCTTTCAACCAGCAGCAGTGGTATGATCTTGTAGGACACTAACGTTGAACAACCTTGTTTGGCTACTCTGGTTTCAGGTAATCCTTGAGGCAGTTGTTAATGCTTTGTTATTTCTAAATAAAAAAACTATGTTTTCATCAGCTACCTATATACCAGTGGTAGCGAACCTATGGCACGGGTGCCAGAGGCGGCACTCAGAGCCCTCTCTGTGGGCACTCGTGCCATGCCCCAGAGATGGCAACCATCCCTCTTCAAGCAGCCGCCTGCTAACTCGCCGAGGTCCCACATGGCCAGATGCATCCCAGCACAGCTGGTTTCCCTCCCCCCATCCCATCCCTCCTGGCCTCGCATGCTCTCCTTTTCCCAGGCACGACCCACTGCATCACCTCCTCAGCTGTTGGCCAGCTGTCGAGCTCAGAGGGGGCTTCTCTGAACTGCTGGCAGCAGGCTGCAGAGCCCTAGAGTGCGCCGGTTGAGGGGCCAGCAGGCTGTGGCTGCTGACAGACACCATTGGCCCCCATGCACTCGCTAGCCTCTGTGTGCGGGGGCCGATGGTGTCAGGCAGCAGCCGCCCTGGCCCCTGCATCGCCTTGCCCTGCGACAATGGCACCCCCGCCCTGCCTCGCCTAACCTCGCCCCGCAGGACAAGCCTCCTGCCCACTGCCCCACCTGCCAGAGACCCCCTGGATCTCACCCAACCCTGTCCGGACCCCACAGGAGGAACATCGAGGTGACCATGCCCACCTTGGCCACACCCACCCATTCTGCCATGACCACCACAGCCACGCCCACCCAGTGGGCCACGCCCACCTGGCACCCGGCGATAAATAAGTGGGTTTTGGGTTGCAGTTTGGGCACTCGGTCTCTAAAAGGTTTGCCATCACTGCTATATACCAACCTTCATCCAAAGTAGTAGTAGTAGTAGTACTACTACTATTATTACTACTACTACTGACTGTCAATGACTTCAAAAATAATGTTGGATTCAGAATGAGAGAAGTGTGGAAAAGAAAGTAATCTCACTGTTTATGAGTGTTTATAAAGTTATTTATTTGCTGGCTGTTGGGATATGCACAACAAATAGTATGCATTTGGTTATGAGGCAAACATACATTTTTCCCAAATATTTCATGGGTTTGAAATGAACAAAAAGCAGATTAAAAAGCGATGAACAGGAGGAGTGGAAACAAAGAATGTTAAAATTACATAAATCATATAAGCAATAAAATGTAGTATCACAAAAATCTTGAGGGATGTAAGATGCCCCTTTTGCTTTGCTGTAGAGAGATAATGCAAACTTAAATTTTCGACTTAATCTGCTACTTAAATTTTAAGCATGGATTAAAAAAACGCTGTCATATTATTACCGCTGTGTGACCTTTTGTAGAGGTAAATTTTAAAAGCATTACCGTTCCTGGATGGCAGAAATACAGAGAATAAATAGAAAATTTAACTGATGTTCTAGCATTGAGCAAAGGAACAACGTACTAAGTTAAAGCATTGTATGACACAAACTAGACAGGAGAGAAGAAATAATATGAGGAAGGAAGTATTTAAAAGCATTTAAAAGGACTTCTGAATAATCATAGTGTCTTTTCTGACAAGAAGTGTATATGATATCTGAAGACCCAGGTATTTAGAAGAATACAAATTCACTGTTAAGTAGTAAATGGAAGCTTCTTTCTGCTGAGAAGACAATAAGACGCTCTCTTTCTCAGAGGTCTGGAAATGTTTGGTAGTTCATATGCTTGTTGCCATAGAACTGCTACAATAATATTTAAAGGAAAGAGAACTTGCTTTCTCAGAAGCAACATGTATTTAGGTGTTAATCAAACTTCTTTTTTTATATAGGTTTTATTCATTTTTAAAAATTTCAATCTTTAGAACTTACTAAACAATATATTGTCTGGGTTCACATATTTAACATTAACTTCTTCAATATAAATCTATTCAGTACTGCACAATCTAGTATTTTTTCCTTGATTTTCCTTTCTTTCCCATATTTTTTCCTTTTCCTCTTATTAAACAATTACAATTCTTAGTACTATTGATGTATACTGTCAACTTTGAAAATGTGGCCATCTTCCTTATGCATTTTCGGTTGACACATTGAAAGGAGGGAGGGGGGATTTCCAGGTGTTTCGCTAATCTAAATAAACTTCTGTCCCATGGGAACCAAGGTCATCGGCTGCTCCCAAGACTGCAGGCTGGGTGTTTTGTGAAAAGCCCAAGAAGATGTATTGGAGAACGTAGTTGCTTGCATAGCCTTAGGGGTGGAATTTCTTAACTTTGTATTGGGGAATTGTTACGTTTGTCTTCAGACTTGGTTTCACTTTTGACATGCCGATACTTCGTAACTAATAAGCATGTTCTTTGAGGAATTTCCAAGCCTCGGAGTTCTGTCTTATTTGCCTCTGTCGGAACCATGACATTAAACCAAGTCTCCTAAAACTTCGTTTTCTCGGAGTGCTGGGCTCCGACCACGTACCCACTCACTTTTGAGAGAGAGGTAAAGATTCAGCGAAGACTTGAGATGGAGAAGAAAATTGAAACCACTGCTAGCCGCAATGGGACTCAGGCTGTCGGAGCACAGGCAGGTGCTCCAGCCACCAAAGAGGCATCACTAGCAGGGGTTTGGCCGAAAGCCAGGTTGATCCAACCTGGGAAGCTGACACCGTAGGAAGGAGCTATGTCATGGTTCCAATAGATGAAACTCTTCAAAAGAACTTTGAGTCATTGTTTTCCTTAAAGAATCTTTTATTCAAGAAACAAAGTATCGGCACTACATAGTTGAAAACAGAAACTAAATTCTCCTCCCCTGGATACAAGGTAACAAAGTGCAATACCCTCCTCCAATAAACAGTTATAAATCACATTCCCCAATTAGCTTGAAGCGTGGGCTTTCTCCCTAGCTCTCCAGCCCGCCAAAACACTATCAGCTCTGGGCCCAATGTCCTTGGGTTCCCACGATTAAGTTATTATTGTTATGACTAGCTGGACTCTCATCCCTATTCCCTCTCCCAGCAGCAACTAATTCTAAAAGCAATAGAGAAAATGGCTGCATTTCCATCTGTTGTCAGAGCAAGAACATCCGATGTTAGCAGCGGTGACATCTACAGCCCTAGCGGACCTTATATATTCTACACTAACCTGATATAGAAATGATGGATTGTCAGAATGGATGATGTAATTATGTAGGTCTGCAAAACCAACAGAATCACAGGGAAAATTAGCAGAGAACTCAGTGGTGAGCCTTGTGGACATCTTCAGGTTGAAGAGACTGAACTGTGGCAGGACTAGACTTTTGTTTTTTAATTGTTTTTAATTTTTGGCAGAAGGGACAATGGTATCTTTTGAGGATTTTTTTTTTTTTTTGCTTATTAAAACCCTGCCCAAAAAAATGGTGCATTTTAATGGATTAGGAAGGATAAAAGGTAAAAGGTGTCTCTTCAATCAGGGTCTGAAAATTTTAGCACAACTCACTTGGCAGGATGCTATATGGGGCATAAATATGTTCTGAGGTTTCTATGTAGTCTTTCTCTCAAGCAAAGAATCTATCTGAACCCTTTTTCTGAGGTCTACACACATTATACCTTCAAAGTCTTGTCCACTGGGTTGAAAATTGGTTGGAGGCTATTCTCTTGACCAGAAGATGACTTGGTGAATGTAAGCAAGGATATAAGTTTGCATCAGATCAAAGTTTCTTCTGAATTCTTTGCCTGTTGGTGGGTTGCTTTCACTCACTACCAGTTAAAATTGTACCCCTAATTCAACAAACCTGATGTCTATGGAGTTTCTCAGTCATCTAGATCATGGTTGTCCCAAAGATGCTTTTTCAAGAGGCAACTGGACTTTCTTTTTTTTTTCTTGAAGAAGTTTCACTTCTCATCCAAGAACTGAAAAAACTTCTTGGATGAGAAGTGAAACGTCTTCAAGGAAAAACAAAACAAATCCAGTTGCCTCTTGAAAAAGTATGTTTGGGGTCAAACCTGGTAGTTGTAGTAGGTTAAAGTGCAGTATTGCAGGCAAACTCTGCCCACAGGCTGGAGATTGATCCTGACAGTGCTCAAGGTTGACTCAACCTTCCATACTTCCAAGTTTGGTAAAATGAGAAGCCAAATTGTTAGGGAAAATGTGCAAATAATGCTTCTACATTGTAAACCACCCAGAGAGTGCTGTAAAGCATTATGGGGCAGTATATAAAGCCTAAATGCTATTGCTGTTGCTATCAGACATCGCTCTGTGTTTGCTTTCTTCGCTGCTTGGGTGCAGTTTTATATTTACTATACAGCAACAGCTCTTTATGTAGTTGTTATTTTCCATCTCTTATTCTTGGCATAGGTCAATACTCTCCTAAGCAAAGTAATCTATTTTGTCTACAACAAAAATACATACTTCAACTGATTTAAAAGGGAATTAATTATACAAGGTCATAAAATGAATGACTCAGGTAGTCTTTAATTGCTTGAAATAGAAGAGAATTTATACATTTCAAAATATGCTTAAGGAAACAAGGTTATTTAAAGGCAAGACAAAATGTTTGTAGTTAAATATTATATGAACACAAAATATTTGTGACAAATTTCTGGATGAATTCAAATCACTTTTGATGGCTTGGATAGTTCATAGCCACCAAGATAGCTGGGTCACATTGACCTATGATCTTATTTGGATGCTGCCCTTGAAAATAATCCAGAAACTATACTAACTGCAAAATCAGTTGCCAACTTGTTGACATTATTAGCTATCAAAAATCATATACTGTAATTCTGACCTTGACAGAGGAATATTGGTTTCCTATTGATGTTTTTTAAAAAAAATAAGGTATTGTCTTTGACCTTTGGAATTGTAAATGATTTGGATTCAAGAACTTGTGCTAAACATGCCTGGAATCAAGTCAAATGCAGTAAGATGCTCATACATGTAATGTTAAGGTATGATGCCATCTACTCCTAATATATACAATGCAATATAATTGAACAATTATTTCATACACTAAATAATAAATTGAACAATGCTAAAAAATGCAGTAATTGTGAAATAATCTGTGTGCTCTGAAAATTAATTATTTAACGGAGAATGTCTAATATTATTTTCTCAAAGACTAAGATGAAAGATTGTTGCAGGGTTTCCAATCTATCTAACCCAAAGATGCTTTTTCAAGAGACAACTGGACTTCCTTTGTTTTTCCTTGAAGACATTTCACTTCTCAGTCAGAACTGAGGAAGCTTCTTGGATGAAAAGTGAAACATCTTCAAGAAAAAACGAAGAAAGTCCAGTTGCCTCTTGAAACAAAGCACCTTTGGGACAACCATGATCTGGATGACTGAGAATCTTCATAGAATTCCAATCTAACATTTATTTCTGTTCTGGTTTTATTACAACAGATAGAAAGAGACACATCTGTACTTGGATTTGCTTCCCATTTTGATAGGTAGTACTTAAGTTCTTCAACAATTTTATCAATACAATTCAACCACAGTATTTACTAATATGGCTTTTATTTGCATTTTTAACTTGTTTGTGTTGTTTTGAAGTCCTTTGGACAAATAAGTTATGCTTTATGCTTTACTTAAATGGCATCATTGGCTAAACTTTGAGCATTTCTATCACATGGTCTGAGAAGGAGGAATGTACTGATGGATGCTCCAATATTCTTGGTGAGACAACTTTCTTCAAATAATTATATTGTAGAATATATGGCAAATATTAAAGAAGCAAAAGCAGCAATGCCCTAAAGTATCTTTTTAATGCATAATCATGATGCCACTGCAGTTTTTCCTCATGACTCATCACAACCATTTTTCCTGTATTTCTATTAGTTCCTACCAATAGACTGAATTAAAATGAAATATATCTTGGATAGAAGTGATTTGATCCAATTTTTTTTTTTTAAAAAAAAAGGTATTTGGGAAAGAATACAGTGATTTCTAAGGGCAAATACCACCACTCTGATCTGAAAAGGTCACTGAAGTAATTATAAAGCATAAATTAGAAATTAATTGATCTGGATTGCTGAAAGGTTCCCAGGCACATAAAGAGATTTCATTTAGAAATACGGTTTGTGAGGGATTCAGAGGTTTGGCAGTTGTAATCTATATCTTCCTCCCACTCTAAAGACTCATCATTGCAGCAATGAAGTGTCATCTTGAAGTGTTATTTTATCATTATAAATAATGTCATAACTTGAGTATTTGTGAGTTGCACCTACTTTCTGTGTTACTAATGCAAAACTGTAGAGATTTTTTTTTATTACAACCTTGACTTACAAAGTTACAGTGGCACTGAAAAAAGTGCCTTATGACCATTTTCCACACTTATGATTGTTGCAGCATCCCCGTAGTCACGTGATCAAAATTCGGATGCTTGGCAACGAGTTCATAGTTATGATGGTTATAGTGTCCTGGGGTCACGTGATCAGCTTTTGCAACCTTCTGACAAGCAAAGTCAATGGAGAAGGCAGATTCACTTAATAACCGTGTTACTAACTTAACTGCAGTGATTCACTTAACATCTGTGGCAAGAAAGGTCATCAAATGGGGCAAAACTCACTTAACAAATGACTCGCTTAGCAACAGAAATTTTGGGCTCAATTTGTGAGCATAAGTCGAGGGCTACCGATATTATTATCTACATATACTGCCTCCTGATGTCTCTATGGACTTTGAATAAGACAAGAAGAACTAAAAGGATAATCCCAGTGACAGTAAACAGACAAATAGACAAAAGGAGAGGCTGACAGAATATAGGATAACTGGGAAGAAATGAGGAAGCTACCTTACAAGAAACCATGCGTAAGGACCTGCCCCAGCTGTCCCTCTCAGGAAAGCATGATTCTTGACACCACGTGGTTAATCAGAAGAACTTTTACTGAGAAGTAGTGGTTGCAGTAAGGCCAAGCGGAATCTGACATTCCCTTGCAAAGCAACAAGCTATTCTTCCCACTTTGAAATGCAAACTCCTGACCAATCCACCGGTAGCCAATGCAGTACTGCAAGGTTGTTCTGAGAACAGCGCAGCACAGGACAAATAACAGTTCATCTTCAGGACACAGCAACCTTGGTGTCAGACTGGAACCTGCTGGGAAGGAGTCCATTCTATCTCCGAAGACAATCCCACTCCCTAATTCCCAAGCAGCTCGCAAAAGCGTAAGTATGCAAAGAATGCTTCCCCAAAGAGGCCTCCTCTCCCCTCCACCAGAATGGCAGGGCACCTGACACCATGATTAATTTCTGAACAAAAAACTGGAGCAAAGAACATTGGCATATCATTCTGCTCTCTCCTTGTGGCAGAATTTGAGACATTTGATGTGCACAAATGAAGACAGCAAGGGATGTTCCAGCATTATTTCTTTTAATGCTATTGGTAGTGATAGATTTCACTGCTGGGTTACAAGAGGAGGTGAAAAGAGGATGAGAAGAAGACACTGAGGACAGAATATAAAAGGAGCCCAAGCAATATGGAACACGTTCCTACTTATTATTTTTCTGAAGGAGAAATAATGGTATATTTCCATTAACACTTCCATCCTTAACAGATTTCCACTGAAATCTTATCTTGGTAGCTCTAACTTTCAAAACTGCATATTTGGAACTGCAGTCTTTTTAAAATTTCCCATTCACGGTTCAGTCATAATTAGGGATGAAAAGTGTACAAGGGGGGAGGGCAGAGAAGGGGAAGCATCTAAGCCCAAGCTTGCTATGCTCTCAGCCAGCTCACCAGTTTTATGGCTACTCTTCCTCTCAGTAAAATGAGAATGGCACTGATTGCCCCCGCCATGAGTTGAACTTGTTCCTGCTTTCAAAGAGTGCCAGGTTATAGTTGGTCTCAGATGTCACATGAATCTATGAAAGAGGTGGAACTGCAAATTGTGTCTCCTCCATAAAATATTCCCATACACCTAGATGCTGGGATTGCACCTCATATACTGAAAGGAGGAAAAAATATAGTAAACTTTAAGAAAAAAAATCAATAAGTTCCATTCATCAACTGTATTACCACCTGCCACATTATAAGAGGACAGGGGTCTCAGCTGTTGTAAATATGAATAAAGCTATAAAAGCAGGTCATAAATACAACCAAGATTGGGTTATTCCAGATCTAATAAAATTCATCAGGTCAGTTTTTAATGGGATTAGGTGTTTCAGAGCAGCAATCCTGAAGTTTCTTTATACTCATACATTTATACTTTTCTTATCTCCACATGAAGAAAGAAAGATGATAAAGGTGCAGAGTTGCACATTCTACAAAATGTGTCATATTAAGTAATTTCCTATGATTAATATGTTACATCATAATTAGACACTGGAATGTTTTCTGTAGGAAGCTACCTTGAGGAATGTCTGGAAATTTTACTAACCCCAAAATGCAAGAGTCTACAATGCACTCTGCACACATTGTGGGGATAGATAGTATAATGCCCATAGAGAGAAATCTGCATCACTTACCAATTAAAGGTGTGGTTAAAAATCCTGATTCTAAATCTTAGTGCCTTTAAACCAGGGGTCCCCAACCCCCAATCCGTGGACCAGTACCGGGCTGTGGCATGCTAGCAACTAGTCCGCAGAAACAAGGAAAGACCCATCCACAGGATGCAGGCAGCACACAAAACCATGCCCCCTCCAGCCCACGGAAAAACCTCTCTCCACGTAACAGGTCCCTGGTGCCCAAAAGGTTGGGGACCTCTGCTTTAAACAGCTTACAGCTTGATTACCTAAAGGTGTTGGTTTTATCTTGGTATGAGGCTATTCAGAGGCTATTGCTAAAGAAGGCACCCTCAGAAAGAAGTCCTGGATTTCAGAGGTCCATTTATGAGAAAAATAAAAAATATTCTTTTGGAAGTTATAGTTAATTCTTCATTTTTCCTTCTTTGGGGAAAAAGTCATTAATACTGTACATTGTTTGCATAACACATCTGGTACTACATAAAAATTAATTTACCTTAATTTTCTAGGAAAAAGATTAAACATTATATTTAGAGTGTGATTTTAATCAGCTCATTAATTTTGCTAGAGAATTGGATATCAAATTGCTTCTAGGAAAATGTCGATCCATTGTGACACACCTTGGGAAATTAAAAAGGGGGGTAGAAACCATCTGATTTTGCTCCACTGAGTTCTATTAGAGAGAAAATGGATTGAAACCTGGCTTTTCCAAAATTCTGGAATGGCTCAGGAGATCTGGAATAGATCTTCAAAGCCATCTCCACTATATTTAAGATTATCAGAGGTGATGGGGAAGATGAGAAAAACCGGAACAGTATTTCCAAAGAACAAACCAAGGAAAAAATGGAAAAACTGAAGGGAAGATATGCATCAACCAATGCTGTAATTCAAAGTATCTATTTAAAGCATAAGAAGAAAGTCTTAACTGCTTCCAGATTTATTCAGACTTTGATGCATAGTGATAGAATCACAGAGTTGGAAGATCACATGAAGTATTAATACCACTTTACAATGCCTTGGTAAGGCCACACTTGGAATACTGCATCCAGTTTTGGTCACCACGATGTAAAAAAGACATTGAGACTCTAGAAAGAGTACAGAGAAGAGCAACAAAGATGATTAGGGGACTGGAGGCTAAAGCATATAAGGAACGGCTGCTGGAATTGGGTATGTCTAGTTTAATGAAGAGAAGGACAAGGGGGGACATGATAGCAGTGTTCCAATATCTCAGGGGCTGCCACAAAGAAGAGGGAGTCAAGCTATTTTCCAAGGCGCCTGAGGGCAGGACAAGAAGCAACGGATGGAAACTAATCAAGGAGAGAAGCAACCTAGAACTGAGGAGAAACTTCCTGACAGTTAGAACAATTAACCAGTGGAACAACCTGCCTCCAGAAGCGGTGAATGCTCCAACACTGGAAGTTTTTAAGAAGAGACTGGACAGCCATTTGTCCGAAATGGTGTAGGTTTCCTGCCTGAGCAGGGAGTTGGACTAGATGACCTCCAAGGTCCCTTCCAACTTTATTATTATTATTATTATTATTATTATTATTATTATTTATTATTATTATTATTATTATTATTATTATTATTATTATTATTATTATTATTATTATTATTATTATTATTACTACTACTACTACTACTACTACTACTACTACTACTACTACTACTACTACTACTATCAAATCTAATTTTCTGCTCTTGGGAAGAATCTTAATTCCCACAATTTTCTCCTCTTGTTTTATATCTCTATTCAATAGCTCAAAAATTAAAATGTATAAGAGAGGAAACATTATGCATCCTTATGTTGTCCCTTTTTGTACCTCACAAGGGTTTGTTAGATTTCTGTTAATAATTACTTGTGCCTTGAGTAAAGTGTAAACTGATCTTATCCATTTAATAAAAGTCTCTCCAAAATTTGTATTTTGAATAAGAAGACCCAATTCAAATTGTCAAAGGCCTTCTCTGCATCTAAGAAAATCAATGAAGAATGTTTTTGTTATGTTGCTCCCAGTATTTCAAAAGGTCCAACACATTTCTCATATCAAACTTTAACTGTCTTTTAGATAAAACCAGCATTGATCCTTATGAATAAATTCTTGCAAGATTATTTTCAACCTCTCAACCAAAATCATTATTCAATAATGATACAGGCTAATAGTTTCTTGTTAAAGTCAAATCTTGTTCCTCTTACTTATTAATGTTATATTGGCTTTTTTCCAGTTCTTTGACATTTTTCTTCTCTCTAAAATAGAATTCAATGTATTTTGTAAAGGTTGTGAACGTCCATCCTCAAAACATTTATCATAAGATCCTAGTAATCCGTCTGGTCTAGGCACTTTCCTGTTTTAATCTTTTTATAGCTTTGCAAACTTTCTGTTCCTTGGTAGATTTTGTTTCTTTAAGCATACATCTATTTTCTCCAGAGAAATGCCTTGTCATTTATACAATTTGGAATAACATTGATAATATTTTTTTTGCATAGCCAGATTATCTGTTAATATTCTAACTCTTCCTTGTAATTTCAATATAATTTTCTTTTGTTTTTCTTTTCATTATTTATGTGCCAACCATTTGCCTAGTTTGCTTGTGGACTCAATATTTTGTTTTTGTTTTGCCTTGCATAGTTCATTTTTATTTCCATTTCTCTTACTATTAACATAGATAATTGTCGTTGTAAAAGCTTAATTTGTTGAGAAATACTTCTCTGGAAATTCTTAATTCTTTTTTTTAAATCTCATTCAAAATAGTGTGTCTTTTCTCGTCTTTTTGAGCTCCCTGTTATGTTGTATGAAATAACCTCTTATGAAAGCTTTACTTGCATCCCAAACCATTCTTATGTCAGTACTTTTATCTAAATTATTTTCAAAGAACTCTTTTAATTTCTTTTTACAGTCTTCCACTATTGCTTCTTTCTGTAACAGCATTTGATTTAACTTCCATCTAAAAGAACTAGCTTCCCTTTTATAAACCAAATTTACTGGATTATGATCCAAAAAGTCTTTGATAATATCTTTATTTTATGAACCTTTAGATTGTTTGAAATCCAAATGATATCTATTCTTGAAAAAGAGATGTCTTTCAGAAGAATACGTATACTCTCTTGAATTGCCATTTTTATGTCTCCATATGTCAGCAAGCCCTAATTTGTATATCAACTTTAAAAAAAAAACTTCTGGTAATTTGGTAATTCCTACAAAGGTCGGGTCCATTTCTCTCTTTAATTTCAATATTTCAAAAAGCACTTTCACCAAAATGTAATCTTTGAAATTTACTGTACCCTTTTATCCATTTTAAACTTTCTTACAGCCAATTCTTTTTAAGATTTAGGCTGAAAATTTAAATCCTTTAAATCCTTTTTTCCCCTTTAATCCAGAAATAACTGGATTTCTCTTATCCTGCCACTCAGAAAATCTATTTTTAACTGTAAATTGATTATATCTTATAGTAATTAAGAAAGTGAGGCTGTTGTATAGCTTGTGTACACATAGGCTGCATTATGGCTTTCATCTTGATTAAAATCCCTCAACCTCCAGTCCCTCAACTCATGAGTCAACTGCAAAAACCTCGGTTCCTGCAGTTTCCTCATGAGGAACAACTGTCCAGACTTCAAGTGGGTGATCTCACAATTTTTCCTTGTCTGGAGAGACTGTGCCAGCCAGAATTCACCATCTGACCACCAATCTCCATCATAATGTCATCCCCAAAGTCTAGACCTCCATAGAACCTTACCTGAAGAATCCTAAACACTCTTTCTTATATATAATTCTAATATAAAATATTGATTGTGTGCCATCAAGCCAGTATCAACTTGATCTGCTCCCAACCTGGTCCACCAGCTCTTCTAAAGCTGCAGCATTGCAGCTTCAATCGAGTCCATCATCTTGCTGATCATCCTCTTCTTCTCTTTATTTTCATCTTTCAGAGCAAACTACAGTAGATTTTTTTTTTACATTTTATAGGGCCTGGATAGAATGCCAATAAACCAGCAGTCATGACCCTAAAGTAAAAGTAGTTCAACAAGCACAAATACAGATCATTTGGTTTTGGCAAGTAAGGGAATGAGCTATAAGCCACTTCCTAAGTGCATGGATCAGCTGTTGAACTGAGTCCAGGGAGCACCCCAATTAGGCACAATGCTCAGCAGGTGTCATTGTCTCCCATCTACTCCACAGAATTACTATAAGGACAAAAGGGGGAGGGTCCCCTATGTGTGCCATTTTAAATACCTAGAGAAATGTTGCTCAACCTCAGCAATTTTAAGACATGGGACTTCATGCTGGCTGGGGAATTTCAGGCATTGAAGTCCAAATGTCTTAAAAGTTGCTGAGGTTGATAAACTCCAGCCTAGAGAAAATATGGCAACTGGCAACTCTGTTGTTAAGTGAGGTAGTCATAAAGTAAAATGTCACATGACCTCATCCAACTTATAATATGAGTTCCAGTTGCAATTGTTAAGCAATTCAGTTAAGCATGATGTTATGTGGCCATGACTTGCAGCTTCTCACTCTCCCCATTGACTTTGCTTGTTGGAAGCTGGCTGCAAAGGTCACAAATTGTGATTGTGTGATCAGAGGATGCTGCATCTGTTATAAATGCATTGTGACTCCAAGCACCCAAATCACAATCATATGACCATAGGGACACTACGATGCCCACAATGACTGGTCCTGACTCTCCTTTTTCAGCATCATTGTAACTTCAAACAATTGCTAAATGAGTTGTCAGTAAGTAAACATATATTTATGTCTAATAAATAATGAGCTAACTAGTTTTTTTTAATACTTGTCTTTAAAGTTGTGAAGCTTCAGAAACAGTTGGAACTACTTCAAACAAGACCTGCTTTACTTAAGAAGTCTGGATAACTCTACTGCACCAAGAGAAGCAATCTGATCTATTTTCTTTCCAGCAACAGCAAGAAATATATATTTTTCTCAAATTTACTGAAAACCCTTGAAATATATCTTCTCATATAAGACTTATAGAGACATTTTTCATCTGAAAAAAAGTGTCATAGGCAGCATTTCACATCTGCTTAGAACTTAATTTATTTTAACCCTTTGAGCAGAACAATACAGGTACAGCTATAGAAAAGAAAAAGTTGGTGGGCTATGTTAGAACAATAGAAATGTCATAATGCTTTGTTGAGATGACCAGGGCCAGATTAACATAAACATCAGAACCATTTAATATCCTTCAAGAATTCCTATAACACAGATGTGCCTCTGAGATCCCCAAAGAGAAATATACAGGAGTTTTATTTGTTCTCAGAGTATGATCCTGAAAGGAAACTGAGTTAAACAAAAGCCTTCTAAGAAATATTCAGAGAGAAAGAAATCTGTGCTTCTATCACAGGAAGACTACAGGTAGGACAAAGATGCAAGCTTCTTTACTTTAAAACATTGATGCCCATCAAACAAATAAGCAGAAAAGGTTTTATACTTCCCCCTGACCTCCACTGGATCTAAACATTGTATATATTCAATAGCCTTTTCTAAAAGAACAAGTGAAATTTGAAGTAGCAACTGGTGAGCCAGCAAGGAAGCTGTTAAGAGTATTTATAGACACAGCTTGAACTTCAATATAACACTTTTCTTTCACAAAGCAGGCTTTTGTGAAAGAATTGCATTTCCCCATGTCTACACACAAATACAAAAATGGGAGTGGGTGGAGAACTTAAATTAGCCCCATTCTCAGCAATATATCCCATTTCATATTTCAATGGGAAGACAGTATCTAGAGCAAAAATCTGCTCTTTGTTCTATTCAGTATTAAACTTTAGAATGTCATGTACTTTAAAAGCATTTATGTTAACATTTTTCTGTACTTCATAACAACAGGAGATGCAAGTGTTCTTGAGGGATTGTGCAGGTTTTGTGAATCATAAATTATGTTGGATATGGAACTTTTTCATGGGGGGCTGGCACACCTTGGTGACATAAAAAAATTAATAGCATTGTGTATGAAAACACATTTTCCCTTTTCCAACAAAAGCCATCTCTCAAATCCTGGTTGACAAAAAGTACAGGGCTGTTTGTATGTTTGTCCAAGAGAATTTAGGTATTTAGGTCTGGACCAAGGTTGAATATGTGAGTTGTAATGTTTGTGAACTAGATCTTAGCTTTTGAAAAACAGATGACAAGGTGGTTAAGATTTTTTTAAAATAGAAACATGTTAGAGCCATTTGGAATAGCTGGTTTATTCTTTTCAATTTGCATTGCATTCAAAGAAGAGGTGAAAAGATTAGATAACACCAAAACCTTTAGCCACATATGAGAACATTTTATTCCTTACTGGAGTGGTGATTTTCTTTTCAAAAGCAAAACTGGAAGGATGCATTCCCTCAGCACAAAGAGGCCAGCAGTAACATGATTTACTGTAGTAAATAATTCCACAACCATGCATACTTGAATGGAATTTCTGATGTCCTGTTTTTCATTTCCACCTCTGATGTATCTTCCCTTAAGACAATATTTTATATTCCTTATAATCAAAATGAATAATGTGGCCTTGGTTTATTTATGGTTGTGTGTCTATGAAGATTGGAAGTCTTCCTTTTTTTCTCTTTTTCCAGATTAGTAATCAAACCTCCAGCTCATTTTGACATAAAAACAACAAACAATTTTAGATGTCCAAGTGGAGGGTCATGAGCTTAGAAGAAGTAAACATGTAAGATGACAGAAATTCCCTATGTGATATTTGAGTAACAAACATAAATGGACGAACTATGTTCCTTAAGTGATACAAAGGAAATCCCAGTGAAGAAATTCTGAATTCCAAAGCTAATCATTGGATTTCTGTTTTGTTCATATGTTCTAAGAGTTTTGCTTTTTAGTATGTACCATTTTGCAAGTGCATCAGACCAAATGTTCACTTTTATGGATGAGAAGTTGCAGTTGTTATTTAGGTGGCAAAGGGAAAGGAAAAATTTCTGATTGTCAGGGCTGCCCTCAGGGTATGGTTAAAAGAAAAGAAAAGAAAGAAACAACAACATGGCCATTGCAACAGTTGAAGCTATGCCTGCTTTTAAATGTGCCATGTCATGGTTGCCAATTTTTTACCACAGTCTGTGGGCATCCCTGTTGGTTGAAAAGTGTTTTACTATTTTGGCTGTGTTTGCATAATATACCTAGACAGATCAAAGATTACCAAGGCAGTTGCTTTGCACAACAGGCTATGTGTTCTTCAAATTAGCTTTAGCAAAGATTTTTAGGAAGTCTCACATGATTTATTAGCTGTTGATTTGATATGTCAGGCTAGAAAATGGTCAATTTAATAACCAGGTTAAATATCTGGCATGAATGCAGCCACTGAAAGATATATTAAATTATACTGTCAAAGTAGCAACTGTCACTGCTGTAAAGAGCAGAACCCATCTATGGCTGCTGGAGACCAAGTTAGGAATGAGAATTTATTTCCACCATGATGGTAGAGTCTTCCTTTTCCCCTAGAACAGGGGTGTCAAACTGCTGGCCTGCAGGCCGGATGCGTCATGCCGAAACAGCACCCACCCCATTGCCGGCAATGGAAAAAAGTCACGATACATCGTGACACATCACGTGACGTTGCGAGTTTGACATCTGCCTTAGAATATGTAGCAATGCTCTCCATATGGCATCATGTCATCAAACTGTGAATGTCTCTATTATCTGCCGCTGCCAAAGGCGGAGACAGTCAACATTCATTGTGTGATGTTAAACATTATGGAGAAAGAGAGAAAACCTTCCATAGATTTACCGCTGATGAATTAACTATTTTTTGTTCTGAGAATGTTGTTGGCTCTGACAGCTGGTGAAAAAGGATAGAGAAGAAATGATATCTTTGACTCAATCTTACTCCAGTTTTACAGCTTTTTAAAAAAATATTTCATTCTTCACTATCACTATTCAATTCTGGAGGGTTGAGAACCTGTTGTTCAACATCTGCAAAGCTGGCAGAAAAATGAGCCAGCTAATTTAATCCTTGCTTCACATAGGGAACTATCTTACATCATGTCAAAGTATCCATTTAATCAATAATTGTGGGCTCTAACTGACTGCAATAGCCTGGGGTCTCAGCAGAAGTGACAGTAGAAGTGATGCACTTATTGAAAAAGCCCAAACAGCTAGGGTTCTGAACCTGGGTTTGTCAGTAAATTGCAGATTCCTGACATACCATGGCTTTGCTCAGCTCCTTGACTGAAAGTTCTCAGACACACATCAGCTAGATTGGAATAGTATAACAAGAATTGAGCCATGCACAACAGGTAAAGAAGTTTTAGGAGTTTAAAAAGGAAGTCTTTTCTTCCTTCCCTTCCAAATCTTGGCATGCTGCTTGAATTGAAGAGTTGTATGTTTTCAGAATGGCCATCTCTATCTAGGAAGCTGGTATCTCAGCTGTTCTGCAAATGGGAGGAGATCCCTCATGAAACTCTGAAAGTTAAGGAGACTACTGGAAAAATGATGGCACAATGAAAATAGGGCAGTTATGGAACCCTTTGGCTATCTCATAACAAAATAAGAAGTCCATGTTCCTCTTATAAAAAGTTCTCCAGCATCTTTTTCTCCACTGAATCATTTCTAAAGCAATTCCCTTTCATCTAATTGCAAAAAGAAAAAAAAAGTGCATGATAGTTTCTCTACTGGGCTCTAGTTGATAATACTTAGGCGATTAATTTCTCATAAGTTACAAGGCATTCTCATAAATGACAGATGCACTAAATGAACAATCAGGTGTACTGGAATTATGATGTGTGAGCCAAAATAAAAAAAGAAAGGATTATATGAAGAAAACTGGGAAAATGGAATAAAGCTTAATTGGAAAGATAAGCTATTAAGACGGAAGCACACCACAATACATTCTCTTGAAGTAATTTCACCAAATCTATAATTAATTTTTAAGAAAATAAAGCAGATTTCAGCAAACCAGTATACAGATCTCAACCTTCAATGCCAAGCAGCATGATGGAAACCTAAGTGGGAAGTCTACCTGATTTGATAGAGGTGCCCCAATTCATTCTACCACCTGGAATGGGAAGATGACCCACTATTTTCTTCACCCCTCCTTCCATGTAGCTTGCCCTCGTGGATCTTTTCCATTGTAGTTGCACTACCATTCACCTTAACAACATTCTGCCACAGAAAGATGCACTGTGAGGTGAACATAGTGATGGTTGGTGCAGATAGATATTGCAGACACTTCTCAATGCATCATTCCACAGTCACCATAAAGCAATGCATCGGAAATGGATAGCTGTAGCAGCAAACCAGAATGGAGACTAGCCTAGCTTCAGTGCAATAAAGCAGCTGCTCTGGTTTGAGAAGGCCACAGGTAGGCTTGGCCCAGGTTACCATTCTTCCTAGAAGCTGTTGCAGTCCAAACTAAGGAAGCAATGTGTTCTCTCTGGATGGCTTAATTTGACTCTTGCACTGATCAGGAGAGCTGGCTGTATTAAAATGTAGAATAATCAATCAATTGTTCTACTACTCTCCCTTACCCATCACAACCCAGCAACTTTCAAAGAAGGGAGCAGTGGCAGCAATTCAGCGTCTATCTTTCTTCATTACTGAATCATTCATGAGTTTCTGAAAAGCCAGGGTTCCGTTCAGATCACTTTGGAAAGGAGTCGTCTCTTTGAAGTGGTCAAATTTGAATCCAGTGGCTGATGCACATTTCTAATTAAAACTGATGTACCATATTAATAAAAATACTATTGATTTCTGTGCAATATCATAACATCAAAACATAAATCTACATTCAATCCCAAATATGAAGCAGGGATTTATATCATGTAAACAACTAGCCTCGTGGTGTGGCAGGAACAATCTTGAACTGAACATACTCAAAATAAGAAACGATAGTAGATTTTAGGAGAAGCCCTCCTATTCTACCACCTTTTACAATACTTGACAACACAATATCAACAGTAGAGACCTTCAAGTTCCTAGGTTCTATATCTCAAGACTTAAAATGGACACCTAACATCAAAAATGTCCTCAAAAAAGCACAACAAAGAATGTTCTTCCTGCACCAACTCAGGAAGCTCAGACTGCCCAAAGAGCTGCTGATATAGTTCTACAAAGAAATTATTCTGTCATTTCCACCTCTATAACTGTCTGGTTTGGCACAGCAACCAAACAAGACAGAAACAGACTTCAACGGATAATTAGAACTGCAGAAAAAACAATTGCTATCAGCCTGCTTTCCACTGAGGACCTGTATACCGCATGAGCCAGAAAGAGGGCTGTGAAAATATCTACAGACCCCTCACATCCTGGACATAAACTGTTTCAACTTCTTCCCTCAAGATGACACTATAGGGCATAGCACGCCAAAACAACTAGACACAAGGACAGTTTTTCCCCTCATGCCATCACTCTGCTAAACAACTAATTCCCACAACACTGTCAAACTACCTAGTAGGGCTGTATTACTATTATCCTTCTCATCCTTCCTATTACTTATTCCTCATCTTTTTATGACTATAACTTTGTTGCTTGTATCTTATGATTTGTATTAATTATTTTATTTAGTGTCCTAATATGATTTATGTTAATTGCTTATTTAGTATCGTATGACCATCACTGAGTGTTGTATGCATTTATGATGAATGTATTTTTATGATTATAATCATCATTTATCACTTGTTGCTTGTATGTACACTGAGAGCTTATGCACCAGAGACAAATTCCTTGTGTGTCCAATCACACTTGGCCAATAAAAAATCCTATTCTATTCTAAAATCCACTTCAATTCCTTGCTTTGAAGTTGGTCTTTCATGTAATACCAAAGGCCCTTGATAGATGAATTACTTTTTTTTCAAACATAAAAATGCAGCGTTATCATGGGGGCAATTCTGTCTTTATAGTGTATTGCCTTATTTATATGGAGATCATTTCCATCATCTGACATGGGGTACTGTGAAGAAAAAGAAATGCTACATATCTGCTTCTAATTAATTGCCCATTCAAAGAAGCCATCTACACCACCACTTAATGTAGAATTGTCATTTCATTTTGTATAACACAATCAAGATGATGTGACATCACAGAAAGTTGAGCAGATGATTATTTCATTAAATAAAAATTGGGGTGATTTCTCTGTACAATAGGTTAGGATTAGAAGTTTTTTTGAAGTGTGAGATCTGTAAAACAGTTAAACACATGATCTTTGGGGGAGATACAGCAATAAAGTTATCTTCCTGTCCTTTAAATCCACCACCTTCTATTTCTGTACTTGACATTAATACAGCTTGCTTTTATCTTCCATCTTTTCTGTCATGATTACTGTAAAATTCCAAAGTTGCTGCTTGGAAAGTTTCCATTTAAATCATTATAGAAGACCATTGTTCTGTCTATGCTGTACAAAGTAATGCTTCCTTTTATCTATCCAGGTAAAGCTACATACACTATTGAAAGATTCCAAGTTGTAATGTGACAAAAGCGGGGGAGAAAACATCCATATTCACTTTCCCCATGTTCGTACATGTTCTGCCCATCTATCATGTCTTCACTTCCAACTCTTCTCCAAGCTAAAAAGCTTCAGATATTGTAGCCTTTTTCTCATAGCCCTAAGCCCCATTCCATTCTTATTTTGACTGTCCTTGTTTGTTTTGTCCTGGGAGGAATGCAACTCTGTTAGTAATCCCAGCCTTTTCATATCCCTTTCGATATTACCAACCAGGATACCTTTCTAGGGTAACTGGAGCAAATGCAACTGAGGAGCATCATGTTAAGTTTCCTTGAATTTTTTTTGAAGGGAACAATCCAGAGGGCATAGATGGAAAAGTTCTATTTCCTCCTTACTCTTGGGATTTGGCTTCTGGCCTCCAAACTTTCCCTCATATTTTTTAAAAGCTGTTGAAATAAAGAAGTCACAAGCAGGTTTCTGCTCAAACACAATTAGTGTGCTAATCACACACAGCTCTTCTATGTATTTCCATCTGCCAGATCGTGGGCAGCCGCAAAAGCTTTCAGCAAATGAATGAAGGCAACTTTCTGATAAATGCATTCTGGGTGCAAATTGCCTTCTGCTATCCATTAAGCTGTTGGTTGCTACCTTTAAAGACAGAAATATTTGAAACAGATTATTTCCTAATGCTATGCCAAGCTGCCCAGTCAATAAATTATTCCCTAGGCCCAGTATGTTATATGATCTCAATATCATCTTCTTTAATAACTTTAAAATTATAAAAAATATCATGCCAAAATCGTCCCTCTGGTTTTCCAGAAGTTTTCTTCCCCAAGAAATATAACTTGAATTTTCTTCTTCATTTTCACAATCCTTCAAAAGAAAATTTCAGTGTTGTTGCAATGCTAATGTTATTGTTGCAAGTTGAGTGAAAGGTATTGTTGTGGTCATTATTAATCTGGAAAAAAAAGTTCCATGCAGGAAGTTTCTCCCTGAAATCTTTTTTTATTGGCATTGCTAGTGTATGGTAGATAGATTCTTCTTTAAAGGAAAAAAAGTGGAAAACATTACTTGTAAATCAATAAAAAATAATTGGTAAAAATGCAAAAGAGTTTTGCTTGCTCACTCAATATATATTATTGTAGTTGTGATCATTATCATCATCATCACTTTATGTCCCACTTGTTCTTCTGGAGCTCAAGGCAGCTTCACATGGGAATCTCCTTTCATTTTATCCTCATAACTACCTTGTGAAATAGATTGGGGTGAGCGAGTGGCTGAGCAAACGTCAAGTGATGAGCTTCCAGGACTGAGAGTAGACTTGAATTATCCATATGGTTTGATTACAGCTTTCTCAAACCAGTTGTGTGTAAAATGTTTTGACTAGCAGTGACATCTTAGTAGAAGACATGCATTAATGGCATGATCTCTGAATGGTGGACAACTCCGCCCCACCACCACCATCCTCTGCTCAAACAGCACATTAATGCAGGCAGATGTACCACAAAATCGTGCTCTAAACTCAACAGAACAAAGCATTTGATTCAGGGGAAAGCAGAATGAGCACAAGTAAAGTAATGAAATAACTTGAGAAGAAGTGGAATTTGGTGTTACAGACATAAACTAGAATTAACTTTCAATTGCTTCCTGAAATCTGAAATTCTCCTAGTGCAGAGAATCCACTTTACCGTCACTGAATAACGATGAACTGGCTTGCTACTTGATGCCATTTCCTGGGGCAGGTAGTGAGGACAACATGAAATGAAGAATAAATAAAAGCAAAGGGGAAAGACTCAGGCAACAACCTGACCTTGAAGGTCAGCAGTGATTGCAGAAGTAATGAGAATGAAACATCAAGAAAGCACTTGCTGCCTGGAAACTGAGCCTCTTCATTCATCAGAATATGTTTTGCATTCACGTTGTGTCTTTTCTCTTAGACATCCATTACTTATGATGTATGCAAACTGGAACACTGACTGCACTGCTCACAGCCCACAACTCCTTCCTTGAGGCTTAGCTACCAGGGGAAACATTCAAAGAGCCCATCTGCCTGTACCCACAGGAGAAAAAAACTTTGTGATGGCCCATCTGGTCAAAGGAAGTGATATTTTTCCCTCAGATATATCTGAAAGGGTGGAAATGTATGTTGTCTCACCAAGCTGACAAGCACACCAGCTCTCTAACAGAACTACTAATGCAATTTAAATCTGTTGTGGCTAATATTACTATATATCAGTATTTAGTTTTTCTTCATAAAAAACAGGCTTGGGGGGATGTTTTTTGTTTTGTTTTCACATTGAAAATTATCTGTGCGTATACATTCACACAATGTTGTAACTTATTCCAAGTTATGTGAGAAGTGTGGCATAATGATTAATTAATTCAATTAGAAATGGAAAGATTCGGGTTAAGGTCCGCTTCAGTCAGGGAAGATAATTAGATATGTTGAAAAGCTGCTCTCTCTCTCTCAATCTAGCCTATCTTAACAGGGTTATTGTTATGAGGTTAACATAGAAAGAGCCACCCAAATAAGCTGCCTTGAACTCCTGGTTTGAATTCCAAGGTCAGTATCCCAAACTAAGTAGAAGCCTCTTCTGAAAATGGAACAAGATTTTTATTTCATCTGTGGTAGGGGCATTTGTGGGGAGGAGAGATGCTGAAGTGAAACAGCCTCATTTTACAGTGACAGGACGCATTAGGACGCATGAGACAGCCAGTTGGAGTAGTGGTTAATGCACCAAGCTAGAAATCTGGAGACTTTGAGTTCTAATCCTATTTTAGGCACAAAGTCCCTGGGTGACCTTAAGCCAGTCACATTCCCTCAGCCTTATGAAGGGCTTTTCAAAAACCTTGCCAAAAACCTCTACCATGTGATCATGCCATCACTAGGAGTTGGACTCAATACAAAGGCAATGTTATTGCATTTTATAGAAAAGAGCCCATTTATTACTGAACAAATTGTTTTGCTTCTATGTTTAAGGTTATTTTTATGTTTGTGTGTTTCATCAGGTCATTGTTGACTACTAGACCTTGCTAAACCAATCACTGCAGCTTTCTTGGCAAGATTTTTCAGAAATGGATTGCCCTTACCTATTAAGGCTGCGTGAGAGTGATTGACCCAAGGTTACCCAGCTGACTTTGTGCCTAAGAGAGAACTAGAACTCATGGTCTCCCAGTTTCCAGCCTGATGCCTTAACCATAATAGCAAGCTGGCTTTTGAGATTCCTATATTGGTACCAAATCTAGCCATGTTTCTATCTTCTTAATAGAGGAGGAGGAGTGATTCTACTTTGATCAAGGGGATCCATTCTGGATAGAGAATGAAGACTGAAAAAGAAAATATAGTCTTTTAAATAATTCTGATTTTCATTCACTCAAGGAGAGAAGCAACCTAGAACTAAGGAGAAACTTCCTGACAGTTAGAACAATTAACCAGTGGAACAACCTGCCTCCAGAAGCGGTGAATGCTCCAACACTGGAAGTTTTTAAGAAGAGACTGGACAGCCATTTGTCCAAAATGGTATAGGGTTTCCTGCCTGAGCAGAGGGTTGGACTAGATGACCTCCAAGGTCCCTTCCAACTTTATTATTATTATTATTATTATTATTATTATTATTATTATTATTATTATTATTATTATTATTATTATTATTGTTGTTGTTGTTGTTGTTGTTGTTGTTGTTGTTGTTGTTGTTGTTGTTGTTGTCCTCATCATTGCTAAAATGCAGACTGATTCTAAATGGGAGAACTCTGCAGCGTATATATACAATGATTGTGTATATTGCAGATTATTACTATAGCTAATATGACATGTTTTAATTGCACTGGAGAGGGAGAAAACCAACACTCATTTGCAAATAAAAAACATCCTGAAACCAAAAACATGGGGAAAATATAAATCATGATATTTTACTGTAGTGATGATTGTTGTATAATTATTATGACTTTTTCCTTTGGAATGGTCATACACAGCAAACTATTTTTGAGTTGCCATATGGGAATGAAAATGATTATTTAATTTTAAATAAATAGTATGTAGTTCAATCTGTAAAATATAAAACATTGTTTTGGATTATAAATTAATGTTCCAATGCCTCAGTTCTGTATATCTTGTACCATGAGTACAAATCTTTGGAATTTTTTGAGACTTTTTTTAAAGACAACAAACATTTTACTGGCACAGACTCAAACCTCTGTTTTACAAAATCAATACAGTTTTACAAAAGTCACATAATAGTTAGGGATGAAAAGTAAATACAATTAGGGATTTTATATGCCTAGCAGCCCAGTCAGTTAAAATTATAATCCTGGGCACGGTTCTTTAGACTTCTGGAATGCAAAGGAAGTACATCTGAGTAAAATTATATATAAAAGGCTAAACTCCATTAGGGGTGGATTTGTTTTCAATCGATTCATTCTATTCACTTTAGTGGGGGGGAAAATCACATTGCACTGAATTGGAGTCCATAAAATAGCTCAGGAATCTAAGATTTCTATGAATCAATATGTGAAATCCAGAAGAGAGCAATTCCATTGTGTTGTAGGAATAGAGTAGCCCAAGATTAAGACTGCCCTCAATTATAGAGCTTCCTGGAGAATTTGGGGCTATTTGTCAGTCCAATCCAACTCACATAGTTAAAATGGTGGTGGTGGGAAGGGGTAATTGAAAAAAAAAAGTGGGAGTAAATATATATTTTACAGATTGATTCAAAAAAGGAGTCAAAGAACAAAATATAACCAATTTGGCTGAAGCAGCACAATTAGCTACCAGTAGTTATCTGTTCAGATTTCAAAAATCTCACTGCTTCATATGCATATACTTTTAAATTTTGTCCTCCAGTCTACTTTTGTATATTATGCAGAATCATTTTTCACCCCTTGGTTTGTCCTCTGTTGCAATTAGGCCTTTTGATGGTGGCAAGCAATCATTACCAACATACAAGGCATCAGCAAAATGCATCTCACCTGCCCTTACAAATTGCTCCCATCAATCCTGAAAGTAGGCAACTACTTTGAAATTACATATTATTCTTTGGGGATATTTTTTTTTTTTTAAATCCTTCCCTTAATGAAATGAAAACTATTGGCAAGCTAGAGTTTGATGCCAGGTTGAGCATTCCAGATTTCATAGAAATTGGTACTGTACAGGGGGATTATTTATTTCTCTTCTGCCTAAAACTTTGGGAATGGGATGGATTTTGTGCTGGTAATAGGTCCCTCTGTAGGGGAAATAAACAGGCCTAATCCCATTTCATACAAACAGATTGTGTGTGTGTGTGTGTGTGTGTGTGTCAGAGAGAGAGAGAGAGAGAGAGAGAGAGAGAGAGAGAGAGAGAGAAGGGGAGCCAAGAAGAAAAATGGTCATAAAGACGAAGATGCCCTTTCTTGAATTCAGTGGAGGTGACTGTTAGAGATTAAAAACAATAACAACACAATTAATTATAATTCTTTGTTTCAAATTACCCTATTTGCCTCACAATCTGTTTCATTTCAATGTATGTTTTCTGGCATGTTTACCTGAAGTAAATATTGCCAGTCATTTTTAAGCACAATGAGATTGGAGGTAAAGAAGCCTGCCCACATCTCCTTATATAATTATTGTGACTTTTGACATAAGGGTGATTTAGAGAGACACAGGTGAAAAAGATTGGAGTCACTTGTCTGACACTGCTAATTATCTTCTTTAACATATCTGCAACAAAGGTCTATAACCCAAACTTCAAGGCTGCACATGATTCTCTAAAAACACCACCACTAAGAAATCTCCAAGGTAATCATATTATTTAGTAATACAGTACTATTTATAGGAAGTGCTGGAGATTTGAATTCAGCAGGAGCCCTTGCTTCAGACTGCTGAAAGACACTTGTAATTAAGTAACTGTGACCCATTGAAAAGGAAAGGGCTTGTAATATAATTGTCTTGGATACAGAGTAGGAGTTTAGGGCAGTTATCAGTGAATGCTAATAGATCCTCACATTTGAAGAAAGGGTAGACTTATCAAGAAATACATGAGGCTAGGAAAGATCCACTTCTATATAACCTATATTTGAAGGCAGAAGGCAAAGAACTGAGAGGAGGAAAAACAACAACAGGAAGTAGCCAAAGACTCATTTTTATAACAATAAGCCAAGTGAGGAACAAAAACATTGGACAGGTCTGAAGGCCCTTCCCCTGACCATTCTTTCTCATTTTTTTGCCCTCAGAGTGTAAAGAAATGGTGAAGTCTCCAGCAGCTGGCCTGTTTCCTATTATGACCACTACATTTAATTTGCATTAAATGAACTGAAATAAGTTTTAGTGTTTTTCTTGCCCACACTAGCTATTTTTGAGTTTGGCTCATGTTCTGGAAATCTAGGAGGTCCTACTCATGGCCCTGATCAACAGCAGAAACTTCAACAGACTCAATATTTTTTTGGCTGGGTTGTGCTACACAGCATAGAAACCATCTATTGGCTAGAATGACCTTCAGAGTGGATAGATTTCAAGATCCTTTCTGACTATACAATGCTGTATCATGATGCTGCACAAAGTCAGCAGTCACACTTGAATTAAGTTCCTCGTCTGTCCATATGTATTCATATGCCCAATCCCAATTTATTTTTATCAAGCAAATAGAACAAACTTCCTAATTGTGGGACTGAGGATTCTGCACAAATTTGAAAAACAGCTCTGAATCTGTCTTAGAACATCTCCTTATCTTCTTATGGTTATAATTTGTTGCTTGTATCTTACAATTTATATTGTTTTAGTATCCTGGTATACTTTATGTTGTTTGCTTAGCTAGTGTCCTATGACAATCACTAAGTGTTGCATCTTATGATTTATAATGAAGTATTATATTTTATAATTTATGATGAATGTATTTTATGTTATTTATGATCATGATTTATCACTATTACTTGTATGTACATTGAGAGCTTATGCACCAGAGACAAATTCCTTATGTGTCCAACCACACTTGGCCAAAAAAGAATTCTATCTCTACTGTCACAAAGCTAAGCTGCTTTCTTCCTGGTTCAGTGCAATGTAGATGAAATCACTACAAAATCCAGCTTCCTGAACTTCTAAGATTCATGAACTTCCATGGGGAAGAGGGGCAATCTGCATCACTGCCTCTATGTCACCCCTTTGATGTGTTGCAGTTTGCTATAAATTCTATTGTTTAGGTACTATAAAGAAAGTGTAAACTTGAAGTTTCTGCAGCTCTTGTTCAGTAGGTTAGGTTAAAAAATGTTTTATTGGTTTCTTCACTGGGGGAGAAGCCAGGGTGCAAAGTACACACCCTTACCTTCTGTTTTCCTCCTCTTCCTCCCCTTCTTTTGAAATAAGGTGGAGGAGATTTTTATTGCTACAGATATGCAACCAATTAATCTAAGTTAATCAATGTATATACTCACACAATTTGCAAATTGCAACACTGGGTGGCCAACCTAGAAATTCAACCAGTACAAAACAATATTCAAAAACAAAAATATGACATAATTGAAGCCAGCCCACATCCTTTTGTATCAAATCATTTCAGACAGGCTTATTCACCTTGGCCTAATGCGGGGGGGGGGGGGGGGGGGATCAGATCTTCAAGGCTTAAAAAAAAACACAGTGTTTTTCCTTCTTGTTCACAGCATTTTAAGAAGGAAGAAGCAAATAAATGCTACTTCATTGTCCTTGGAGAAAAAAATAGCAGGAAGGCAAGTTTTGTCTTAATGAATCTAAAGATTATCTGGAAATGATGGTGAGCATATGCTTGGCTCTTATGCAGTTGGCTTTGTTTATATGAAAGTGAAAATTAACATCATATTAACCATGTCTATGGAAAGAGACAAGTTTCAGCCTTCTGCTTCTATTGTAGTTTGGACTATCTTCTCCACATAAGAAGAATGCAAAAGAGAGAGTGTTATTTGCTTCTAGAGGAAAACTCTATTAGAGACAGTACCAGATTTTTTCCCCAAAATAAATAAGCATATTTTGTGGTGTGTGTGTGTGTGTGTGTGTGTGTGTGTGTGTGGTGAAAGAGACAGCAATATTGCATATCATATTAGAATATGGTAGGCAAAGGGTTATATCTCCATGCTTCAAGACTAGATTCCTCTCTTTCTCAGAGGTACCATTTCTTTAAAAAGAACTAAGTATGTAATCATATCTAGTACAATTGCCTACCTAACTTCAATCCATTACACATTCAGCTTCCTGCCTCTTCAGCTTAATATACTGTAGATGATGCATGTGTTGAAAGAAAAATCATCAGGTCCAGTCCAAGCCAGGAGTAAATAAAATGGAAGCTAAGATGCTGAAAATAAAATGGAGGCTAAGACGCTGGAAATAAAAATGGAGGCTGGCTGTTTGGAAAGAAAGTTTAATGATGAGCAGAACCACCAGCAGCATATGATTCTGGGACAGCTGGCCATATGGAGTTGAGAGTGGGTGAGTTTTATACATTCTTTTGGGGCTTTGTGTTTGAGATGCCCGTTATGAAATGTACTTTGACCTGTACTTGAGTGTGCCCTTTTGGTATTCTAATGGTGGTGGGTTAATCCTATAATGTCCTAAAGGTCATGTCCTGCCCTTTGAGTTTTTGTTTTTCTAATCCCCTCAGCTCCAGCCTTCCTGCCCCCAGTCTTCTTGAATGAATTACCAAATCTGTATTTCTAAAAGGTAACCTGTTCAGTTTCTGCCTGGGGCAGGGAGACTGGGGCTTCTGCCTCTGTTAAGATTTTTTCTCTCCTCCATTTCTCCTTTAGGAAAAATATAATATTTGCCTCTTTAATATCCCCCAAAATATTTCATTCTCGGAAGGGGGGTGCTAACTTTCTACACATGTAATATTACTATGGTTTTGATGAAGAATAGAACATAAAAATAATATATGCCAAAATCATAATAACTAAGTATGTTGAAGAGTGAGACCAAATGAGCAAGCAAACAGGCAAGCAATCAACAAAACATTGATCATACCAGTATGCTTGTGAAAAAAGCAGAAAGTGTTCAAACATCCTAAAATATCTCATTGCCCATTACCACCTTTTGAAAAAGGCTCTGGTACAGGTTCCAGGATCTCAACTGACTATATATCAAACTTCCTTATTTATCTGATCTGAGCAACTTTTCATTTCATCTAGCTCAGGCATGTCAAACTGCCGGCCTGCAGGCCGGATGCGTCACGCCGAAACTGCGCCCACCCCATTGCCAGCAATGGGGGGAAAGTCTCAATACGTCGCAGGACATCATGTGACGTTGCAAGTTTGACATGCCTGATCTAGCTGTTCCAAAATCTAACAGTTGCTTTATACCAAAAAGGACCCCACAGGATTGTTTTTAACTCACATCATAGCTCTAGAAGGAGCATAAATTTCATGCTCTAATATGTTGCATTTAGAAACTTGCAAACTTTGTCACAAAAATAAGGTTTGCCACTGTGAACATCATCTGAAACATGGTTGTGAGAATTAGAGGTAGGTAAAAATTTGGTCTGTTCTGGATGTGTTTATTTTTTTCTAACAGGAATTTACCCAAATTTATAAGACTGTTCATAAACAGCCTGGTATATAAATCCACAAAAATAAAAAATAGGAGAAAGCAATACCGGTCCACTTATCAATCCATGCACAGTGCTTAATATGCTTAGCTTTTCATAAATCCCTTTATATTTAATCATGTCTGCGGCCCTGAATTTAATAATGTTCCTTTTCTTTCTATCAGACTCCTCACCCTTAAAAGATGCATGACAGGTAAATACAACACAATTCTATCTTGACTGGAAATTGTTGTGACTTCCAAATTTGGCCCAGCACTTCATTGCACTTCATTTCATCTTTTCCCATTCTGTTTCCTAGAATCGATGTCATAACCATGAGTTGCATGCTGGCCTTTTTGTTGGCCCGCAGACCATTGCATGTCGCCATTTAAAATTCATTGATAAATGGCAACACATATTCCCCCCAGTGTTCAATGAGAAATAAATGAAAAACAAAGAAAAACTGCTGTAAAAGTTTTCAATTAGCCTGACATGGTCCTTAAAAAAAATAAATACTCAACCTTCAAAAAGCTTTTGAAAAAGTAGGAGTAGGCAAATAAATTGCAGTTATATCATTACATTATTAGGGCACTCTGGCCTTAGGTTGCAAATTATGTCTTTGCTTTTTAAACTGTAGGTCTCAGGCACCCAAAGGTTATCTATCCATGATCATGAAATACATCATTGGTTTAGTAGGCAACTGCCTTATCTGCCTGATGGCCAGGCCAGCCAATTACTTTATACAAAGAATTCAGCCTCTATCTTATATGCCCACGAGGTATAATGCTATAATAACTGCAAATGATTTTTGAAAATATTATCTAGAGAATGAAATGTGGGTCTATTTTAACCTATGAGATTTACATTTTAATCTCAAAAGGAAAATCATTGTAAATGAAGGAGATGATAAAAATGATTTAATGTCACTATAAATTGCAATTCTCACTATATCTAGCCTCAAGACTTCCATGATTCATAGTAGGTTGTGAAAAGCTTTTTGAAGGAGTGTTCTGATTCAGTGAAACTTTGATCAGATCACCCAATTGAAGCAGATTGGCAAATCAAAATGATTCTAAGCAGTGAATCAAATCAGGTGATTTAAGAATGAAGTTGAATCTCAAATACTTTGGCCACCTAATGAGAAGGAAGGACTCACTGGAGAACAGCCTAATGCTGAGAAAGATTGAGGGCAAAAGAAGAAGGGGACAACAGAGAATGAGGTGGCTGGATGGAGTCACTGAAGCAGTAGGAGTGAGCTTAAAGGAACTCCAGAAGATGGTAGAGGATAGTAAGGCCTGGAGGAACATTGTCCATGGGGTCGCGATGGGTCGGACATGACTTTGCAACTAACAACATAATTCTGAAGTTCCGAACTTGACCAGTTTTTGCTTTCTCTGGAATTGTGACAGATCCAGGCTGCAAAAATCCTAATGACCACTAGATGACAGCAATAAGATAGAGAAAACTCTTAACTCTTCATTGTTGGCTAGTGATAATTCAGAAAGCATACAGCTATGTGTGAAAAATATTTGAGAACCGTGAAAGAGATATGAAGCTCTCTGAGGGTGGGAGCTGGCCACTCTCTTCCTATCCAAGAACTTTTAGAATAGCAAAGTTAAAGTTCTAACTACTATAGTAAAAGATAATATGAAGTAGAAAGAAAAGAAAACAAGGGGGAGGGAATAAAAAGTGCATGGAAAGAAAAAAAGAACAAATAGAAAAGCAAAAGAGAAAAAACCCTATAGTAACTTCCCACTCTCATCACACAAGTATAAACAATTTCACAATTTATTCACCTCCTCTTAATTAGCAGACATAAAATTCTGCTTCCCATAACTCAACCGTTAACTACATGAAAATCCAGTAAATAACATCTTCTCCAATCCAAGTGTCAACAAAAAGTCCAGAGCCCTGAAATAATAACATTAATTAGCAAATGTAAAGCTCGCCTGGCCATATCTCAACTCTTAACTGTAAGCAAACTCACATTTAGAAAATATAAAGTGGTCCCAATATCCTAGTATAAACAAAAGACTAAAAATTAACATGACAAAGAGGGACAATTTCTCCCTTAAAGAGAACAACTCACAAGGTCCAGTTAAATACAAAGCCAACTTAAATGCAACCAGATTAAGAGGCATAAAGTGACTGCAGGGAAAATGGCTTAAACATCAGGTTAACTATAAGCAAACCAAGTACGTAATTTCTTCCTAGTCCAATATCAGCAAATCCAAAAAGAATCAACCACACAAATTAACTCCCATTTTAACCCTGATTAAACGAACCAATTTCCTTTTGTGTAAAAACAAATCTTGCTCTTTAATCCACTTAGATGATTATTGACCCTTGTTTCGGGTTTCTTCAAAACTTGAAAATAAACCTTTTTATAAGTCCAGCAAGATATCCCAAAGGTGCTTTTTCACCAGGCAACTGGACTTTCTTGTTTGTCTTTGTAGATCTTTCGCTTCTCATCCAAGAAGCTTCTTCAGAAAAACAAGAAAGTCCAGTTGCCTCTTGAAAAAGCACCTTTGGGATCACTATGACCTTGATGACTGAGAATCTCCATAGACAAGTCCAGCAAAAAGAAATCATTCTAATTAATCTCTAAGACTGGCATTTTTATGTCTGTCTTAATTTTTAAAATTTCATCTGATTTATTTTTTCTTTTGATATATCAAATGACATATTCTTGTTCATGGTCTGAGATAGATTTTATTGCAAGTCTTTTTCTGTAATGTTTTTTTTCTGGGAGCACTGTTCGTAAGAACACACAACAGAGTTGACATGAATGATTCAAGGTCCTAATGCAATCCCTCAAACATGTCTCTGAGAGCCATTATAAGTAGCTTCTCCTGTTAATGTCTCTTGTTATGGCTCCAGTATTGAAAATATTTTTTTCTTTCCCATGAAAATGCATGTATTCTTTAAAATTAATTTCAAAGACTTAGCATTCAAAATCAAATATTCCAATGTTTTCTGACCCCTTAATCTGTTTAAAACTTTCTATAGCCAAAAACTTCCCTTACCTTTTGCTATATATTTTTTAATCTTAAAGCTTTTAAAGAAACAGTTTCATTTTCTTATATTAAGGATTGGAGACACTCATCTGGTATTTCAAACCTTGCCATTTTGAAGGTGTCTAACTTTTTAAAAAAACAGTTAATAGGCAATTTCCAAAAAGTAATTATCAAAGGATTGGCAAATTTAATGTCCTTTAAAAGACTGTTGGTGGCTGGAGCAAGTATGGAAAATTCCCTCCACTCCAGGTTCCCCCCCCCTCCCGTTTGGAGACCGCCGTCTTGCTCTGGCAATCTTGCATCCTGTCTTTGTCCAGAGAGGATTGACAAAATCAGTCTACTCACTGGCTCCCTCTCCTTAGCTGTAATTGTCATCTCCATGTTTCACAGTGCCATCTTCAGTTGGCCATGTTCTTGAGAAAGTCCCATGTAATGGGCTGTTACGCTTTTGTGCAGCTCTCAGCCCTCTAAATATGGATTCAAGACTGTTCAAACTAGTACAATGACAGTCAAACCTTATTTTTAAATTCTACAGCATTTGGACAGGTTTAAGCTTCTCAACAACAAGTGAATGTGCACCAGACTAACATTTACTGTCTTAAAGTAATCGGCAGGGCTACAAAGAACACTCTTCTGTATTAATCTCTTTCTCTGTGGCCTTCTATCTCAGTGTGCCAATGCGTTTTAGTATGGATTAAAACAAAGATCAACCAGAAAGGAAAATATCCCAAAATGTTAGCCTGAACAGAATTTGATGAACATGCATGAAACATATAAATGTGTTAATTAGTAAGAGCTGTATATAAGCAAAAGAGGAAGAAAAGGGATTGGGTTCAAAGCAGGAAGTGTGTTCAAATAAAATCCACATTTTCCTCAGTAACTAACCATTTTACATGATTAGTTATAATCCAATGCTCAGTTGGAATTATTCCCAAGTAAACAGCTTGATTCTTAATCAGGGTCATTGTTCTGTCCTTAGGATGGTAGACATTGAAGAGACTTGCGAATACAATAACAAGGTTTATTCATTACACACACAGGAAACAGAACAGAAGAGAAAACGAAACTGGCTTTTAAATTCAAGGGCCTGAGTTTCACCCATTGGCCACTTCTGCCACAAATCCAGTTAAGAGTGCTCTGGGAAATGATGGACAGGGCGGACCCCATGTCCAGTTCCATCCTCAATGGAACCCCTTGCAACATGACTTCGATTTGCAACTTTTTTTTTAAGGGCCTATGTCCCCCAGTTCTATGGACGCCGCGCCTTCTGGCACAGAACCCCACCCTGTTCTGGCTGGGGACCCTGGTACCTTTCCGAGGCAACTCTTTCTTGGAAATTTCTTTTCCGCGACCTAAACAAACGGCAGCAATGTGGCCTTGCTTGCCACATGCTCGGCAAGTTGCTGTCCGGAACCGGCAGTTGGCTCGTTTGTGCCATCCCCCACACCCCATGCACCTAGGGAAGGGATCTGCCTTCTCAAGAGGTCTAGGAAGTCCTTTCACCGGGGTTTGTCACACCAGGTCAACTTCCTGGTCCAACTCGGCCTCTTCCTCTGGTTCGACGTCCTCGTGGTGGACGGTTTGCGATGGCTGAGGGTTCTTTGAGAGACGCAAGGCCCTTATAGCTCTGCCAGCTGCTTCTTCTGTTGCGACCTCTCGCAATGCGTCTTGGAATGAGACGGTCTCCTTTGCGAAGATCTTCTGCTGTAGATCTCTGCTCCTCAGCCCAGAAACTAAACAGTCTTGTAACCATTCCTCTAGGTCCTTGAATTCACACGGCCTCGCTGCCTGTCGAAGAGCGGAGATGAATTCAGTGGCGGACTCTCCTGGATGCTGGTCCCACTGCTCGAAAGTGTGTCGCCATGCAATGACCGACAGCTTCGGCTCAAAGTGCCCCTTGAGCATCTTTTTTAATTCGCCGTATGTCATGGTCTCCAACGGCACTGGGGACACTAGGTTCTCTGCAATATCGAAAACGGCTTGGCCACATACACAGAGCAGCGTTGCGGCCTTCAACTCCTCTTCTACGATCCTGTTTACTCGGAAGTAATTCTCAGCCCGGGTGATGTACAAGCTCCACCTCTCCAGGTGAGCAACGTCGAATTCCGCGAGCCGCCCAAGTTTTGCCATGATAGGGTCTCTTCTCTACCATGTGCTGCCACTCTGCTGGAGGGGTTCCAGAGCAGTTCCTCGCAGCACTCTCCCCCAGCATTTGCGTACTGGCAGGTGAGTGAGCCAAAGTAGGGACGCCATCCCTCAGCATGGTCTGGCCTTCATTCACGGTGAGTCGGGCCCTTCATTATGGTGGCACCACATCCCACCTTCGTCGCCAATTGTTCTGTCCTTAAGATGGTAGACATTGAAGAGACTTGCGAATACAATAACAAGGTTTATTCATCACACACACAGGAAACAGAACAGAAGAGAAAACGAAACTGGCTCCGCCCTTTTATACAAGGAGCCCTGGGTAACAGTAACCAATCATTGCATGAGTTTCTCCCACGCTAAAAGCAAGCATGCTCGGGTCTCCAGACATCCAGTCTCCACAGCAACCACGTGGCCGCTAGCTTCGCCTGGTTCCCGCCCTGCACCTGCTGTCTTAGCAACTCAGTACATTACAGTCATCACATGTATTCAGGATATAGTTAAGGCTACAATAACTTAGCGTTCATTGCACTGAGTTTGTCTGGGACCTTTGAGATGGACACTGCCATACCCCATTAAACAGAAACCAGATCTGGCATAAAATGAATTACTTCGGATGTTTTTAATTCAAAGCAAAGTTCAGAGTCTAATATGTAATTTGAGAGCTCAGCATGCTGAAGGAGGTATCACTCTGAAGTCTGATTTCTTTTAAAGAAAAGTAATTCTTTCAGGGCACTTCCTCATGTAAATAACCTTTTACAGGAGAGAAGAGAGGAGTCTTGGTTTCTCAGATGGACACGCCTATCTTCTAATCAAGGGAGAGAGAGAGAGAGAGAGAGAGAGAGAGAGAAGGGGAGCCAAGAGGAAAGATGGTCATAAAGACAAAGATGGCCTTTCTTGAATTCAGTGGAGGTGACTGTTAGAGATTAAAAACAATAACAACACAATTAATTAGAGATGAACTTTGTGTGCAGGTGCATCTTGCTGGGCAAAATAGCTGGCAAACTTACATTTCACAAAATATTAAAAAGCACAGAGTTATCGGAATGCTGCCTGCTACTATAGAACACTTCCCTACCTTCCCTGTTACTTTTTTTTGGGGGGGGGCATATGGCAGATGTCTAAACAAAACACTAAACTGTAGCTTTCTATTTTTTTTATTATTATTGAATAAAGCCATTGTCTCTTCCTTCCTGTGTAAAATTGTAAAATTATACAATTGTGTGGGTCTTCCTGGACCGTTGGTCTTGTAAAGGCAATAATAATGACAACGACAACGACAACGACAACGACAACGACAATAACAATAACAATAACAATAACAATAACAATAACAATAACAATAATAAAGTTGGAAGGGACCTTGGAGGTCATCTAGTCCAACCCCTTGCTCAGGCAGGAAACCCTATACCATTTCAGTCAAATGGCTGTCCAGTCTCTTCTTAAAAACTTCCAGTGTTGGAGCATTCACCGCTTCTGGAGGCAGGTTGTTCCACTGGTTAATTGTTCTAACTGTCGGGAAGTTTCTCCTTAGTTCTAGGTTGCTTCTCTCCTTGATTAGTTTCCATCCGTTGCTTCTTGTCCTGCCTTCCGGCTCTTTGGAGAATAGCTTGACTCCCTCTTCTTTGTGGCAGCCCCTGAGATATTGGAACACTGCTATCATGTCACCCCTAGTCCTTCTTTTCATTAAATGTCTCCCTCCCCCATCTGGGAGGAATAATAATATGGCATTCAGCTCAACTGGTGGTGATAAAGGATTATGGAAAGCACTGGGAATCCTGCAAAAGTGATCAGAGCAAAACAATTGAAAATTCTTGCATTGATTTCTATGAAATTTGGCAGTAGAGATGTGCAATTGGATTTGTGATTTCATTTGGATGTCCAATTTAATTTGGAAAAATGATCCAATTAGATTCATCTACCACAGTGTTTAGGCATCCATATCAAGCTGTCAAATCAAATCAAATCAAATCTGATTTGAACTCCTAAACTGATTTGGGGAAAACTATTTCTGGGCAAGTGCAGAAGTCATCCAGATCGATCTGAGGCACCTGATTCAATCTGATGGTTCGGATTAGCCAATTTTATTCAGAAACTTAATTAAATCAACTGAATAAAATCTCTGCATGAAATATTCATACTATCTATTTGACAGGCTTCACCCTATTATACTGTTCTAGCATTCATGTTTTATCCCATTTTAGCAAAAGGCAAAATGGTTTGACTACTTTAATAAATCACTTTTTAAAGAAGTATAACTCAAAAATTGCTGGACCAGTTTGTCTGAAATCTTGCAGTCTTCATCTTCTTCTGATATGATCCAGCATAAAAAAAAACTCCAAAACAAAATACAGACTACTTTAGACCCTCGTTCCCACTAACAGATAAGTCTGGCTATTTCTGTGGGTTCTGCCCTAGTGAAAACAAGAGAGGCTGAATTTTTGTGATGTTATTGTTTCTTAACCATCCAAATATCTGTAGAAGTCCTCCTTATTCCATATTTATTGGCACAGAACAATTTGTTAACATTTGGGTTAAGCAATATTCAAAGTACCTTACCAGTTTTGATCATAATTTTTCAAAATATGGCTAGGCAGATAGATATGGCTATTTTTGTAATTAGCAGCACTTAGAAGCTAACCAGAGAGGCATTTGATATAAATAACATTATTCATTTGTTAGATTTCTATCCACCTCCCACCTCCCATTTTTCTTACAACAATCATCCTGTGAGAAAGTGATTGGCCAAAAATCACCCAATGAGTTTCCTGGATGAAGATTCAACACTTTAAGCCTTTGGACAGACAATCATCAAAAGATTCAGGACTTTCAGCTTATCTGTGAAATAAAAATTAAAATCTGGAAGATTCAAGGCAATTATCTGATACTATTGCCAAGAAAATTAAAAGTTGCCTGGATGAGGCATAAAATCTCCAGGAAACAAACTCAAATCCAAGAAGACTTTGCCTCCCTTGTTACGGTATGGTTAGTAGTTGTTGTTTTTTATGGCTTTTAAAATTATATTTTAATTTTGTTTTCTGCATTAATGAAAACTAATTAGGAAGCTTTTGCTTGAGTGAAATAACAGTTCTATAGACAGGAACTTCCATCTACCTACACCTTCACATATTCCCTTTTTTCACTTCCCAATAAATGAAAATAGAGAAAATAAGAGGGATATATACATAAGTACATGCACACACATATGGATATATACATATGTAGACTAGTATCTTCCTGTTGCATGTTAGAAATGGAACCATCAGGGTTCATAAAACACAGTAGGCTAACATGTTATCTGGTTGGTAGCTCTTTGCCATGTGTATATAGATTGTGAGCCATAGATCATTTTCACTGGGTCTTTGTTGCATAATAAAGTGTGCTGTTGAGGAAGAATGTAAAAACTGGATTATGCAAGGCTTTGGGATCTAGAGCAATAAAGATTTTCCCATAGCATCTGTCTGCAACTTCTTAAAGCAGTTGCATATTTTCCTGAGATGTTGTTCTCCATATCAGCAAACACTTGTGTTAAATAAAATCTGATATTAGAACACTCATGCGCATAGACTACAGTGAATTGCTCATTTCTGATCCAACAAATCAGCAGTCCAAGGTAGCTGCTTCAGTCAGTCCAAGGAGGAGAGATAAAAATAAGGGCTGTATGGACTCTTCTGTACTCCTTCCCAGGACCATTTTTAACTATGTGATGTTTGGTGCTGTACTTACTAAAGCGTATGAATGATAATCCTTGTTATTACAGGACCAGTCATAAAACAATTTTGTTGTTTTAACCAGTTGCACTATTATGCATCTTGAGTCTCCTCTCTCCTTTTTGATAACTGGATGTTCCCTTCCTAAATGCCCTTTACTGCTCAAAATCATACCTTTTAAAAATGATCACAGAATAAAGCATAGACTCTCAATTATATTTTCCCCTTTCTCCCTTATTTTTTCTACAGTTAGGACAAATTTAAGATATTTATCTTCAGGGGCACTATGTAATGTGATACTTAAACTGTAACCCTTAGCCTGGATTAAAATTCATCATGAGTTGGAAGAGGCATTCAGTGGAGGATCCTGAACACAAGCACTCCACATGCAACTATTAGTTGCAAGTCCCACTTGTCATAATAGTAAAGAGCCTTTATATTGCACTTTAGAGGATTCAGAGAACTTTACATAAATTATCTCAGTATTCAAAATGGAAAGATTAAGCTTCAAGTGGTCTTTGGAGATGCTCCAGTCTAAACTGGTTTATTTTTATTTCTGGAAACTACTTTGAATAAATTTAACAAATCACTATGACAGTCCTAAAAGAAAGACAAATTTTCCCTCTTCTCTTGCAAGCTCGATTGCTACAAATCCAATATTTTGTAGTATCAATGCTACTTTGTTAAAGAAATATTAGGTGTTAGAAGGTTTATAGAAAACTCAGTCATTTGAGTGAGAGACAAAGCCTATTTCTGATTTAAATTAATCAGTATTTCCCCCCCTGAGAATACAGAATATTTTGGAAACTCTAATGTAGAGAGAACTATCTAATATGGACTATGTTATTAGTATCAGCAAGGTTAGTTTGGATTCTAAAGTAGGGAAGAAGAGTTTGGTGCAATGGTTAAGGTGCTGGCCTAGAAACTAGGAAATTGTGAGTTCTAATCTTGCATCAAGCATGAAAGCTAGCTGGGTGACTTTGGGCCAATCGTTTTCACTAAGCCCAACCCCCCCCCCCCCTTACAGATTGTTGTTGTGGGGAAAATAAGAGGAGGAGGGAGTATTAGGTGTGTTCGCCACTTTGAGTTACTTATAAAATAATAAATGCAGGATAAAATAAATAAATAAAAGATAAACCATCACTGTGAGGACAAACTATGAAGTGAAGGCAGCTTTTCCCCTTCAGAGCCCCCCAGATCGGCTGGCATTTCAATCTCCAGAATGCCAAGCAGAAGAAACCTCCATTCCTTAAATTTCCCATTTAGAAAGGATTCATTTTCTAAACAAGCACATAGACACACCCCAAAAATAGAAAGCATCAGCAACAGGAGAAAATAATATGAAAATATATTTATTTATCAAATGTATATGGCTGCACATCTTGCAGACTGAGGCATTGAAATGGGTATTTTGCATTACTCAATTTTAAAAAGTTGCACTGGATATAGTTAGAGTGCAAGTGCATCTATTGTTCTTTTTTTCAACCATGAAATTAAGGAAATCTTCCAAAATGTGTCCATGGCAGCCGAACTGTGACAGCATTCCATGCAATGTTTTAAATAGAGTCGCTCAGATTCAACTATGTTTGGAATGGGATGTAAGCCCCATAAGCAAATAAACAAATAAAGATTTGGGTCACTAGCTGTAAAAATAATTGTATTTTAACAGTGCCAGAGTATTGAAATGAGATTGCTGTGGCAATGCCATGCTTTTTTTCTGCAACAAAATCCAAACAGGAGTTAAAAAAAAAAGTTTTCACACTTTCAACAACTTAGCATAAAGCGTACATCCTCTTGATACCCTCCAATACCTGACAGATCAAATCGCAGAATTAACCAAGTTAGTGAATGAGTGCACAATAGCTCCAGGAACTCATCTGATATTACAGCAGTCTGAACTTCAGACAGATTTTCCTCTGTTCCAGCACAGTCAGTGAACTAGATATTCATGAATGTCCTCCAAGACTTAATTATTTTGCTGCCTGCCAAGGATGACCAAAGGGTGGGGAGAAGGATGACAGGATGCATGTGGGAGATTGTACAAGAAGGTAGTGGTTGTTGAGCTCAGGAGCTATAGGTTCTACTACTGGGATGCTACAAGTCAGATGCATTCAGAAGAGACTTGTATGAGATAATAGCAACCTTGATTGAGGAAACATCAAGCAATGCCTCTTCCCTATAATGGGGAAAACAGCTAGGTCTCCAGAATAAGACGGCTTGCATGTTTTGCTAGCTATAAAACAGTCCTTCTCATATACTTGCTCATGCAGGTAATCCTTAACTTGCAGCCATTTGTTAGTGACCATTCAAAGTTACAACATCACTGAAAAAAGTGACCTATGATCATTTTTCACACTTACAACCCTTGCAGCATCCCTGTGATCACATGATCAAATTTCGGATGCTTGTCAACTGGCCCTTATTTATGACGTTTGCAGTGTCCCGGGGTCATGTGTTCACTTTCTGCAATCCCCTGACAAGTGAATTAATTGGGAAGCTAAATTCATTTAATGTAACAACTACACTGATTCACTTAACAACTGTGGCAAGAAAGGTTGTAAACTGGGGCAAACTCACTTAACAACTGTCTTGCTTAGCAATATAAATTTTTGGGCTCAATTGTAATAATTTGAGGACTATCTCACGCTATTCTCATGCTAAGATACAGATACAGAGCTGGATAACAATAGAAAAGAATCAGACTATGTTTATCAGGTAGGAGTTAATATTACTTGCATTATTACTCAGTTGCTAGCTAGTTCTCTGGTTGAACCTCATTAGATGCAGAATGGTTCCTATTCACCAAGATAAAAGCCATTTATGTATTGTTCTGGATTTTTTTTTCTTTGTAGGAACCTAGACTATATTAGTTCAATGTATGTATCTGTTATCTTTCACTAGACCTAGTGACTTTGCCCCATTGAGCATCAAATGTCTAACTGTGCTAAGTTTCCTGTTGCAGTAAAACCTAAAATGTTGATCAACTTTATTTTCCCTCTTAAGCATTTCTGATGACTATTTCATCTCCAGGAAAAGCAAGGCCAGCCTAAACATAGCATGCACGACTCAAATATATCATGAAGGAAAGGATTGGACAAACAGTCATGATGCCCATGTACAACAGGGTAAGAAATAGAGCTTTGGAATAGATATGGGCTCTTCTCTCCATATAGCGACAAGATCATCTGTTACATTATGTGGCTAGCATCTCTTATTATAGAAACATAGTTGTAAGTATAGGGGGATAAAGGTGGTGATACAAGACCATATTATATAGAACCCATGTGTGCCTATCTGAGACTTTGGCACTGCCTGGAATAGGGAGGCAGGCACGGCCTTGAATTGGATCATGCCTGGGCAAACTCTCTTGGCTTCATTCTTCCCAGAACTCCCCATGGTTTACAGAGAAGCTGAGGGAGCTAGAAAAGATCAAGAGATATCTGGAGTGTTGCAGTTGGACAAATTTGGGTCATAGCTTTCCTCATATATCCCAAAGGAAGATAAATCTAAATTTACAAATTGCCTCTTTCAAAAAAAAAAAGTGTGTGTGTGTTCATGTGTGTGAGAGATTAATTTTAAAAAATCGCTTCCATCATTATTTTTCTAATATATCTATAATGATCTTCCTTTTTTTAAAGTTTGGTTATACAGAATAAAACAGAGTTGGAATGGACCTTGGAGATCTTCTAGTCCAACCCCCTGCTCAGGCAGGAGACCCTATTCCATTCCAGACAAATGGCTGTCCAATCTCTTCTTCAAAACCTCCAGTTATGGAACACCCAAACATTTTGGAGGAAATTGGGATTTGAAATTTGGGATTTGGTTATTTGATAATAGATTTGTCCTTTGAGGAAATACAGCATTTGAGCCTATTCCTGCTTTTCATCGCATGTCCAATGAGAAATGAATATGGCATCTCAAGGAACATAAGACCATAGGCTGTATAGGCCCATAAGAAAGGCTGTGCAGCAAGCATAGATGTTTCCTTTCATCTCCCTTAGCTCTGATGATCCCAGAGGAGGGAGCTATAATGCCAAGCAAAGAGAAATGTCATTACCCTTTTCCATAGTGACCTTATTTTAAGGAGAAGATGGAACAAGAATCCTGTGGTTTAAATCCTAGCAAATGTAGCAACCAGCTCAGCCTGTGGAAATAGCCCTAGAAGGCTGTTACTTTCCATATTATTTTGCATTTTATTTCTATCACATAAGAAACAAATGAGAGCTTGACTTCACTTTAAAGTTAAAGGAAAGTCAAGAGAGACCAGGGAGAGGGGGAGATGGCTTTTGAACTTTTAAAATGTAATGTTTAAGGATGGGGGAAAGGAAGGGGCTTTATCGCTTTTAGCGATAAGGCTTTCCAAGCTGTTGGTCTATGGAGAGCTCAGTGGGAGAGGCAGGGAGGTTTTGAAATGAAAAAGCAGCAGACCTTTCAGTCTAGTGAACTTTGTGTGCAAGGAAATGTCAACTGCATCATGTAATGCTGCTGGGAATTCTTCAACCATTTGCTTCGCTTATTTGTGTCAATAGGTTTGCAGGCATCCCCTGAGAAGGCGGCAAGTGCCCTCTCAGTCGAATTCTCCAGTGTGGGGGAAGAGCAGCTGGCATGTGGAAGAAAGCGTAACACAATCCTGAAAGATTTCATAATGACTTATCCATTTTAGCACCAACCCGGGATGGGTGAGCTCCTCACCTGAGATTTCTTTCCAAATTTCACTCGACTTTTCTACTCTCTCGTATGGTCTATCAGTCCCAGAGCCTTCTATTTTATCACTCCTTAAGAATAAGAAAATGTTCCCAAGGAATAGGGTCATATTTTTCAATATTTGCCTCTTTTCGTGCCTCATTCTCTCAGGTTCTCTATCATAAGATTTATCCCCTACAGCAGAAATATATATATATTTACAATAGATTGCGAAAAAGAAAGGTACCAATTGAAAGAGCAGCTGGAAACAAGAAAAGGGGAAGGAGGGTGATTGCCTGGATTTTAATGACAAACCTTCAAAGCTGATCAGAACAGAAACCAAAAGTTCATATTTCAGAACTGGTATTTTGCACACTCTACAAATAATAGTTCTTCTGCCAAAAGGAAAGGGGGGGGGGAAGCTGGGTTCCTGCAAAATTACCAATATTCCTCAGTCTTCTTATTTGTCACCCGGAGGAGTGTGAGAGAAAGAGACTACAAATATAAACTGATAGGTGAGATACGCTGTAATAGTATGACCCTAAATCAAATGTGAATTCCAAGTTTGTGAATCTTAAGAAGTACGATTTGTAAATTGTAAGTTGAAATGCTATAGCTAGAATGATACAAAGGTGTACTGTACTTGGTTTCAATGAAGCTTCAAGCAAAGCACTTTCTTAAAGCAAACCTGCAACAAAGGTCGATCTATTGACTTCTCACCAGCCCTGCAGAATGACCATGCTGCTTCATGTACTTCATAGAATGAGGCTTTTGGGCTGGGCATCTGGTTCTCCTAGAACTCATCCTAACCCATAGGGGGGGGAGTGCTTGAAGAGGGAAAAACAGGAGGAACCTTGGGAGCAAAGTCCTGCAATTGCACTATATTTCAGATTTGCCAATTTCAAGAAGCTTCAAGCCTCTGTCCAGGACATAGCATATAGGTGATGCTTCACCAAGCTCCACAAGATTGTCTGGGATGCTACACATCCTCTTCATGACCTGTTTTCCTTGTTACCTTCTGGGAGGAGGCTTCATGGTATCTGAAGAAGAACATCCAGATTCAGCCACAGTTTTGTTCCATATAGCATCAACTTTGTGAACTTTCAAGTTTCCTCTTTCTGCTATGTATTCAAGATGGACAGTGATTATTAATATATATCTCCAGGTCAATAAACCACAGGAAGTTTGGGAACTTCTCAAAAATAAGATAGTGGTGGTACAAGGACATAAATTTCATTGAAAGGAAAAGACAGGGGAGCAGCTTATGAATACTTTAAATTAAAGTATTAAATTAAAGAGGAAACATTGGAAATAGAAGATGGTTGTAACTAGCAGAGAATGTGCCTGGAAGTAGCTAATATCCACAGAAAGAAGAAGCAGAGTAATATGAAATCACACATCTAATACAAGAGTAATACTGGAGAGAGCACACACCATAACATAAAATGGAGGTTTAACTTTATTTACTATACAAAACTTTTGATCATGATTGGATGTGGAATGTGTTAAGATTAATGCTTGTGTTAGAACATCTAATTATTATTTTGAGGTATATTTGCAATGAATTAGTGTAAGAACTTATTTTGGAGAAGCTGAGTGATTCATAGTAGGAAAAGGTGTGAAGAAGGATGTACATTGCTCTGATATTTCTTTAACATATACACAGAATATATTAAAGGGGTATCAGGCTTGAAAGACATGACAGCTGGAATCAAGTAGGAGACTGAAACTCAAACCACTTGAGATATGCAGCTGGCATCATTTTGTTAGCTGAAAGTAAGGAAAACTTTAGAAGCTCATTATGAAAGTAAAAAGTGAAAGGGAAAAATCTAGGTTAATGTTAAATATTATGAAAAGAAAGATAATTTTAACCAGCATGCTTAGTGAAGTAAAGATGGCATATAGCTTTTCTCTCTTGCACTTAAAATTATAGAAAGCTGAACTGTGTTGAAATAAAGAAAGGTTAATCCTCCAGAAGTGACAGTTACTAATTCAGACAATTTTGTGAAGAGCAATAGCATTTCTATGATAACAAAAATCAGAATAATTAAAGGAGTGGCCTTTTAAGTGGTAATTAAGGGTATGAAAACCGAATGTTGACAAAGAGCCAAAGAAGAGCAGAAGCCCCCTTGAATTATGGATTTGGAGACAGTTACTAAGAACAACATGTACTGTAAAGAGAAGCAGTCAGTCAGCCTGGACCCTAAAAACCTGACTGCTCTCCTGAGAGAATGATCAGCACGCAGAAGCTTGCATGCTTTGAATATTTTATGTAAATGGCAATAAGCTAAAAAAAAAATTACTATGCTTGGCAAGGCGGAGGGAAGCAGAAGAACAGGAAGCCACAGATCCTGCTGATGGATAAGATCAAAGAAATGGCAGGACTGTTCTTGGAAGAGCTGCAAAATCGATACAACTGAAGGTACAATGGGATTTAAAGAAATCCCTCTCAGAAACTGTTGCCAAATCTTTAGCCTTCAAAATCATCTCCATTCCTTTCCTAGATCACATTTCTAACTGCTAAGTGCACATTTTTAAAAAATAATAATAATAATAATTTGCCCTGGGAAGTTAATTATGTTAACTTTGTAATCAACACCATTTAAATTGAAAACAGGTGTGTAATTATCAGTACAGCAGTTTCTTTAAAAAAAAAAAGCAATTTCCTTCCTTCCTATATTCTGAAGATACAGAACAGATGTAAGGTTTCTCACCTTGATGATTACGTAGTTGCTTTTATATACACTGTGGGTAATTACTATTCACAATAAATAAATGTTACTTATTTGTGTTTACGGTGAGGTTTCTTAAATAAAACTCTATGCATGGGTGGGTAGATAGCTATATAAATAAGTAGGTAGCTAGTAAATGTTTCTATTTTCCATTTCATTTATTTGGCCAGCTTCTTCAGTTTACTTTTCTGAGATGGTTTGAATTAAAAATTATGTCATTTCCTGACCCAATAGTTATGGATGATGGGATTTTTTAAAAAAATAAAATAAAAATCCAAAGATTACTTGAGAACAGAGGCTTGGTCTTAATCAGATGCATTCTTTAGAATGCAGTATGGCTTTTTCTTCTCTTTTCTTAAAAAAAGACCATAATAAACCACAATTCACATAGTTGTCATAGTTATCAAATCTTTATCCACTGCATAATTAAATGGGGCCTTCTGCATTTCTCCTCAGAAATGAATATGTTTCAGTTGGTTGTAACTGACACCAGGGAAAGCATCCATTGGAATGAAATCTGGGCGCCCTTCCCAACGGGAGTTGGAAGACATATTTGAAAGAGAATTTAGAATGAAAGAAAATCATATTTTTTCAAGATTCTCAGATGCTAATGATTTTAGAGAAGAAAGCCAAAGATAAGTATTCTCATGATGCTGGAGGTTAAGGAAATGAAAGCCTATATAAAATAAAATTGTCCACATAGTAATAAAACTTCTTTCTAGTTCTCCAGGGAGCTTTATTCTTGGGAACTACAGAATGACCATCTTACTTCTTAGGTATCTTCTTGCTAGGTTCAACCTTATTAATCTGAATACTATTTCTATTCCTGAGAGAAATGTGCATATTTGGCAGCTATATTTGTAAATATGTGTCTGGCAGATCCAATTAGTCTTACACATTAATTTTCTCTCCAGCCTTGCATTGCCTGCCACAAAGAAACAATAGGCCAGCCCCGGCATGTAGCAGGGAAGCATTCTGCTTCAGAAGTCACCAACATATTCAGGGTCCTACTCACACATGGGGTCATACCTTAGACCTGGTGTTTGCCTTCAGGCAATGGTGTTGTGATCTGGATTTGAGAGACATTAACATCACTCTCCTATCATGGATGGACCACTGTTGCTTGACCCTAGAGTTCTCCACAGCCACCCCCATCTCAGGGATGTGGAGACTATCTGATTGGCCCACTCCAGGCACCTGATTTTGCCATTTCAGATGGTGATGGGGTTTCCCCCAAAAAAAAACTCTCTTGCAGGTTTGGCAGGGGATCTCATTGCAGTTTGAAATGAGCAGGTAATGGGGGCCATGGATCAAACTGCTCCTGTACGGACTCTCTGTGGGTGGATCTCATACAACACCATGACTTACTGAGTGGCTCAGAAAAATAAAGCAATGTAAAAGATGCCTAGAACTCTGCTGGAGGAAGACAAAGAGTGAGGCTGACCGAACACAGCTCTATTTTGTGGTGACAAGAGTGACAAAGCATAATTACTTCTCTATCCTTATTGCATCTGCAGGTAGCCAAGCAGCAACCCTCTTTTGGGTAAGAAGGTCTCTTCTAAGTAAGGAGGAACCAGTGGAACCCTTATGGGGTTACTGGGAGAAACATTCTTGGCATCTGTCAGATAGTCTCCCAACTATGCTTGGAATTGGGCTCTGGCTGGACAAACACCTTGGAAGTGATGGAGACATGCCTGAGCCTTGTTATCTTGGAGGAAATTGAGCCTGTTGCTGTTGAAGAAGTGGACAGGGTCCTTGTGGCTGTGAGTTTGTCCACCTGTGTTATGGCTCTATGCCCCTCCTGGCTGTTTAAGACCTCCTGTGGAGCGGCATATGGTTGGGTCCAAGCTGTGATTAATGTCTCTCTACAGGAGGGAGTGGTACTGCCTGCCCTGAAGAAGGTGGTGGTGTGGCCCCTTCTCAAGAGGCCCTTCTTGGACCCTACAAAATAGGACAATTGTTGTCCAGTCTTCAATCTTCCCTTTTTAGGGAAGGTTATTAAGAGAGTGGTTCATGCATAGCTATAAAGAGCCCTGGAAAAAGCAAGTTATCTCGACTTCTTTCAATCTGGGTTCGGGCTGAGGCATTGCACTGTAATGGCAATGGTCAATTTATTTTTATTTTTAAAACTTATTGGCTGCCTATCTTACCACAGGGTTGGTTGATGATCTTTGGAGGGCTTTGGTTGGATGTAGTACAATCATCCTGGCACTAGTGGACCTCTCAGTGGCTTTTGATATCATTGACCATAGTATCCTTCTGAATTGGCTTCAAGGGTTGGGAGAAGGAGGCATTGTGTTACAGTGGCTTTTCTCTTTCCTCTGTGGTTGGTTCCAATAGGTTTTGATAGGATAGGAGATGTCTAGCCCTAGGCCTCTGTAATGTGGGGTGCATCAGGGTTTATACTTTTTGCTGCCCCTTTTTTAATATCTACATGAATCTGCTAGGGGAGATTATCATCTGTATGGTATTTGGTATCATCAGTATATGGATGATACTCAAATATAAATCTCTACCCCTAGCCAGACAGGTGATGCAGTGGTGATGATGGCTCAATGCTTGGAAGCTCTAAGGGTCTGAATGGGGAAAGAACTGGCTTTGATTCAACCCTGGCAAGATGGAGTGTCTATGGATTTTTGGGCCCCCAGGACCAGATGATTCTTCATCTTTGACTCTGGATGGGTGAAATTTTCTCAGACTGAGCTGGTATGCAATTTGGGGGGTCCTCCTGGTCTCATAGCCCCCTCCTCAAGAAGTAGCTGTGGCTAGGTGGACCTCTGCACAGATTCATCTTGAGAGGATGAGATTCATCCTGAGAGTAGATAAAGCCCTTGAGATGTCAAGAAGATGCCAATTCCTGGGCAAGGAATCCTTGCTCGCAGTCACTCATGCCTTGGTCCCTTCCTGTCTGGATTACTGCAATGAGCTCTACATGGGCTGTCCTTGAACCTGGAAACTTCAAGTGGTCCAAAATTCAGCAGTGCACACCATAATGGAGGCCCCTAGGTTTGCCCTTGAAAGACTTCTGTTGCACAAGTTGCAATTCCAGTTTCTTTGCAGATGGAATTCAGGGTGCTAGTCATCACCTTTAAAACCCTATATGGCACAGGGCCAGGCCATCTGTAGGACCACCTTTCCCTAATGATATCTATCTGTCCTCCCAGATGAGACAAGGTGAACACACCCTTAGTCCTTCCCTTAAATATTTTCATCTGTTGGGAGCTAGGAAATGTGCCTTTTCCATGACAGCCCCTGCCCAAAGGAACACTTTGCCTTCTGAAGTTCAGCAGGCTTCTACCCTCTTAATTTTCTATAAAGCTTTGAAGACCTAGCTTTTCCCCCCAATCTGGGATAAGATTGGATTAACTGCACATTATAATTGATTGGCAGCAGGTTTTGTTGTTTTTAAAGTTTTAATTGGTTGAGTGTTACAGTTTTTAAAATGATTTTATATGTCTTTTAATTTTTGATAGAGAGCCACCCTGAGTTGGTTGAAAGCTGAGCAGCTGTATAAATGTTTTAAATAAATAAAATAGATTTATGTAAGGATTTATGTTTGAATTTGTGTTTGAATGGTTGGAGATTTATCAAAATGGATGAGGGCTCCAGACTGCAAGAATGCTTTGCTAACACTCTGAAGTCATCCCTTGCTTGCTTTATGTTTTACATAAATGAATAAATGTGGAACTTGTTCCTCCTGAAAAAGCTATTGGTTTCCTCTTTCTTTCACCTATATCAGGCATGTCAAACTGCTGGCCCACGGGCCAGATGCATCATGCCAAAACTGCACACACACACACCCATTGTCGGCAAAGGGGGAAAAGTCATGATACGTTGAGCAATGTCAAGTGACGTCGCGAGTTTGACATGCCTGACCTATATTATCCTGGTCAGTTCTAAGTCAGGTGAAATGGATAAGCCTCCCAGGTCTTTGCAGGTTACATTAGGTCAATGAATTGTTTGTCTGAATTAAAGACCCAGCAGCCATGCAGTCCAATTTATTTATTTATTGGTTGGATTTACAAACTCTTTTGGGAGGAAGGTTCAAAGTTACCTGTAGTATATGAGCAGCTTTTTCATGTTATCTCTGTAAGAGATACTGGCTGAGAATTCTGGGAGTTGGATTTCCAACCAATCTGAAGGACAACAGCCTAGTGAAGATATATCTAAAAAATATAGTTCCAGAGCAACAATTACCCACAGTTAGAAAATGGGCATCCTGCAAATCTGCTGACACTTATGGACCTCAGAGTCTCATCACCAGCTTATGAGGGCAGCACTCTGGGTTATGTACCATATGTTGAAAAGTTAGGTATGTTGCTGCTTTTTCTTAAGGACTTTATCTTTATCTTAAGGACTCAATAGCTGCCAAATTCCTCACCAGAGAATACATAATATATGACAATGTATAGCTTTATCTTACTATTAATCTTGTAGCTTGGAAGCACTTTGAGATAGTCAGCTTAATAACATGGCCTTCATTAAATGGTGAGTCCCTGCTGATTTCTGATTTCTAATTTGCCTTCCAAACTTTCTCTTTCAAACTAACAATGAAGTTGAACTGCATATTAAACATGTAAATATTAAAAATATTAAAGCCAAAAAGGCTTTAATATTTGTAAACTGTGCAAAGCTATGAATGCTATATAAAACACAATGCTGGTTACAGCTCCATTCTCTTTAAAATAATTAACTTGTGCTTAATATCATATTCATTTTTAGAATAGGATAACTGCTGAGAATTGTTGAGGAAAATATTCCTGCTATTTCTAAAATACTCAGCACACTATTTACAAGCCAAATGGAACTGTATATTTTCAGACAGATTATAGGATTATGTGGGTGGTATGTGGGTGGGGGGTGGGGTAGGGTGAAAGCTTTGGGCAAGATGCCTGTGTGGCCTTGATCTACTCCTGATGCTCCACTCCTGATGCTCCCTGTGGTTCACAGAGGAGCCGTGAGTTCTGAAAAGGGCTAAGAGACACCTGGCACTTAACAAGCAATTTCCGAAAGTCTGCAAACTTAGTGTCCTCTCAAAGGCACCGACTGTGGCTTGAACAAGTTGGCTACTCCCTTGTCTCCCAGAGCTCTAAACCCACTGGAGATGACTAATTTGTGGTCTCCTCATGAGGAACAGCTACCTGGAGCACTTGTGGGTGATTTCAAGTCCTTTCCTTGTCCAGAGAGGAATTATTAAACAGCCCTTTTGCTTCCCAGCTCTTTGTTCTTCTGCTGTCATTGGCTCTCCTTTTTGCAGAGCTGCTCCCAGTCTGCTCTTTCTTTCCCAGAATCCCTGAGAAAAACATCAATCTCACTGTGTCTATAGGGCAAATTAGTAATTCCAATTAAAGTAGTCAGTGACCAGTGAGGTTTGCTACACATTACATAGATGCTTTGTTTCTTGTTCATTTCTGTATTTCTGAATAATCATAACCTAGTTTCACTTAAAAAAAAAAAAAAGAAGGCAGTTATCATTATTACATTTGTTCTGCTAATTTCTGCTAGATAGAATTTGAGAGTGCACCTTCATTCTCGTCAAACACCTAAAATGTTTTCCAATACAGACCCTTGCGTTCATTTTTCTCACTTGCAAACTAACCTGCAGGAAGATATTAGGATGTAATTTCGTACAGAAGGGATTCATTTTTCAGGTGGAATTCTTCATAACTTAATTGATTCTCGCAGAGCATTGATTCCCAGACTATCCATTATTAGCTGCGCTTGGGTCCCAGGGTGCTGCTGCCTTTCAAATTACAAAAAATCCCAGGGTTCTTTTGTGTGCATTACCACCCTTACTATTAAATTACTTCTTTAAAATATTGATGTGGTTGGACTTCAGACACAAATTAAAAACACTGGAGGAGCTCCACCGTGAGAAAAATGCTCTCTTCTGCCTATGCTTCACACACATCCCACCTCCTCATGCCCCCTGTCATATATCTACTGCAATAAATATATTGTTGCAATACAGTCCCAATTGGTAACAAGACCTTTGTTTTATGCCAAATGATTCAGGCTGGGAAGTTGATTTAGCCTCTAAATTGAGTATTTGCCCACATCTCTTTTACCACCAAGAAGGCATTTAAGGCAAAATAAATAAAACACATCCCAATCAAGCTACATTAGTGTACTGAAACTAATGCAAACATTGGACATTGAAAACAAGCTTTGTCTTGATAAATCTTTTGGAAAGAGAGGTGCTTTCTCACTGCTCTGCAATCTAATAGGCATGTATGTGTTATTCTTCTAACAGCCTCTTGAATGAATCAGGTACTTCTAAAAGAACCGATGATTTTTTTAAAAAAAGTTTTATTCAATACCTTGAAGAGCCATACTTTTGTGAGATGAGGAAAGCAATCCATGCAAGGTATTTTCTGTCTATCTTGTTCTTATTTTATATACATTATGATTGCACATGGTCACGTTTTTGTTTTTTATGCAGTTGCTCAATAAGAAGTTATCAAGGTCACCTCAACATACGAGATTCCATCACTGCGTGGTGGTGCAATGGTTAGAATGCAGTATTGCAGGCTAATTCAGTTCACTGCCAGGAGTTTGATCCTGACCGGCTCAAGGTTGACTCAGCCTTCCATCCTTCCAAGGTCGGTAAAACGAGGACCCAGATTGTTGGGGGCAATTGGCTGAATCTGTAACACTTAGAGGGGCTGTAAAGCACTGTGAAGCGGTATATAAATCTAAGTGCTATTGTTATTGCTATTTATCCATTATTTGAGATCCTGGGTGGCCATTTTTCATCTTCTGCTGGCTGGCTGGATTACACACTTTAATCCTCTCATTTAAATTGTGAGAGGGTTGGAATATCAGATTCAAGGGAACAATGGGATGATTTTCCCAGGCTTATATTTTAAAGAGATTTCATCACTTCATCCCAGATCTTCATGTTGGGGGGTGGGGAACTCTAATGCTGCAAAGACTCAGCTTTGAGTAAGTTTCATTAAGATCTGAAGGAATTAGAATCAATACGAATAGGATTTCAGTGTTTGTTTCTTTATGAAAGCAAACCAGTATATTAAAGCTGTTGTAACATCTCTATTAGAACTAACCAAATGTTGCAAAGTTGTGACCAAACTTTAAAGATATGAATTCCCCTTAGCTACCATTTCATTTTGTGTAACATCTACTCTGGTTAATAATTACAATGAATTTAGGTTCATGCCTTAGAATTTATTTATTTTTGTACTAGTAAAGATTTTTGCCCAGTGATGGTTTCTGTTTTGTTCTTGTTGCTCAGTCTGTCTACCTACATTTTTACCTACATTTACAACAAACAAAACCTAAGCAACAACCAGAAAAAGATGTTGATAAAACTATTGCTTTGGCTCATCCTAATTTCTACTGTCAGCATTTAAACCAATGTTTTCTAGAATCTATTGGGATTACACTACCCAGAATTCACAGGTTTAGAGCAGGCTGATATAATCTATGCTACATGATTATTAGGCAGAGGGAAGATTATATGTAGAGTGATACATCTTAAAAACCAAGTCTCTGTTCCTCACTTTGAGGAACAAAATTTCTTTGAATTTACTGTATATGTCTGGAAATGATTGGGGTCTGACCAGCTACAAAACCAGATTATGCTGCTGAAGATGTCTTGAGATCATCAAAGTATAGAAGCTGATGAGGCAGCATATAATATTGGATAAATTCTATTATTTTGTATTTGGATTTTGTATTTGTGTATATCTACATATATATCCTGGTGTGTTTTTTCAAGGTAAGCAGCATTATGCAAGAGGCAAAAAATGAGTGTAACATAATATAAGGCAGGGAAGGGAAGGGAGCTAAATTTAATTCAGACCAACATCATTCATTTTTTCCAAATCTTCCATTATTGTAAACCACCCAATTTTTAAATTACAGTTTTTAAGCTTTCTCACATCCTTCTTTATGAAGAACTCCATCCAAACAGAACTTTCTCAGTCTTCCCTTCTACTGGGTGGTTGAGACAGTGTAGAGATTCTGTTAATATATCATTTAACCCACTGCAGAACAACCTTCTCCATGAATTAAGCAGGGTGATTTCTGGGTTGCTCTGGACATTTGTCCTGAGAGACTTTCCCATCAGGAGCAGCTTAAGATTTTGTATCTGCCGTGATGATCATGAACTCCCCACAACTGGTATCTGGCCCTGCACATGCAGCAAGTCACACTCTAGATTTGTTACTCTGTTTGGTGAAGCTGGTGATCTGAAAGAGGAAGAGTTCTATGTAGCTCCATTGTCATAACAAATTACTATCTAATCAGTTTTAGATTTATCACTGCTGAACTCTTTGTAGGAATGGAAGATTCATTGAAAGGATCCTATCCAGATGCCTAATCAATCTGCATGATTTCTGAATCTACTTGGGAAACTTCCTACCTCATCTGTTGGGTGATAGTGGTTGACCTGTGGAACAAAAAAGTAGCCCATGTGGCAGACACTATTACTCATAAGTGCCCTCTTTGATCTAACAGAGTTAAGCTGGCATCTTGGTTTACTAAGCAACTGAGACCAATGAAAGAGACAGCTAAGGATTTGAGGGCAGTAGAAGAATTTTCAGGATGAACCAGCAAAAACACAGATTAAGGTTGGTATTAAGGTGCATCTGAAATCCTATCCCATGGCAGTGGATACAGTGAAGAAAATATATTTCTTTGCCTCAACTGCATCTGTACAGAACAAGCCAGTAATACCTTTCTTCAATATGAGGCATCTCCTTCATCAAGATATTGAGGAGGAAAGCCAGAACAATCAGACACTTTGTTTCATTGCTGTTTTTTGTTTGTAAGTTGAACAAATATGCCTTGAATTAGATTCCAGTATTGCAGCACGTCATAGAAAGGTAATCTTGGTAATCACTTGTCAGGTTCATATAGATTAATTTCAGATTGTAGATATCAATCAGCCAGAACAGGACTAGCCTTTGGTTAAGACAGGTAATCAGCCTGTTTCTGAATGCGGGATGAGTTCCAGCTATTTAATGAAATTGATTATGAGATCTTTCCTAGAAAGTCTGGAATTGTAGACTAATCTCAAGTATTTCATTCTTCAGTAAGGTGATCATGAAAAAGATGCCTCACAGTTTCTGATGCACTTGGATAAAGTTCATTATTTCAATTCATTTGATCAGGTTTTATCTAGGATGTGGTATGTACTGCTGTAGTTGTTTAAAGTGACATGGGAGGTGGGAAGTAGGAATGTGAACCTGCTCATTCTCTCAAACTTCTCACTAGTTTTCGGTATTTTTTCCCATGGTATTCTCCTGACATGTACAAAAATGATGGTGGAGGCTTACTAGTCATCATCAAAGGCACTGATCTATGGTGATCTATTATATCTCATAGGGTTCTTTAAACTATGTTCCATGAAAACCTAGGATGATGCGGTTTTCTGAGAGACTACAGATAAAAAAGAGCATTCGCTCACATATAGACAAAAATTGCCCATACCATTTTTTTTCTAAGGTACAATGGAAGGGTTGGTCAACTGACTCCAGAAGCTCCATTCCCCAAAAGGCATTTATGCTCATGTTAATGTATTGCTTTGCCTCTTGATCAGTGGCTAATTGTTGTTGTTTTTTTAACTCATAGGCTCCACAACTTGAAAAGGTTTAGATCTTGCTAGCCTATCAGTCTCAACTTAAGGTGTTGCTATTGATGTTAAATCATGAAATGGTTTAGAGACAGAGTTTACGAAGTTTCACTTTTCTTGCCCTGAACCTGCCTATTTATGTGATTCCTTCCAGAAGTTTGCACACCTAGTATGTGCAAGGAGGCCATCTCCTCTCAGTCTTCTGGAATATACATTCTCAAGCAAAGTGCTTTGGCTTCCGCTCTCATAGTGGTTCAAAAAAAGTATGTCTCCTTGACTAACTTTAAACTATTTATTTTAATGATAATATTTTGATGTTATTTTATTCTGTACAGTGTTTTGTTTTACTGCTGAGCAGTTCCCCAATGTGATAATAAAAAATAACATAACTTAAAAGTTAAAATGTATTATTAACGTTTAGGTGATAATTTAAACATTAAAGATATATAGACTCACATGTCATCATGTTGTTTCTCTGATGCTATTGCCATTATTTTTAAGGATACTTTGTCAAACAAAAGCTACTTAATGACAAAGCAAGACACAAGAAGTGTCCCTAAATCTTGCTTTCCTCCGAGATAGATGGGACCCTCTCAGCAACCTTCTTTTTCTGGTAAATGGCATAAAGAATGGGAATGATGCAAACAAGAATTTCATGAGGTATAATAAAGGCTCATCATTATTCTAGGTGAAAAAAGTTAATTGTAAGTATCTGACAGATTTTTTTCCCGGCAGATTGATTCACAATTGAACTAGGAGTGATTGTCCCTTTTTTTTTTTTATTGAAACAGAGAGTGCTGAAAAGAAGGAATAAGTTGGCTGTACATATTGTACACTTTTGAATTTAAAAAAAAATGAAAATGGACAAGCAAATCATCAGGTTGCTTAAAAAATGCCAGTCAAGCCATGCAATGACAGCAACGTTTTATGGACCTTTCAGATAATTGTACATGCTGTCAACTTAACCTTCCATTTCTCATTAAGTTTAAGTACATTCATTATTTGATTTATGCTGTAACCATGAATCAGAAATCATATGATTGCTAAGAAAGATAAGGTGATAATGAAAGGGTTTTCTTGATTGACAGGCAGTACTCAAGATTCCAAAGATGGAGGACATTAAACAAAAGATTGCTAAAGGGTAAGTTGATCTTCTAGCTTCTTGCTTCAAATTAGCTAATGAAAAATTGACAATGATATGTTGAGCCATCTGAGCTACAAATCAATTTTACTGCCATCTTTTCTTGCAGGATCATCAAAGCTAATAGCTGTTAAAGAGAAAAGAGATAAAGATTGATATAGATAAAGAGATATTACTATTTACATTCAGGCAAGCAATAGATCCAATTACATTAGATTAGATTACATTATTTTTATTGTATCTACCTTTCTCCTTCTCTATTCCTACACTAGGGGAGTAAACGTTTTAGTGAACGTGATACTTGTCTACAAGTTTACAGGTTGTCCTTGACTTATGACCACAATTGAGCCCAAAATTGCTGTGGCTAAGTGAATTTTGGGCCATTTGGCACCTTTCTTGCCACAGTTGTTAAGTGAATCACTGCAGTTGTTAAATTAGTAACATGGTTATTAAGTGAATCTGGCTTCCCCATTGACTTCACTTGTCAGAAGATCACAATGACACTGGGACACTGCAACCATCATTAATATGAGTCAGTTGCCATGTGTTTGAATTTTGATCATATGACCATGAGACTGCTGCAATGGTCATAAGTGTGAAAAACATATGTCATTTATTTTCAGTGCTGTTGTAACCTTGAATGGTCACTAAATGAGCTGTTGTAAGTTGAGGACTACTTATATTTTAGGATACAGTTTCTCCAGATGGAATCAAAGTAATTATCTATTACAGTATGTCTTTATATAAACTTATTACATTCTATTTATGTTCTTATTTTTAGATATACTATTGTCAGGCTATAAAAATCCAGACAACTACTGGATAGCATGAAAAAGTGGTAATGTTTTGCACCTCTTTGCTGTTATCTTGTAGATATTTGGAATGTGATTGTTCTTATAATATATGCATATGTATGATATACTTATAAATGCATTTCTTGTTTACACTGCCAGTCCCTACGGTGGGAGATAATGGCCAAGTAGTTTCAACTAAGTTTTAAGTGGTTAACTAGGTTTCCTAATTAGGAGGAAGAGCGGCAATATGTTAATGGTGGATTTTTCATGTGCTTCCTGCCTCAAAATGTGGGAAAATATATTGCTGAATTTGGGTGAAAGGAACCCCTGTTATTTAACAAGGAAGTATTGGGCCCTTTTTATCTCCAGGGGTTGCCTAGGAAGAAAAAAGAAGAAGAAGAAGAAGAGATACTAGAACAAACTAAGCAAAAAAAAAAAGAGGAATGTAAAGAGAAAAAAAAGAAAAGAAAAAAAGGACTTTTTAAGGAATATAAAAAGTGGCTTCCAATCTTCTTCACAACAGTTATGAGCACGATTATATTTTGACTTCTGTCTCTCTAAAGTTTCATCATGACTCTCTTTTTTCTGTACTTTATCCTTTCTGACTATCTACAACTTAAATCACAGGTTCACTGTTTTTTCTTTTTTAGCAAAAAGTCCATAAGGGGTTCTCAATCACCGATTAATATAAATATTGTCTTTTCTCTAATCAAACCAGATCAATTCAGCCATTTTGAGTCTTAGGTTAACCCTTCTTGTGAATCTTTTTTTTTCCAAACAAGGCAGTGAAGAATATACTGGCAAGTAGTTTCCCCATCTGTCAAATTGCTTACCAAGGCAAGTTTAACCACCTCAAAGTATACATGTTGTCCTATTAGATTCTGAATTTGTAGACTCACAGAAAATCCTAAAGTTGACTGACATAATAAGGCTGATAGAATAACTGATTTGGTTTGAATGCTGTCATGGTGTGCTCTCTGTAGAATGACAACTGTTCTGTTTTACAAAAATAGCTGATATGGAACTAATAGATTTTTCTCTTCAAAATCCAAAAGTCAAAGATTATGCTTCTATTTGGAGCCTGTGGGAAACACCTTGAGACAACTTGAACTAAAATAACAATAACAATAACAATAAAGTTGGAAGGGACCTTGGAGGTCTTCTAGTCCAATCCCCTGCTCAGGCAGGAAACCCTATACCATTTCAGACAAATGGTTGTCCAGTCTCTTCTTAAAAACTTCCAGTGTTGGAGCATTCACAGCTTCTGGAATTGGATGATGCTTTTAATTGTTTCTGATAGTGTGGCTGACATTTATCACTTTTATCTCACGATTGGTTTTGTATTATATAGTTTTTTAGCACTAGCCTTTTTTATACTTTGAAACCAAGGAAGTATTTTCTGAAATTCATTAAGGATGACAGTAGAAATACGTCAGGAAAGCTTAACTCATTTGTCTTTAACACTTCCTAATGTCAAGAGGAAAACAGGCCTTCTGAACTTGGTGATAAAATATTTTCTGTGACCTTCGTTCACACTCACATGATAATTAAGAAGAAATTCATTGAATAGGAATCTCTCCACCCACACTCACTCCATATCAAAGGCTATCAAGTGAAGTATGACTAGAAATGTAATTCTTTGGAGAAATATGTGTTTCTCTAGGGATTTCATTAGCACTATGTAGCATTTCATCAGCGTGTGTGTGTTTATGTGTGTGTGTGTAGGGAAATTGAGATTGAGAGTGTCTTAAAACACTGAAGCATATTTGGAGTGTTGCTTGATTCATAGGCTCAAAGTTCCAGTTCACTGTGCAGTCATCACAATTCCCAATTAAATTAGCTTTTTTTTTTTTTTGAAGTTTAATGCTCATGAATTTCAAAGCTTTGGGCTTGCCAACAGTTGCGGGGTCTCTCCCTGATCTGGAGAGTATAATGCATATTGTTTTATACAGTCTTCTTAACTCTTGGGCCCTTTATGCTTAAACACTCCTTTCTGCAACTGGATTCTTGATTTTCTTACTAACAGGCCCCAGTATGTGCGAGCTGGAACAAATATTTCTAACACCATTTTCTTGATCACAGATTCTCCGCTGCTGTTCACCCTGTTGACCCATGACTGTTGTGCTAGGTTTGCCACCAACCATATTGTGAAGTTTGCAGATGATATAACAGTAGTGGGCCTTATTCAAGATGACAATGAGGGTGATTACCGCAAGGAGGTTGAGGGTTTGGTGAACGGGTATAAGAAGAACAGCCTAGTTTTAAACATTGGAATAACCAAAGAGATCATTGTTGATTTCAGAAAAGGCAGGCACAGCCCCACTCCTCTGTGCATTAATGATTCACCTGTAGAGATGGTTACCAGCATCAAATTCCTGGGTGTGCAGTTAACAAGTAGGCTGGCTTGATCACTCAACAATGAGACACTGGTGAAGTGGGCACAGCTGTGCCTGCATTTTCTGCATCGCATGAGAAAAGCACATCTTCCTTCCCCTATCCTTACCACTTTCTACAGAGGGACGATCGAGAGCATCCTGTCATACAGCATCACAGTCTGGTTTGGACTGCATCATTGCTTCAGACAGGAAGGTGGTGCAGAGAGTGGTGAGGAGGCTGAAAAGATTATTGGCAGTTCCCTCCCATCCAGGACATAGCATATAAGCGATGCTTGAGCAGAGTCCACAAGATTGTCTGGGACACTACACACCCTCTTCACGACCTGTTTTCTTTGTTAGCATCTGAGTGGAGGCTTTTTGTTTGTTTGTTTGTTTGTTTGTTTGTAAGTTGAACAAATATGCCTTGAATTAGATTCCAGTATTGCAGCATGTCATAGAAAGGTAATCTTGGTAATCACTATCTATCTATCTATCTATCTGTCTGTCTGTCTGTCTGTCTGTCTGTCTATCATTGTTTGATACATCTTAGTTCGTTGTTGTTCCATTTATAAAATGGGACATGGGAGGTGCTGATGGCACTGTAATTCAGAATTATTAAAATCCAAAATCCCCCAGTTCAGAAATGAAAAGCCATTGTGATAAGAGCCAAAATAATTCAGTCACAACTCATACAAGCTTACCCTGCTGCCAATATTATACTTTATATACAGCCGCAGATTCTTTCCAGCCATCAATCCCTAACATCTGGATTGTTTCAAGCATGTAGATGGTAGTGCTGCTATCTTGGAGACAGCAGTTTAATGCCTTCTGTCTTAATCAAATAATCACATAACACAGGAAATTTAATTTTCCATGCTTCCCAGCAAATACAGGAGCCACTATCTGTCATATTGAATTCTGATTGATACAACATGTTAACTGACATGTCTCATATAGTTCTAGGAAAGATGAATGACAGAAGGGTTGGAAATGTTTTCTACAGTGTTACAGACATGGTATTGTCCCCTGCAAATAGACAAGGCAGATTTTCTTCTTGGTTGATGGTAGCCAGTGGATTTCAAAATATATTGTCTATTCTCTGCTAAAATCCCCTACAAGTCCTCTTTGGATCACACTTATCCACAAACTGCAGAGTGTGGAACTCATCTTTATACCATGACATATTCTTCAATAATTTGAAAAGCAATCCAGGAAAGTTGTAAAATGTCCATAGGATAATTTGTGATTTCTGTTAGTTAATCTATTTGCCTGTGAATCCATATAAAAATACCTGAACATTTAAAAATAAATATTTTGGTTGATTATGTGTTATCAAATCAGTTTGACTGTCATGGTTGTCCCAAAGGTGATTTTTCTAAAGGCAACTGGGCTTGGTTTTTCTTGAAGACATTTCACTTCTCACCCAAGAAGTTTCAGAAATGAAGAAGCTTCTTGGATAAGAAGCAAAACACCTTCAAGGAAAAACAAAGTCACATTTCCTTTTGAAAAAGCACCTTTGGAAAACCATGACTTGGATGACTGAGAATATCCATAGACATTTAGTGACCATATGGGTAGATTTTTTGCAGGATGATCTACTCCCAACCTTGTTCTTCAAATCTTCCAACAGTAGACCCATTGCCACTGTAACTGACTCGATCTCGCCTCACTGCCAGTTGTTTTCTTCTTCTTTTTCATTCTATTTCCCCCAGCATTATAGACTTCTCCAGAGAGGTCCACATAATATGATAATTTGAACCTGCTCATTGATTTGAGATATCTGGATTGACTTGTTTAATGATATATTCGTTTGTTTTCTTGGTTATTCATGGTATTCTCAGGACTCTTCTCCAACACCAAAGATAAAAAATGCCAATACTTGTTGTATCCTGCTTTTTAAAGTCCAAAAATATTATGTAAATTTTCCCTAAAGAAAGGGGAAAATCTAGGATCCAAAAAGTAATGTGATAATAGGCAACCTAGAGCCCTCTAGATATTTTATATAACATCTCCAATAACTTAATGCTGTTGCATTGGCCAGTGATGGCGAACCTTGTAGAGACCGAGTGCCCAAACTGCAACCCAAAACCCTCTTATGTATCGTCAGGTGCCAAGTGAGCGTGGCCCACAGGGTGGGTGTGGCCAATTGGGTGGGTGTGGCCAATTGGGTGGGCGTGGCTGCGGTGGTAACAGCAGACTGGGTGGGACTAAAAAGTTCAATCAATCAATTCCAACTTTGCGAGATCTTTTTTTTTCCACAAGAAGTTGAAATTGATTGATTGATTGAACTTTTTTTTTTGCACACGGCGGCGGAGGCCTAAAGCAAAAAGGTTTTATAAAATTCAGCTGAAGGCCTAGGACTGCGGCGATGGCATGTGTGCCCACAGAGAGGGCTCTCCGTGCCACCTGTGGCACACATGCCATGGCTTTGCCACCATAGACTTAGGGTTAGGTTACGTCACCATGAACTCGGAGAGCAAAATGGATGTCACCAACAAATTTGGAGCGCTTGGGTATGGTTAGGAGGGCACTGACTTTTCTAGCCTGCCCTATCTAGGTTTCCTGGTAAAATAAATGGCAAATCCCATTGGAGGAAAATTCCACTTAGGGTTAGGGTTAGGTCACCATGAACTCGGAGAAGAAAATGGACATCGCCAACAAATTTGGAGTGCTTGGGTATGGTTAGGAGGGCATTGACTTTTCTAGGCTGCCATAACTATGTTTCCTGGTAAAATACATGGGAAAATCCCATTGGAGGAAAATTCCACTTAGGTCACCATCAACTCATAGACCAAAATGGACGTCACAAACAAATTTGGAGTGCTTGGGTATGGTTAGGAGGGCACTGACTATTCTAGCCTGCCCTATTGATGTTTCCTGGTAAAATACATGGGAAAATCCCATTGGAGGAAAATTCCACTTAGGGTTAGGGTTAGGTCACCATGAACTCGGAGAGCGAAATGGACATTGCCAACAAATTTGGAGTGCTTTAGAATGGTTAGGAGGGCACTGACTTTTCTAGCCAGCCTTATCTTTCCTGGTCCAATACATGGGAAAATCCCATTGGAGGAAAATTCCACTTAGGGTTAGGGTTAGGTCACCATGAACTCGGAGAAGAAAATGGACATCGCTAAAACGTTCGGAGTGCTTGGGTATGGTTAGGAGGACACTGACTTTTCTAGCCTGCCCTATCTATGTTTCCTGGTAAAATACATGGGAAAATCCCATTGGAGGAAAATTCCACTTAGGATTAGGTCACCATGAACTCATAGAGCAAAATGGACATCACCAACAAATTCAGAGTGCTTGGGTATGGTTAGGAGGGCACTGACTTTTCTAGGCTGCCCTATCTATGTTTCCTGGTAAAATACATGGGAAAATCCCATTGGAGGAAAATTCCACTTAGGGTTAGGGTTACGTCACCATGAAGTTGGAGAGCAAAATGGACATCGCCAACAAATCTGGAGTGCTTGGGTATAGTTAGGAAGGCTCTGACTTTTCTAGGCTGCCCTATCTATGTTTCCTGGTAAAATACATGGGAAAATCGCATTGGAGGAAAATTCCACTTAGGCCATTTGGCTGAGATTGAAAGTTATTGAAATATATACATATATATATCTGAGTGGATTAGGTAGCTGACAAGTGTTCTAAAGCAAATCAAAAGTTTGTTCTATCTAGGATAATTTAAGCATTATCTTTTGCCAATAATTCAAAGGGTTTCTAATAATACAAATTATTTTCATGAGGAAATAGAGGGTTGGGAGGCAAGCAAAAGCTGCAGATTGAAGACTGCATTGAGCAGAATGGAGATGTTAGTCCCTTCTCCCTATTTGTCACTTACTCAAAGGAGAAATCCCTTCTCTTCTATTAGTTCCTGTTAGTTTTCAGTGCTGATCACCTATCAGGTTAAACCTGCCCCACCTTCTTTTCACCATCAAATTACTTGAAAATATTGATTGTTTTTTACCTATCTAATCTCATGCTTACTTTGGTTATAAGGATACCCAAGAGGGGAAAAAAATGTTGGCTGGTAGAAATGAATGATTATTTCATATTCTAGTTTCTCATTTTAATCATCTTAAATATATGCTGCCCCCATTTCTGCATCTGTTTGCATTTTTTTAAAAATGCACAAAAATACATGTTCCATTCTATGCATATTTCTTCCAAAAGTATGTATTTGTATTCAGTTTTGCCTAATATATTTCCACGATCAGCAGTCCCTTAATATAATGTGTGCTTGAACATTTATTCACCAATGTACCTTTCTGTGTGAACTTTTCCCCCCAATATACACTTCTTTGTGATGGAAAACTGAACTATAAAATTTTGAGAAGTGGCAATTCCAGCAGATAGCAGTGTTCTGAATTATGTGAATTCATACACATATTTGTGATATAGATATACCATCTCCTTCCTGATATTTGTTCTACCTTGTATGAACACTCCAGAACACAAAATCTAAGGTGATGGAGATCCATCTGTGAACATGAGAAGACTATTACAGCTCTGTTTCCAGTAATGTTTCTCAAGTCACTGATTATTTTAACATTTTTATGTTTTTAAATAATTGCGCAGGGAGGGGGAGATTCCAGTTGATGGAAATATACAAACTAAATGATAGTTTCAATTTTGAATATAAATGAAGAAAGAAATGAGCAATGATGCGGCAAATGTACAAATGTAAGGAAACTGATTCCGTGGAGTGCAAGAATAAATTATCAATATTTCAAAATTTAATGATGAGATTTATGATATAATTTTAAACAAGCTTGCATGCTTGTAAATCCCACTGACAAGTGGGATTTAAAAGGAGATAAATGAGTCTGGAGTTGCAGCAATAATTTTTCACTATATTTCCAAAACATTTAATATATTTTCCAAAAAAAGAAAAAAGAAGAGCTAATTTTAATGTTCAAAATAAAAATGCCCGTTGCATGATGGAACCGAACTCTTAAAAAATCAAAACTGTCAAAATAATAATAATAGTTCAACTACACGCACAGTATTGCTCTTTCAATAAAACCAAGTAATCCAATTTAATTCTATTTGAGCACTGCTGGGAATTATCTTTCTCTTTCCGAAAAGTAACATAAAACAAAGGCATTTTTGTTTCAACCTTGAAACACTCTGAGCATATTTTAAAGCAGAGGTAGATTTTATTTTTATTTTTAAGTCCAACATACTCCTTAGGCTAGGGAGCATATTAACTACGAACAAGACTAAGCCTTGGTGGGATTAGGCAAATGCCTAAAGCAAGCATGGTTAGCTTTTCTTTCTTTCTTTATTGATTTGTTTGTTTGTTTGTTTGTTTAATCAGTCAGTCAGTCTGCCAATTTTTAAGCTTGTCTCAAATTTGTAACCAATTCTAAAGCCAGTTTGGTCTAGTGGTTAAGGCACCAGGCTAGAAAGTGGAAAACCTTAGCTATGAAAGCACGCTAAGTGAGTTTGGGCCAATCACTCTCTCTCAGCCCAACTTATCTCACAGGGTTGTTGTTGTTGGGAAAATAGGAGGAGGAAGATGTGCTAGATATGCTCTCTCTCTCTCTCTCTCTCTCTCTCTCTCTCTCTCTCTCTCTCTCTCTCTCTCTCTCTTTCTCTCTCTCTCTCTGTGTGTGTGTGTGTGTGTGTGTGTGAGAGAGAGAGAGAGGGAGGGAGGGAGGGAGGGAGAGAGAGAGGGAGAGAGAGGGAGAGGGAGAGGGAGAGGGAGAGAGCGAGCCAATTTTCTTAGCAAAGTTTTTTGGAAGTGGTTTGCCCTTGCCTCCTTTCTAGAGCTGAGAGAGAGTGGATTGGACCAACTGGATTCACAGTCTCCCGGTTTCTAGCCTTGTGCTTTAATACTACACCAAACTGACTCTCTCATTAAAACATAGGTGGGCATAGTAAAATAACTATTTACATTGATCTCTGGGTCTGTCATTTTTCATTGCAAGGTGTTTTTTCCCCCAATGTTCTGTAAAGGGAAGAAATCAAAACTGCCTGAACATTTTAATATCTTGTTTCTACTTCAATAAGTTCTTCAAGCAGTTGACAAGATAGAAAGATGATTTCAATGTCATTTTGTCCCAGTTTTACTCCTACTTAAAAGAAGAATTTCTGTACTGTCAGGATGAAGATGTCTCATTTCTAATGTTTCACCCCACTGCCTTGAGTAGTATTTTTTTAACAGGATGAATAATATAGCAGAACTGTTCAGAGGAATGAGATTTGTAGCAATTAAGGCTTCATGCGTTCACTATAACATTTTGTGCAAAATCTATTCAGAGGTTCTATGTCAAAATCCTTAACTACAGCTGCAGGCCCAGATAATTTCATTTAATAATTTCCTACATGTGCAATTTTACAGTCTTCCTGAAATATGCTTGAAGTTGTCTTATGGACTTGTTTAGTCAATACAACATGGCCAATGTCTTTGATTTATTTGTTTCCCATCTTCCCAAAGCTTTCGTGTCTTCCTATTTCTTTAGTTACATCTCAGAGGGAAAGCCCATGAGATTTTTTCAAACTGGGATGTAGAGGCACCTCCAACTTTAAAGTGGCATACTACCACCAAGAGCAATACAAATGATATTCTAAAACATTCTGTGAGTAAGGTTAAACATACACACACGTACATGCATGCACATACACACACATATACACACACACAAAGCCTCTTTTACAGAGGAAGAATGTTTTTGGAAAATTATGAGGTTATGTACTGAAATATTTGTTCTTCCCTTCTGGGATATATTTAAGAGTCTTTTACAAGACTGTGTCTACCCATGAATAAGGGATGACAAGAGGACTGTAGAATATTTTGTAAAAGATGTATTCTTTTGCACAGAGAAAGAAAGAAGACGTAGCAGAAACACAAATAAAAAAAAGTACTATATAAGCTGTACAGCATCAAGGTATCCAAATCCAACTTTTTCTCTGGGCATATTAAATCTCCTCAGTAATGGTTCCTTCTTTCTGGAACGTCTTTCCTTTCCTGAAATTCATGAGGCAGTGAGTCAAGACAGCAATTTCTCAAAGCTCCTCCTAGCTTGTATTTATATCTATTTTTATCATCATGCTTAATTTATTTTTGTACCATTAATAATTAACTTCCTTCTCTGGTCAGAGAAATCAATGGGAGCGATAAGATGGGGGAGATGCTACCAAAAATAGTGCGGAAAAGAACAAGACTATGATAAACATCAAAGATAAAAATGTTGAAAGAAAAGCTGCAAGCCATCAAGGACACACAAGTTCCCAAGTAACCATATCTGCAACACAATGGTTCATTAAGTGAGTCATATCTTTTATACTATTAATAAATATGTGATGCTTCATGAGGCACCGATGATTACATATTTTATGGGCCCTTTGAAACTTCCCCTCTTCACCTAGTTCTGAATCTCTCTTGCACAAATACTTTTAACTGACTTTTGATTTCCTTCTTGAATTCCTTTTTTAAATTAAATATATTATTTTTATACTGTTTTGCTATTTTTTAAAATAAAAATTAATTGTTTATTTTAAAGAATTTGAGATACTGTATACCAGAAGGAGAAACTGCACCTATATTAACATACTATTAATAAATAATAAACCGATGCTGCTTTTAAAACCTAGCAATATGGGTTTCTAATTCAGCTCAAATAAGGTCACCAGACCCAAGACTGTCTTGCTCTTTCAGGCTGCACATTAAATTGAATCATGTTCCATCCTTTGATCGGGCTTGATCAAAGTTCTTTTCAGTCTTCATTCATATAACATGATGAAGAGACAGCAATTTATTTATTTATTCATTCATTCATTTAATGTAGATGCTGCCTGACTCAAGACTCTGGGCAGCTCACAATGCAACAAGCAAGATAAAAATAGACTATTTAAAAACAAACAAACAAGATAACTTGACTTGTTCATTAGGACAAATGATTAAGAACAAAAGATGTATACAAACATAACCAGTAAGAAGCTCCAGTTACCCTAGCCCAAATCAGATCTTTAAGGTTCTCCAAAATGCCATCAGGATGGGAACATCCCAGATTCCCTCAGGGAACTTCACTCCATGGGCCAGGTGTTGTGACAGAGAAAGTATGCTTTCTAAGTCCCAACACATGACAGTATTTAACCCTATTGGCTTTTATTGGATAGAAGATACTACAGGAGATAACTGGGCCCCGTGCCATATAGGGCCTTTTAGGTCATAACTAGCACCTAGAATTGTGGCAAAGGGGCAACCAGTGAAGCTCAGAAAGCAAAGGTGTCACATAATCCTACCAAGGCATGCCCATGACTGCCCATACCATTGCATTCTGGAGATACATTTACAATTTGGGGTGGTCTTCAAAAGCAGCTCCATGTACAGCACATTGCAGTAATCAATGTATAAGGTAATTAGGGCATGTGCCATTGTCTGATGGAACTCTCAGTCCAGAAAGAATCTGGCAAAGGTCTTCCTGGCCACAGCTACCATCTCATCAGGTAGGAGCTATTAGTCGAAGGGAAACTCCAGATTGCATGATACAGTTGAACGGGGAAATGGAACTGAATTCTGGCTCACATAGCCTTTAGGCACTGGAACAGAACTTATATAGTGTTACTTGGGCCATTTCTGAGGCCATTTCTCTTCTACATAGGCAGATCTTGTCATTAGATATTGGTCTCAGAGGCATGATAAATTTCACATAGTAGCATCACTCCGCAGTTAAGTTAGGTTTAAATATTCCTTGAGTACATGCAAATGTCCAAATGTTTTATTAGTTTCTGCTGTGGGGAGAGAACATCCTTAAAGGGAGACTTCTATGACTTGGAGCCCAGACTTTTTCCACATGGACAAAGTTATTTCTGGATTTTTGCTGTGTCAGTGGACCAGTATGAAGTAAGTAAGTTCCTTCAAGAGATGTCCAAGCTCTCCAGACACCAGTCTTTGGAGATCCTTGAATGTCATAGACCCAACCGGCTCATGCTGATAAATTGGCCAATTTCCAGTTCCTCTACCCATGCTATTGTCTGTGGTCTGGCAAATTTGATTGCTGTTATGGTTGGAGTTACTAATGGAGAGGGAGAGAGAGAGTGGGGGGGGAATAGTATACTCACTGTTCCTGCTGTACATGCCTGAGATTGAAGGCAGGACTTATTGCCTTGACACTGCCCCTCAGTTCCATGTACCCATGTAGAAGACTCACCTTTGCTGTTTGATCTTTGGGGGAAATGTTTTCTAGTAAGCTTATCAAAATAACATTTATATTTGCTAAGCATCTCTTCTCATATCAAACTGAACACCAGTCTTAAGATGTTGTAACTACTATCTCTTGTTTTTTGTTCTCAGTTGACTGTCAAAAAAAGTATTGTTTGCCTCCCATCAAATCAATTCAGACTACACTGTTCTGTGCTTGCTCCATCAGAGCAAAGCTCCATGGGTGTGTGTGAAGTAAAGTAACAAGAGAGACAAAAAGAACATGTGCCAGGGAAAAGGAAGAATTCAAAAGACAGCAGGGTACAAGAAGCCCTTTTAGTAAATCAGTTCTTCTGTGAAGAATGAAGCATATAATGTTGCTGGCTGATATATGCTCTAATTAGTTTTCCAAAAGTCTTGATACTCGTTGATGGAGAAGCAGTTTCTTTTTTTATGCATGAGCGTAAACTTGTACATTGATTTCAGAACAATTACCCTAACTTCTGAAAGATGCTATTATTAATCAGGCAGGTGCATCTACCATTTCACCCAAAGAATTTATCTGAAAAATATTTGGATTCTGCTTCTGTTGCAGTGCTACAAATAACCCTTTCTGATCTAGAAATGCAAAATCAATCACTCAATCACTCAATCTGCATTTAAAGTAAATAAATGTAGTTGAAGAAACTCCCTCCCAAAACACTTTTCTAAGGTTTGAAAGTGTATATGTGTACATGTATGTACATGTACCTGTATGTACATGTATGCATGCATATATTTGAGGGAGGGAGGGAAACACTCTATAAAGAAATGTAGAGCTGACCTTGGGGGCAGAGAAAGAATGAGTAAGCTATTTAATGGGGACTTGCACAAAAGATTAGAAGAACCTAAAAGAGAGGGGAAAGTAAACAATAAACTGAAAATAACCTTGTCCTGATTTTGTTTGGTATAAGATGGGGCAGAGAGAAATTCAGACTTTCAAGATTCTGTTTCTGTGGAAACAAAAAATCCTAAACATCTCCTCATCAGCAATCAACACCCAGATAAGCAGGGATTAAACCAGGATTAATACAGACCAACAATCAAGCAGTAAACAATCAAGGAACTATTAACTCAAGACAAACGTTCAAATAGTAAACTCAGCCTAATCAAGGAACCACTAAGAACCGATAGGGCAAGCCACTGAATATAAGCAGAGGGCAGATCACACTCCCTTCCAGCACTGATGATGTTATCTAGTTGGGTAATGAAATGTCTGGGAAAAAATAACTAAGCTCAGAGAGCACCAACAATTCCACAATTCTGTTATTCTACCTGATTGTTTCCTGAGCTGGCATATTTTAAAGTGATGACACATTATTAGTTATAAAAGGTGCAGTTTACAAGACAAATGAGGATTAAAGCAAATCTTCAGGAAGGAACGCCTCAGGAATAATAGTTAAATGAAACACTGGAAATGACAAACTTTGGAAATCAAGGATGGAACTTTTTATTTCCAAGGAGATTCCCTAGAAAGAAAGCAGCGTCTCTCTCTAGAAAGAAATCTGCAGTGCCACTGGTACTTTAGGTCTCCAACCCCTTTGAGTTTTTATACAGATGATCTAGATGCTTTACATTTAAATTAAATAGATGTTGCAAAGCATAAAAATGTTTCTGGCAGATTGGAAAATAAATGCCATGGTAGAGGGTCAAATTCCAGTGCTGTATTTCAAAGTTTGCCCAGGAAAAAAAAAAAAGCAAAAGCATGGAAGATCTTAGAAGAGATATCATTGAACAATTTGACCAACATCCTTATGGCATATTCATGTTTTAGGGATAGACATTTTGTGAGGATGTCCACAGGAAGTTTTTAATTCTTAAGAATATGATAGCCAGTTTGGTGTAGCACTCAAGGTCCCAGGCTTGAAACTAGGAGAATCTGAGTTCTAGTCCCATCCCAGTGACCTTGAGCCAGTCACTCTCTTTCAGGCCTGGGAAGGAGTTAATAGCAAGCCACTTTAGCAAGCCAAAAAAATTGCAGGGACTAGCTTAGGCAATTGCCAGGAATCAACAGACTCAAATGTATCGACTCCCCCCAAAATATGTTTATCACCCCAAAATGTTGCCTTCCTCTGGCTTATACTATGTTACTTAGAATTTAAGATACAAATAGATCCTTTTTATATAGTACCAATGAAAGTGACAAGCCCACACAAAGAACAAAAAAAGAGAACTTAGAAAGTCAAACTGCACAAGTAAAGGAATACTGCCCTGCGGATTCCCCTAAACAATGAAAATAAACAGACTGGGAGATTGCCAAATTGCCTAGGAATGAGGTTGATATTGAGAAAATCAACTCAAGAAGAAAGACACACCATAGAACAACAGTTGGATTTATTGCAAAATATTTGGATAGAAGCAGATATCCAAAATCCAGTACGATGTGGAAGGGGAATCTGAAGCCAGAATGAAACTTTGCTGAGATATCAGTTTGATGGTACAGCAGGAACCTTCTGGGGTATGAGGTTATGATACCTGAATATGAAAATGGCCTTTCCTGTACATAGAAATCTTCAGAAAAAAATGTTACTTTAAGGTAAGATTGTGGGATGAAAATTCAGAAGAGAAGGTCTACCTTTCGTCTTCAAGATAGAATTTTTTCCATTTATTGTGCTAGTCAAGGGTTTTTTAGTTTGGCTATTATTTTTATTGCTTACACTTTATTTTTCAATAGTTTAGAATGAAAGTTCCCCCCCCCATTCTATTAAAATCCCCCAAGGACCTTGAGAAGCCCAAACAAATGTACTGCCTTGTTTGTTTTTCTGCTCGGCCATAGCCATTGTAATGGTCCTTTATAATGTGAAGGTCAGCATCTGTGTGACTGTAATAGTTAGCAGGTGCTGGAGGAAGGTAAAGTTCAAAGAATAAATGGCAGCCACAGGGGGAGAGCAACAGAGAGCACGGCAGATATGTGGACCAGCATCATCAAATGTAATTTTTCATCACCTAAGCAAGTACCATGTAGCAACCTATGACTTCATTAGCCCCAGAGCTAATGAACAGTTAGCTTTTTAAAAAAACACACAAAAAAACCTGGATTGTTGGTTAATGTGTATCTTTTGATGTTGCCTAGAAATGCAAATATGCAATATGCAGTGGGTTAAGAAAGGAGATGATATCACAGTACAACAATATATTGTTGTACTGTGATATCATCTCCTTTCTTAACCCACTGAATATTGTCTATTTGCATTTCTAGGCAGCATCAAAAGACACACCTTAACCAACAAGTATGCTCTTCTTGGGCACTAAGCTCAACAATGGATCGATTTTTGCTATAGGGATAGACAGAAAAAAGGTGATGTTCTAATGCAAGTTCCCTCAGACTGGTAATCTTCAAACACACTGGACTAGACTAGAACATTTCAAACTCAACAGATTTGTTCCTCTCATATACCCATTGTAGCAGTAGGAGGCTGAAGGTCTAGGAGTACAATCATAATCAAGATGTAATAGTCTCATCAAATGTTTTAAGAAGATATTAAGAGGGAAATCGTGATTCGTGCATATATAGCTGTCATTTATAAACCCACAAAATGGACTTATGCAATAACAAACCTATGTAGTATGAATTCAGCATATGACAGCCAGTCATTCACTAAGGTTTTCTAATTCTTGTTAATTTTTGCAGTTTTACTTTAACCATACAGAGCTACTGTTAAAATCCATTCAGGCATTTTTCAGTAGAAGCACCTAACATGTATAGAATGTGTCAAAAACATAAAAGAATTTGCCATGTTTCAAGCTATGGCTTTTACTGTGTAATAGTCCTGCCTCATTTGGGGAATTTGAGGAAAGCTTAAATGTTGCAATCCCATCTTAGAAATTGGTCCAAATGCTACTGAATCATGCCTATAAAAGTTGCAGAAGAAAAGCCTAAGTTTTAATAAACATGTTTAATAGTTCTTATGTCAGCCAACCAAATAAATATCTCCCCCTCCCCTCACCATAACCTTTTAAGTTCTGCAAAGCTGAAATACTTCAAAACGTTTGAATATAGCCTTATTTTTAGATTTTTTTCCCTCAGAAATTTATGTATCTATACTTTTACTTTAAACCTCCTGTTGATTCACGTATCATTTATCTTGCATGTAGCCTGTTAGTACATAAGTGTGTTCCAGCAGCAAGTTTAAATCCTCTGAGTAGGATGAATTTGTCACAGGTCTGTAGTTTCCTTTCCCTTCCCACTGTGAGGAGAATGGTGATGGGAAGCAGAATAGGGTTGAGGACAATTGATTTTCCTTGGTGCGAGCTTATCTATGTGACACAGTGCTCCTTAAAAAGGGAGGCAGGAGAGATGAATCATTAAGGGAAAATATGGCAGTTAATGTGTCTCAGGGCTTGTGATCATTAAAGACTTCCATGTGGAGGTGTTCTGCCTTTTTTTAACCACATCTAGATATTAGACTGTGGGTTATGCTGTAAAATGAATTGGCAGAGGAAATAGACTCCTTGCTAGATTGAATCAATATTTTATACTCCATGGGTTTAGTACTTTGGAAAGCAAACCAGGGAATTCATGTCCCTTTTCAATGGAAAGATCCTTATAGTGCTCTATCTTTAATGTACAAATAACATATCTTACTGTTCCTTCAAACTACATTTTTTTTTTGCTTTCTCTCCCCACGCCGTCCCCCACTGCACAAAAAAAGCTTAAGGCTATTTTAAATTCACTTTGAAAGCACATTTGTCCATTGAGTACAATCAAATGGTTCACTTCTTCACTTCAATATGCTGGTTTGGCAGATTGAATTTTAGATGCTTCATCGTGTTCCCTAATGTAGAAATCAGGGAGAAATATTGCACCTAATTTGTGCCCTGACATGCTATGTTTTTTTCTAAATACAGGGAACTTTTTAAGTAGGAAATAATAGATTCAACCCGCCTGTGCTCAAAGTCATAAAATCCAGGAAAAGCTTACCATTAGATATAAATGTGAATAGGCTTGTCATGGGTAAATCTCAGCCTAATTCAAAATTACACTATGAATTTCATGACTGAATAGAACACTGTACATGGATTTAGAACATTATTCTAATACTTGTTACTTGGGGATTATTTATTTGTTTTTAAAAGAAATGTATTATAATTAATATGGCCACCCATCTCATATACGTGACCCTGAATGACTAACAATTAAAACAAAATAAAAACAAGATAAAATGGTCAAAACTTAAAAACAATTTTAATAGCATAAAAATAGCTGCTGAGAACATTCACAACATCCCACATTCAAATCCACTGTAAGATGGGCTTACCCATTCTGCCAGAGTCCCAGGCTAAAGAGAAACAACCTAGAACTAAGGACAAATTTCCTATCAATTAAAATTAATCGATGGAATGACTTGCCTCCAGAAGTTATGAGTGCTCCAACACTGGAAGTTTTTAAGAAGAGATTGGACAACCACTTGTCTGAAATGGTATAGGGTTTCCTGCCTGAGCAGGAGGTTGGACCAGAAGACCTCCAAGGTCCCAATCAACTCTGTTATTCTATTTAGATGTCAGAGCCAAGTTTTTAATGCCTTGCAAAAGGGCAGCAGGATTGGGGCAAGTATAATCTCTTGGAACAATATTCCAGAGGACCATTCATCAAGGTAGAAAAGATTTTCTTCTGGGACCCCACCAGATGACATTCTTTAGTGGATTTGGAACATGCCTCTCCTGCTGGATCTAACAGGGTATGTAGAGATGCCCCCATAATACAGCAACCAACAGAGCCAAGGTGTCAATGAAGGATTAATTGTGATCTTCCAGAATGTTGCAAAATAGATACTAAGGTTTATAGAATGATTTCAGAGTGGCATTATAATTTACTTATTTATTCAGTTTCTATTACCATATATAATCACGGATAAACCCATCCACAGAGAAGCTGGTCCTCACATTCGTAACCAAAATACCATGAAAAATGTTCCACCCATGAATAAGCTGATTCTCAAAAATGTTGTTTATGTTTTAATTTTCACAGTCGATTTACATGGTGCACTTTTTATCATAATTTGATTTAAAAATTGTGAGTCAGCTTCTTTATGGATGGGCTTATAGGCCTGTATACACACAGGTACTTTAAGAACATATTAACGTGTGGATAAACTCACTGGGGGATAAGCTAAACCCAGTTTGGGGGGAGTGTAATTTGATATCGGAAATTCTAGGCTTATCTGTGAATATATAGGGTATGTTAAGTAAAAATAGAAGAGCAAATAGGAAGCCTCAGTATGGGGCAGTGTATAATTTCAAAAAAATCAATTCCAGAAATGTGTGTGTGTGTGTGAGCATCTGCATAATAACTGTGAACAGCTCTACAAAACTGTAATGTTAGTAAAGACTTGTCCAATGGAGTTCAGCTCTTGGTGACAGTATCCATGCAGTTTCTTGGCAGTATTATACTTTAAAGGGCTGTTATGAACAGAGGCCTGCCCATTACCAATTCTCTTTAGATATTAGCACATCAGGTTATTGAACGAGAGAGGAGTTCCTGAAATCCAAAACTGAAATTCTGATAACCAATCCATACAATTGGTTGTAATATTTTAGATTAATGGTATTACAATGTAACGAAGTAATAAGGAGTTGACAGTTATGGGTGAGTGTAGCATGAAGAATATTTGAGGCAAATGCAAGTTGAAGAAATATATGTAGCTCAAGGTTAAACTGTGAAATCCTTGGTGTTCTCTGAACGCGATTGCTTTCTTGCAGACATTTCATTACCTGACTAAGCAACATCTTCAATACTAGAAGAAAGTGGGGTTTGCTCTCTGTTTATATACGGTAGCTTGCCTTGTCAGAGATGGTGATGTGTTGTTTTCTCCTTGGCAGTTCCTTGATTGTTTGTCTGGTGTTAATCTAATGCAAATGGCATTCAAAGTGAACAAGAAACAGTTAACCTAGTTAACAGTTAATACATTTGATTCCATGAGAGAAACATAAAGACAAAGGTGGGAAAGCAGGGGTTTTCAAGTTGTTATTCTCTTTACAGAAGTCCATGCAAACTATAGCTATAGATGGGGAAAGCAGAAAAATAAAGATGGAGCTACAGTAAAAGAGGATAAAGGATTTAAGTCTTCTTTCTATAATAAAGAAAACAAGAATCTAACATTAATACACTTACGCTAAAAGGAGATGTCTTGAGCAAGCTGCAGGGAATGGCTTAGAAGGTTGCCTTCTTATAACATAAAGTGAAAAGGGATTTATGGTCTAGGAGGGAGATAAACAGAGAGAAAGAATTACTTTTCCAGTGCTGAGTTACATTTGATCTCTTATTGTAATGGAAGACATTTTAACCTCTTTTGGTAAGAGAGAGGAAAAAATATATAAAAAAGAAGAATTATGAATGTTTGATGGGCATTCTTGCATTTTTATCTTGGAATCCAGGAAAGAAGTCAGAAACATACTCTAATTTCAGAATGATTTTAGAGTAGATACTTTTGTTTGTTTGTTTAAATTTATTGGCTCCCCAATCCCAGTGGACTGAAACATAAACACACACATAAACAAGGTTAGACTGGGAATATTAAGAAAGGATAGAGAAAGACTATATTTTGAAAGATACACTTATATGAAACTAAAATTACAGACATAATAATTTAGAAAGATTTTATATAAAATTAAAATTAGGGGAACCACAATTAAGATAACAAATTTAAAAGGTTATGTTATAAATGATACATCGATATACATAATAATATATATTTCAGCATCTGCTTTGGTTGACAGATCAAGTTTATTCAGTGAATGTGAACACTGACATACTTATTGAATTGTCAGAAGGACTTGCCAAGTATCCCTAATGCAAATAACCTTATGCTAAATTTGTCATAGTGTTGTTAAAATTTCACAACCTGCTGTTCAATTGGTGGCTGAGAAAATGCTTGACCAACCTGAAGTTGTAAAATCAACTTTGGATTATTTCTAAAATCCATTTCGTTATCACTTGGCCAAACACTGAGCCCAATTGAGCAAGGGAAGCAGCAAATCAGGTAATGGGGCTAACCCTCAAGATCTACCAGTCAGCACTGCCACCTGCTGGGACCACCCAAATAATGTTTAAGACTGTACTCTAGCTTTTCCCCAAAGTCTTCTAACAGTCAAAACTCTGAAATCAATATGGCATCAAACACTGAAAGAGCCTTCCTTAATCAGATTGTATATGTTGGAATAATGAGAGGTTCAAAAATTCCCATCCATCATGACCATCATCCTCATCATTGTCATCATTCCTCTTCCCTTTTTTGTATAGGAAACCAAAACCACTTGTAATTAAGCTAAAAGAAGTTAAAATTCTCATAGGAATGTAACTCCAAAGTACTCGCAAAAGGAATGAGTGAAAAGGTTTTATCAAAGCATATATGAAATTCTGGATAAAGGCTTAATCAAAAGAAAAAGAAAAAGAAAAAAAGGAAGAGGAGGGAAGGGGAGGGGAGGGGAGGGGAGGGGAGGGGAAGAGAAGAGAAGAGAAGAGAAGAGAAGAGAAGAGAAGAGAAGAGAAGAGAAGAGAAGAGAAGAGAAGAGAAGAGAAGAGAAGAGAAGAGAAGAGAAGAGAAGAGAAGGGAAGAACAATTCTAAGGAGATATAGATATAGCTATATCTGTTTTAGACTCTAATCCTTATCATTTCTTTTTTACCTGATGATGGCTTTAAGGATAAATATTTTCTAAAATATTTTGTAGTGAATGAAATATTTTCAATATGTCAAGATTCAACTTATCCATGCATGTGGATTTGTGGTTCCACTATAATAGATTGCTACCACTGAGGTGTGATTTCCTTCACTTCATATTTCTGATACATTACTGTATGTCTTCATAGTCTGCAGTTCCCCAGAGAAACCCTGAATTCAGGGAGCTCTGAAACTGTCCAGATATCACTGATTCATTTTATATAAAATGCATGATAGATTGTTGCATATTGACTAGCCAGACATTAGTTTTCCATTTCTTGAAGAAAGTAAAATGGTTTTATCTTGCACATTGCAATGTTTTGTTTCAGAACTGTGCATTTGGATAGCTACTGTGTTTCCCCAAAAGTAAGACCTACCCCAAAAATAAGCCCTAGCTTGATTTGGGGGGGGGGGGCTAATATAAGCCCTACCCCAAAAATAAGCCCTAGTTTGGGGGTGAGGCACACACCTAAAAATCAAGCTAGGGCAGAGGTGGGGGTGTGGAGTTGCCCCACGTGCCCCGCAACCATTTACCTTGCAGCCAGGCCTCTCCTCGCCGGCCCACTTCTTCTGTGGCATCCCCAGGCCTGCATTTTGCAGTCAGAGGCCTTTCCGGAAGGCCACTGCAGCTAAGAACTGAGCTATGGATTCAATCCATAGCTCAGCAATGCAAGGCCTCTGCAACTGAGGACCGAGCTATGGACTGAATCCGGAAAGACCTTTGACTGCGAAATGCAGGCCGGAGCTCCATTCTTAGCTGCAGAATGAAGCTGCTCCTTCAGTCACAGAAGAAGTGGGCTAGCTGGACGGGGATGTTGGTGCCGGAGGTGAGTCAAAAAGACACATACACACGAAAATAAGACCTGGTGCCTTTTTTGGAAGCAAAAAAAATAAAATAAGACTGGGTCTTTTTTTCAGAGAAACACAGTAATTTAATCTTTCAATTGCCCCCTTCCTCCCTTCCCAAATAAAAAAACAGTGCCAAGATACTTTAAAACTGTTGGATTTGGATTTGTAAAATGACACAAATGTAGTTTTCTCTTTGCTGCTAGTCTATTTTTGCTTGTCTTTTTGTAGCCCAGATTTAGCCAAGTCAAATGAGTGAGTGACTGTTTGCTGTAGTAACTGTTGTTGCATCTGCAACTACCAGATCCATATTTTTTGCAATCCAGCCTTACTGCCACCATATTTACCTCCAAAATACCTATCCCGTGCTTTGATTTCTCTCACATCCTGCCTAAAAGTATTCTTGAGATACTTTGGTTAGTGGAACATTAAAGCAAGCAAGATCATTAGCATCTGTAAAAGAAAGGAAAATGCTGTCTTAGATATGGGGGATAACCAGGTGCCTTCAAGTCACTATTGACTCTTGGCAACTACCTGGACTAGTCTCTGCAGTGTTCTTGGCAAGGTGTTTTTTTCCCCCAGAAGAGACTTGTCCTTGTCTCCTTCCTAGGACTGAGAGAGAGACTGACTGATCCAAGATCACCAGTTGGTTTCATGCCTAAGATGGGGCTAGAACCAGTAGTGGGATTCAGCCGGTTCGCATCGGTTCAGCAGAACCGGTAGCTAATTTTTTGTTGACTTCAGCGAACCGGCTGAAGCCCTAGCCCTTTTTCACAAGGCCCAGAACAGACCACCGGAAGTACATGGACGCCACTTCCAGAAGTCTGTTCTCAGCCTCGGAGGCCTAGGGGAGTCCTTCCAGACCCAGAACGGCCCACCGGAAGTGCATGGGCGTCACATCCCAAAGTCCGTTCTGAGCCTTGGAGGCCTGGGGGAGGCCTCCCAGGCCCAGAACAGCCCACCGGAAGTGTGTGGATGCCACTTCTGGAAGTCTGTTCTGGGCTTCAAAGGCCCAGGCCCAGAACAGACTTCCAGAAGTGGCATCCACGCAGAGAACTGGTTGTTCAGGCAGGTATTTGAATCCTACCATTGACTAGAACTCATGGTCTCCTGGTTTCTAGCCTGATGCTTTAAATCTCTCAACCAAACTGGCTCTCTCAAAGTAGCTTAGATATGAACCAATATATGAGGGTGCTTGGCATAATATCAGCAACCAATAATGTATTAGTCTCTTAGATAATCTTTCAGAGATGATGGGATCTTTAGGTTTCATTGTACAATCATTTAGGGACAGATGGAGATTGCTGCTCAGCAGTGCCAGCCTCCAGAAAAAAATGAAAGAGAATGTGAATAAAAACAAATGAAAGATGATGTATATTTTCCAGGTTTTGCACCTCTAAAGCTTTTTTCTGCCTAGCATACCTAAAACACTATGATAGGCTGTCCTTTTACATTATTTATAGAAATGAGAAGTCATTCTGCACTTTCATGTTCATAATCAAGTGCATAGAAATAATGTGTTGTAAAAACTCTTTCTTTCTCTCTCATATCCCCCTCCATATAATTTTTCACCAAACAAAATAATGTCTTGGTGGCCTCTGACATTTTGCCTTGTCTTATCTCAGACTCATTAGAGGCATTATACAAAAGAGACAATGCATTCATATGGTTTAGAAAACAACCATTTGTACAGCCTAGAGTTTTTGTTTTCAGTAATTAAAAACTGGCAAGTAGCCAAACCAATATAATTCCAATTTTGTAGAGTAATGCTGCAAATTAGTTGTGGAAAAAGGAGCCATAGAGTTGTGAGTAATAAGGCACCTTTGACCTCTTTGTGTGACTTCAAGATAGTCCCTCAAACTCTTTCTACCATCTCCCAAATTAAGGTAATTGCTTCATCTTTTTACTAACAATTAACTACTAAACCTTGGAGATTTTGGCAAACTCCTTTCTGTTTATTCTTTACCAAAGTTTAAATCAACATAAACCCATACTCTATACAAGAAACAATTGTGTATAGCAGACCTGGGCATTTTATAGCCCCCAGGCCACTTCTGGCTCTTTGGTTATCCCTGTTAAGCTTATGTGAGGTCAATCAGAAATTAGAAATCAAATGTAAATAAACATGCCATAGGGGACAGGAGAAGAAGCCAAATTTGTCTTTCTAAAAGTAAACAATTGCATGCAAATTTATACAAAACTCCATCCTTCCTTTACATTTCTTCTTTGTTAGCAATACCACATTGCAGGCCTTATGGAGTTGCCTCTGGTCCTATTTTCCTATAACTTTGCTCATGTAGAAATATGATTAATCATTCATATAATTCCTGGATGAAAGAGAGGTTTTATACAATTGCTCTGATGAAATCAATATATTTCAAGTCTTGACACCAACAGTGGAACCTTGTCTCAGAAGCTTTCTTGGGTGCTGCCATTTCCTCTTTCCATAGTAAACTTTGTTCCTTCCAAATTATGTTTATCCTCTCAGAATCAAAAATATTAAGATTTCCTCAGGCACTTGGTTGCTAGCTGTGCTCCTTATTTACCTCATTTCTACCCTTACTTGCATTTCTCTTCCAGCTGAGAGATTTCCTCTTTAGGCCTCTGTGTGAACCTTGGCACAAGCATTTGTCTGGATTTATGAAATGAGAAGCTCTAATTAAACAGCAGCTTTCAGCTCCACATTTACTTTGCATTTTGGCATAAAATAAAAAGAGAATGGAATGAGGGAGTTTGATCCTACCTATTGCCCCCAAGAATTGATGTGGTATAATTTAGCCCAGTCTTCCTCAATCTGTGGCATTCCAGATGTTTGGACTCCAGCTGTTGTAATTGGGGCATGGCGGATTGGAACTATAGGAGTTACAGTTCACTACAACTGAAGGTCACCAAACTGGGGGGGGGGGGAATAATTTAGCTTTAAATAACATCTAAGTTAAAATTATAATAAATAAGGTATTCTCTCAGAGCTCATCTTCATGCCTTATTAATTATGGCATGAAAATGCTTTGCTACCCTGTCCTCACAATGATGATTTTATCTTTCCTCAATTAACTTTGGAAGCAAACTAAAGCCATGTTACCTGTTCTAATTTTAAAGCAGTGTTTTCGCTCTTCTCAAAAACAGTTTTTGTCAGGACCACCATTTAAGATAATATGGTTGACCTGCCCAGATCCTATTGGCTACTTTGCAAGCAGCCCCTTTCCTCCAGTTTCTAGGCACTAAGTTTCATAGCCATTTTGGCTTTGGGTACAAGAGAAAACTCCACAAAACCATCCACTCATATAATGTCTGATAAGCACTGTGGAAAGCATAGGTCAAATGTTACACGGGCTCCTTATATACATAGGTTTAATCCTCTTTTTAAACATGCTAGAACTGTGTTCCTTTATGTATACTCCCTCCCCCTCTCTACATAACACTTCCAGTTTGGCTTAACGGTTTACTCCAGCAAGCCACGAACCAATTTTTATTTAAAAGAGTCAGAGGATGACTTTTTCTAGATTTTGGGAAATGGCTAAGATGCAACACAGTTCATAATTTGAATAGCTGACTTTGACTGTTGCATTGGTTTCCTCTCTCCGCAGATGACATCCCAAATTTAGTTCATTGTTTCACTCTAAGGCATAATTTAAATAATATTTAAAAGGATCTCAGATTGACTCTCAAATCTAAGGTTGTTCAAACATCCTCACAATCTCTCCATTTGCATGGCTGATTGTGGAATTTTAACAAGATAGTAGCAGATTTTACAGAAAAAAAATTGATCAGGCATATCTGATCATGATTTTTTGACAGGTCAGTAATAAACACACTTCCATATTCTCTAACTATCCTTTGTTCAAACGAGGAAGAAAAGCCATTAACCAAACCAAACACAGGACAATATTGTGTATTTCCCTGAATCTTCTATAATGAAGATCCTTTTAAAGAAGCCATGATGGCTCAGTGGTTAGAATGCAGTATTGCAGGCTAATTCTGCCAACTGCCAGCAGTTTGATCCTGACCAACTCAAGGTTGACTCATCCTTCCAAGGTCAGTAAAATGAGGACCCAGATTGTTGGGGGCAATATACTGACTTTGTAAACCTCTTAGAGAGAGCTGTAAAGCACTGTGAAGTGATATATAAGTCTAAGTTTATTGCTATTGCTAAATTAGGCTTTTATTAACGTTTCTATCTATGTGTAAATGCTAGATTTTGAATCCCTTGCCTTTGTTATTGTAAGAAAAAGCCTTAGATGTTTTTCCTTCTTTGCTAGAGCAATTAAATCCTTATATTTCTGCTTTCTCCAGAATCATGTCTGTGAGATGGGCAATTATATAAATGTGATTGATAATTAAATAAATAAAGCAAGAAAGCAAACTGAACCCTGTTTAGGCTTCATTACAGTGAATTACTCCATTTCTTTAAATCTCTTGCATCACCAATTTCCTTTGTTTCGCTCTCCTTGAATTGAGTTATTAATTTTGCCATAGGTTAATGACTGCCTATAAACCACTCATCCCAAATATTATTTAATATATTGTATTGCTTGGTTATTAATTATGGTTCCATTCGGGGAATTTCCTAGCATAACATCTGATCTGTAAACACAAATTTGCTCCACTTTTGAAAGTATGCTAAACAGAAAGTCTAGAAAAGTCATCCAGATTCTGCCAGCTGTGCGTTGCAGATTCTGTCACAAATAAATGCAGTGTAGGTTTTCTGCTGGTCCTGCTGAATGATGGGCTTCATCTGACCATACTATTTCCTGTTATCATTATTTTATATACTCTACAGGCTCTTTTCAGTTAGAACCAGCCACAGTCACCTCTTGACAGTCTCCCATTTCTTTCAGTGGTCATCCGTTTGGATTAGGTGTGTCACATCGATTTCCAGCGTTGGAACTGGAATTCACTGCACAGAGGGCCCCAGGAGAAGGAAATCTCTGCAGCAGGCAATGCCACAGGTACAGAGCAGCAGTATACTTCCAACCTATCATACAGGCAACTTGAAAATTGACCAAGCCCTTTGTCCCAGGCACCCACTTATACTTGCCCCACACCATCCCTGCATATATTAAAGAAACTAATTGGTGGTTATTCTTAGCAGCACATGATGCTTAGCAAAGGGAGGGGAATCAACTCATTGTTTTCCTTAATTTGTCCAGCATTAAACCTGTAAGGCTAGTACCACTGAAACAGAACTGGCTTGCTGTGCAGGGAGCACAATTTCTAATGTAATGTAATGTAACAATGTGTAATGTAATTCAAGGACTGGAGGAATGCACTTTAGCAAAGCTGGGAAGAAGAGACCTCAGCATCTTTTCATCTTTTATTTGCCATAGGAAGAAAATCGAGGTGTGTAGGACATTTAAAATACTGTGCCTGCCCCAGCCTATAATTCACTCATAGTATTGGAAAACTGTTGGTTTGTTTGTTTTTTGTCTTCGTTGTGTCCCCATCATCTTCTCTTAGTTTGTTTATTTCCCAGTTCTTCAAATATTGATATTGAGATCAGGGATTTCAAGAGTTACTTGAAATGAGGATAGCAATAATAATAAAGTTGGTAGCGACCTTGGAGGTCATCTAGTCCAACCCCCTGCTCAGGCAGGAAACCCTATACCATTTCGGACAAATGGCTGTCCAGTCTCTTCTTAAAAACTTCCAGTGTTGGAGCATTCACCGCTTCTGGAGGCAGATTGTTCCACTGGTTAATTGTTCTAACTGTCAGGAAGTTTCTCCTTAGTTCTAGGTTGCTTCTCTCCTTGATTAGTTTCCATCCGTTGCTTCATGTCCTGCCTTCAGGCGCTTTGGAAAATAGCTTGACTCCCTCTTCTTTTGTGGCAGCCCCTGAGATATTGGAACACTGCTATCATGTCCCCCCTTGTCCTTCTCTTCATTAAACTAGACATACCCAATTCCAGCAGCCATTCCTTATATGCTTTAGCCTCCAGTCCCCTAATCATCTTTGTTGCTCTTCTCTGTTCTCTTTCTAGAGTCTCAACATCTTTTTTACATCGCGGTGACCAAAGGATGCAAGGAGAACCCATAAAGATGATCAGGTCATGGCTAAATTCATCCCTGGAATTTTCTTCATGAAGCAAAAGCAATTGCTGCATTGTATTGTCTCTTTGCATCTTGCTGGAACACATGCAATTCTCTCCCACTGAAATATTTAATCCAAACAGTTGAGGCATGGTTTTGATTGTGTCTCCCAGAATTTTTTTTTTAATTATAAATGTCGCAGGCAGCAGAGATTGGGAGTTTGTATGTCTTGCACATTAGTTCTAGTGCTCTTTAGGATAACATGGGATTGATTTCTTTTACTTTGAACAGTCCACAGTATTGCGAAGAATGCCAATTAATAATAACTGGTAATCCTTATGCAAATAACTAAGAAGCATGAACAGTTACATTTTAGGGTTTGGTACATGTTCCTAGCAAATACATTTTAACATGGAAGGTTCTGTCTTTTCAACTTTCTCTTATTTCAAGTTTTATTCATTATTCTATCCTATGTAGAACAAATGTCTGAATTTGGGTAAAAAACAGCATGAACAAAATCCATGCCCTTCTCCACAGGCCAAATTCAATACATCAATCTGTTCCAGCATCACACTGAACACACTTTCCATGTAGCATAAATATGAGAAGTGGCAGCTGTGATTCATTGCTGCAAATGTGGTGGAATACATAAGAATTCCAACCCAGTCCTTTAAAAGCTAATCATCTAAGCCATTTGCTTGCATGGATGAATCCTTCAGCTTTATTTTCCCCCACATTTCAATATTTGTTTCACCCTTTTTTTAGCAAAAATGCTGCTGATTAGAACAGGCTTTAAGCCCTCTAAGTAAGCAAACAAACAAACATTTTAAGAATGTTGGTAAATTCTTTTTTTTTTTTCAAAATAGAGGAAGCAAATGAAATTCTCCTCTCATCCAACCCTCCAGATGTGATAACAATTTTTGCAAAGTCCCTCAGGGCAAGGCAATTTGGGGCAGTCTCCATTCCTCCACTTGTCCTCTGTTACTGTTTTTGATACACTGCTTTCCTTTATAAATAGCTGTCGCTGAGGAGCTGTAAGACAGCTTTACACAAGGTCCTCTGACATGTCTTTCTACAGTTCATGAATGTGTAATGTACTATATTTCAGCTGCAAAGATTTGAAACTGAAAACTCTAATTCTTGGCTGCCTTTTACTTTCACATATCTGGAGTTTTACCACTGAGATATTGATTAATTGTCATAAAAAAGCAAAATATCTCTGGCAATACAAAATCAGTATTTGTATCAGAGAAGCTGCCATAATCCTTTTGCCATTGATTATTTTTCATGATTATGTGCCATCAAGTCAATGTTAATTCTTAGTGACCACTTATATAGATTTTGTCCAGGAGTTCCCCAAGCTGGTCTCCCATTGGTTATACTTTGTGCAGTTTTGAATATGGATTCAATCTTGTTTGGGGATCTGAGTAGCTCTCTCCATCCCACACCCACCTCCTCAGACACAAATGCACCTATATGACTTGTCTTCTTCTCCCATTCTTGGTTGTAATTATTTTGAGCCTTCAAAAAGTGCTATGTAGTAAGTCAAGATCAGCTTCAGTAACTTACTAATAAGGACACATTAAAAAAAAGCTGCATTTCATCAGTACTAGGACAATACTCCAGAAGATAGGCTTAAGATACAGAAGGATCTTGACCGACTTGAACATTGGGCACTATCTAACAAAATGAAATTCAATGGTGAAAAAAGTAAGGTTCTTCATTTAGGCAAGAAAAACCAAATGCACAGGTACAGTATAGGTGGTACCTCACTCAATAGTAATAACTGTGAAAGGAGTCCTTGTTGTTGTTAGTTGTGAAGTCGTGTCCGACCCATCGCTTCTCCATGGACAACGTTCCTCCAGGCCTTCCTGTCCTCTACCATCTTCTGGAGTCCATTTAAGCTCACGTCTACTGCTTCAGTGACTCCATCCAGCCACCTCATTCTCTGTCGTCCCCTTCTTCTATTGCCCTCAATCTTTCCCAGCATTAGGCTCTTCTCCAGTGAGTCCTTCCTTCTCATTAGATGGCCAAAGTACTTGAGTTTCAACTTCAGGATCTGGCCTTCAGTCAGAGCAGTCAGGGTTGATCTCCTCTAGGACTGACCAGTTTGATCGCCTTGCAGTCCAGGGGACTCGCAGGAGTCTTCTCCAGCACCATAGTTCAAAGGCCTCAATTCTTTTGCGCTCAGCCTTTCTTATGGTCCAACTTTCACATCCATACATTGCAACAGGGAAAACCATGGCCTTGACTATACGTACTTTTGTTGGCAGGGTGATGTCTCTGCTATTTAGTATGCTGTCTAGGTTTGCCATAGCTTTCCTCCCCAGGAGCAAGCGTCTTTTAATTTCTTGGCTGCAGTCCCCATCTGTGGTGATCTTGGAGTCCAGGAAGATAAAATCTGTCACTACCTCCATTTCTTCCCCATCTATTTGCCAGGAATTGAGAGGGCCGGATGCCATGATCTTGGTTTTCTTAATGTTGAGTTTCAAGCCAACTTTTGCACTCTCCTTCTTCACCCGCATCAAGAGGCTCTTTAGTTCCTCTTCACTTTTTGCCATTAGAGTGGTATCATCTGCATATCTTAGGTTGTTGATATTTCTCCCGACAATCTTAATTCCAACTTTTGATTCATCTAGCCCTGCTTTTCTCATGATGTGCTTTGCATAATAAGTTAAATAGGCAGGGTGACAGAATACAGCCTTGCCGGACTCCTTTCCCAATTTTGAACCAATCAGTGGTTCCGTGTCCAGTTCTCACTGTTGCTTCTTGACCCGCATATAGGTTTCTCAAGAGACAAATAAGATGGTCTGGTACTCCCATCTCTTTAAGAACTTGCCATAATTTGTTGTGATCCACACAATCAAAGGCTTTAGCATAGTCAATGAAGCAGAAGTAGATGTTTTTCTGGAACTCCCTAGCTTTCTCCATGATCCAGGGTATGTTGGCAATTTGATCTCTAGTTCCTCTGCCTCTTTGAAATCCTGCCTGTACTTCTGATAGTTCTCGATCTACATACTGCTGGAGTCTAGCTTGTATTTTTTTAAGCATAGCTTTACTTGCATGTGAAATGAGTGCAATGGTGCGATAGTTTGAACATTCTTTGGCATTGCCTTTCTTTGGAATTGGAATGTAAACTGACCTTTTCCAATCCTGTGGCCACTGTTGAGTATTCCAAATTTCCTGGCAAATTGAGTGTAGCACTTTTACTGTATCGTCTTTTAAGATTTTGAATAGCTCAGCTGGAATACTGTCACCTCCACTAGCTTTGTTGTTGCTCAGCTTTCCTAAGGCCCATTTCACATTCTAGGATGTCTGGCTCGAGGTCAGTGACCACCCCATCGTGGTTATCAGGGATGCTAAGCTCATTCTTGTATAATTCTTCTGTGTAATTTTGCCACCTCTTCTTAATCTCTTCTGCCTCTGTTAGGTCCCTGCCATTTTGGTCCTTTATCATGCCCATCTTTGCATGAAACGTTCCCTTCATATCTCCAATTTTCTTGAAGAGATCTCTGGTTCTCCCTATTCTATTGTTCTCTTCTATTTCTCTGCACTGTTCATTTAAGAGGGCATTCTTATCTCTTCTAGCTATTCTCTGGAATTCTGCATTCAATTGGGTGTACCTTTCTCTTTCTCCCTTGCCTTTCGCTTCCCTTCTTTCCTCAGCTATTTGCAAAGCTTCCTCAGACAGCCATTTTGCTTTCTTGCATTTCTTTTTCTTTGGGATGGTTTTAGTTGCTACCTCTTGTACAATGTTGCGAACCTCCATCCATAGTTCTTCAGGCACTCTGTCTATCAGATCTAATTCCTTAAATCTATTTGTCACTTCTACTGTATATTCATCAGGGATATGATTTAGTTCATACCTGAGTGGTCTAGTGTTTTCCCCTACTTTCTTCAATTTAAGCCTAAATTTTGCAACAAGAAGCTCATGATCTGAGCCACAGTCAGCTCCTGGTCTTGTTTTTACTGACTGTATAGAGCTTCTCCATCTTTGGCTGCAGAGCACATAGTCAATCTGATTTCTGTGTTGACCGACTGGTGATGTCCATGTGTAGAGCCGTCTCTTGGGTTGTTGGAAAAGAGTGTTTGCTATGACCATCGTATTCTCTTGACAAAATTCTATCAGCCTGTGCCCTGCTTCATTTTGTACTGCAAGGCCAAACTTGCCTGTTATTCTGTTTATCTTTTGGCTTCCTACTTTAGCATTCCAATCCCCCATGATGATAAGGACATCATTTTTTGGTGTTGATTCTATAAGGTGCTGTAGGGCTCATAGAACCGGTCAATTTCATCCTCTTCAGCACCAGGGGTTGGGGCATAGACTTGGACTACTGTGATATTGAATGGTTTGCCTTGGATTCGCACTGAGATCATTCTGTCATTTTGGGGATTGTATCCCAGTATTGTTTTTCCTACTCTTTTATTGACTATGAAGGCTACTCCATTTCTTCTGAGGGATTCTTGCCCGCAGTAGTATACCTGATGGTCCTCTGAATTAAATTCACCCATTCCTGTCCATTTTAGTTCGCTGATTCCTAAGATGTCGATGCTCAGTCTTGTCATCTCTTGTTTAACCACATCCAGTTTGCCTTGATTCATGGATCTTACATTCCAGGTTCCTATGGAGAAAAGATCTTTACAGCATCAGACTTTCCTTTCACCACCCGATGCATCCACAGCTGAGCATCCTTTCGGCTTTGGCCCAGTCGCTTCACTCTTTCTGGCGCTACTAGTACTAGCCCTCTGCTCTTCCCCAGTAGCATATTGGACACCTTCTGACCTGAGGGGCTCATCTTCCAGCGTCATATCTTTTTGCCTTTTGGTACTGTCCATGGGGTTTTCATGGCAAAGATACTGGAGTGGTTTGCCATTTCCTTCTCCAGCGGATCACATTTTGTCAGAGCTCTCTGCTATGACCTGTCCGTCTTGGGTGGCCCTGCATGGCATAGCTCATAGCTTCATTGAGTTATGCAAGCCCCTTCGCCACGACAAGGCAGTAATCCATGAAGGGGGAAAGGAGTCCTAGTGGACAGTAATTTAAATATGAGCCAGCAGTGTGCTGCAGCTGCCAAAAAAGCCAACACAGTTCTGGCTGCGTTAACAAAGAGATAGATTCAGGATCACGTGAAGTGTTAATACCATTTTATAATGCCTTGGTAAGGCCACACTTGGGATACTGCATCCAGTTTTGGTCACCATGATGTAAAAAAGACGTTGTGCAAAGAAGAGCAACAAAGATGATCAGGGGACTGGAGGCAAAAACATAAAAAGAACAGTTGCTGGAATTGGGTATGTCTAGTTTAATGAAAAGAAGGATTAGGGGTGACATGATAGCAGTGTTCCAATATCTCAGGGTTTGCCACAAAAAAGAGGGAGTCAAGCTATTCTCCAAAGTACCTGAAGGCAGGACAAGAAGCAATAGATGGAAACTAATCAAGGAGAGAAACAAATTAGAACTAAGAAGAAATTTCCTAACAGTTAGAACAATTAATCAGTGGAACAACTTGCCTTCAGACGTGAATGCTTGAACACTGGAAGTGTTTAAGAAGAGAATGGACAACGATTTGCCTGAAATGGTGTAGGGTTTCCTGTTGAGCTGGAGTTGGACTAGAAGATCTCCAAGGTCCCTTCCAACTCTGTTATTCTATTCTATTCTATTCTATTCTATTCTATTCTATTCTATTCTATTCTATTCTATTCTATTCTATTCTATTCTATTCTATTCTATTCTAAATTCTGGCTTACAGAAGAAAATCTTCCCAAGTCCACAAGAACTCGGTATTTGAAAAAGGTACCATATATAGGGCTGCAAAAATCTGGATGACCACTGGATTGCAGGAGAACTTTATAGTTTTCAGTATTATTTGTTGCCAATTAATGAGTTGTGCAGAGTTTTTTTACTTCCAGCACCTACACATGAGAGTATAAGGTCTGTTTTTGCATCTGTAGTTATGAGACTCCTTCTGGACATTAGACAAGGAGCTGGGGCTTGCAGACAGAAGCATTAAAAACTTCCATTTGCACAGAAAAGCATTGGAAGCAGAGTTTAGTTCATTTTAACTTGGACAGTTGTCAACTCTTGGCCCAATAGGGTCAGATTAAATAGGTCAGCATTTTTAGAGCGATGTCAGGTTATTGTGCTCCTTGGAGCAATTTATTCAAAATTGGAAACATTTTATCTGTGATGTAGAATAAAAAGTTGATCCCGTCCCTTCAATCTGCCTTTGATGATGGAAGACCTTTATTGCAGAATGGTTTCTTCATTAAGAATGATTTTTCATGACAGGGTATTTTTGAGCAGAAGTTTAACAACCTTTCAATGTTTTATAGTCTTCTAAAACTGGCATCAATAAGGCCTACTGCATTGGTGTTACATAAAAGAAAAAGACTAGTAGACAAAGTTAGTGGTATGAAATAATGTCTGGTTTCATTGCAGTATATTCAAATGTCATAGTCTCATCTAGCTACAAATACTTGGATCTTTTTCCAGCTGGTGCTCTTAGATGTTCTGGATAGTACTTTATTGAGCAAGGTTGGATACAGTTTGCTTTGCATTTATAGTCATTATGAATTTCTAAATTGCCTTGGCAGCCACCCCTACATTTGATTTGCATCTGATGAGATATTCCCTTGGAGAGAAGAAATTGGAATGTGGCTTGATATTACCTTCACCAATCCAGGGAGCTGGGTAACCATGAACCCTTTCAGAGCATATTGTGTACTTCCCAAAGGAAGCCAAGCATTGCCATTTTGTTGCAGGTGTTAAATAAAACTTGAAGTCAGTGGAAATTAGCTTCCTTTCTAAGCCAGAATGTTGTCTGGACCAATTATAATGTAACCATTATTTCTGATGTCATGATTTGGAATCCGGTAAAAACAATGCTTAGGAAAACAGTTGTGCCTTCATGGATCATTGTCTTCATGGACAAAAGGGCCAGCCAGTTCAATTTTCTGCTACTAATTGTGAAAAGGGATTAAATTGGGATAACACATTGAATTTAAGGCATTCAACATGGGGCTGCCGTTGAACCACTCACAAGCTGCAATTAGTCTAGAATGCAGTGTCATGGGCACTAATGGGCACATCCCATGTTATAGTTATGCTTCATAATCTGCAATGATTGCCAGTGGGCTTCTTCCAGATACAGTTCAAGGTGCTGATTGTCACCTATTAAGCCCTTCAGGCATTGGACCAATTAATTTAAGGAACCATCACTCTCCAATAATTTCCATTGTCTCATTAGATTAGATACAGTGGAATGCTTCTGGTTACATGTCTAAAACAGTGCCTTTTATAGTACCCAGGAAGTTTGCTTTCTCTGTTGCAACACCTACCTGTTGGAACACTATAGCCTCTGAGCAATTTGAAACAAGAATCCCAACCATTTTCTTTTCCCAATCCTTCAGTATCATAAGGCGTTGAACATCTGGTTCTCCCTTTGGAAATAATATTACAATGTCACTTATAATTTAAAATGAGAAAAAAATCTGCTTCATCCATATATAACACACACACTTTCTATTATTAAAGGCAGGGAACTTTGAAGTAATTGGTTTATTGTGTTTTATAACTATAATTTTGTTTGTTGTATATTACCTTGGGAAAGTTTACCTTGAAATTAAATTTTTTGAATAAATTAAATGTAATTTGAGTTGGCATATATACTGTATATATTGAAATAAAGAGGAATTTCCTGACTGTGAGAGTTATTAAGCAGTGGAATAGCCTGCCTTCTAAAGTCATACTGTAGATACTCCATTACTGGAGATTTAAAAAAAAAGGATATTGAAAAGCCATTTGACCAGGATAGTGTAAAGATTCCTATGCTGGGCAAGGAAGTGATTAGAAGACCTCCAAGGTCCTTTTCAATCGTGTGACTCTATGATTCTATAATTTCAAGAATAGAGCTGAGTTCAAGAGGTCCCTGGTTCATATCCGGTGCCCCCTCCAATAGCAGAAAGACTAAAGAAATTTTTGACCGAATTTATACACACAGACCAAAATGGCTTTCTACCTAAAAGACAGATAAAAAATAATTTAAGAATGATTCTAGATGTTCTAGAGTACTATGAAATTCATCCAGGGAAACAGATGGCTTTAATATTTCTTGATGCACAGAAAGCGTTCGACAACGTAAACTGGCAATTTGTGTTTCAGCAACTAGAGGAAATGGATTTTGGAGAAAACTTTATAAATGTAATTAAAATAATTTATTATAAACAAATACCCAAAATAATTGTAAATGGAGATTTTACAGAAAACTTTGACATCAAAAAAGGCACAAGACAGGGATGCCCACTATCTCCATTATTATTTATACTAACACTGGAAGTATTGAATAGAAACATCAGACAAGATATAGAAATTAAAGGACTGGAGATAAAAGATGAAAAATATAAACTACAAGCATTTGCAGAGGACTTGGTTTTTATATTGGAAGAACCGCTTGAAACAAGCACTAAACTTATGGAGAAAATAAACAAATTTGGAGAAGTGGCAGGATTGAAAATAAACAGAGAAAAGACTAAACTGCTAACAAAAAAATCTAACAGAAAAACAAAAAAAACCAACTAGCAAAAAATATATATCTTCAAATAGTTTAAAAAGTTAAATATTTGGGAATTTATTTAACAGCAAGACGTGCAACAATAAAAGATAATTATGCAAGATAAAACAAGTAAAATTGGATTTGGAAAAGTGGAAAAATTTACAACTTTCAATGCTGGGGAGAATAGCAACAGTGAAAATGAATATCTTAGCGAAAATACTCTTTCTATTCCAAACAATACCTATAAGATTGGGAAAAGTCTTTTTCGATGAACTAAATACAACAATACTGAAATTTATCGGGCAAGGAAAAAAAGCTAGAATCAGACTGAAAATGCTACAAGAAGCGAAAGAAAGTGGAGGATTTGGATTGCCGGACTGGACGTTATACTACCAAGCAACTATATTAACATGGCTTAAAGAGTGGGTAATGCTTAGAGATAAAAGACTATTATACCTAAAGGGGCATGACCTACAAATTGGTTGGCATGCCTTTCTCTGGTATGGGAAGAATATAATTCATAGATACTTTCAAAACCACTTTATAAGAAATGCACTTCTTTTAGAATGGGAAAAAATAAAAGCGAAAATTTATATCAAGATACCTGGATGGCTTTCAACAATGGAAGCATTTGCTTACCCAAATTTAATTAATTACGACAAAGTTGTGACCTATAAAGATATTTTGGACAATGAAGGGAAATTGAAAGACAGACAAGATTTACAAGAACACGGTATTGATCTACCATGGTGGCCATATTTGCAATTCCAAACGAGATATGAAAAAAATGCTAAAACAATGGGATTTTATAAAGAACAGACAGAATTTGACCAGATACTGCTAAAAACCGATGAAAAACTGATTAAGAAACTCTATAAATATCTGTTAAGCTTAAAGATGGAGGAAAAACAAGTAAAGGAAACAATGATAACATGGGCAAAGAACTTTGGACATAATATAGAATTAGAAAACTGGCAAAAATTATGGGAAAGAAATGCTAAATTAACGAAAGCAGTGGCATATAAAGAAAACTTATATAAAATGTTTTACAGATGGCATTTAACACCAGTGAGATTAGCAAAACTGTTTAAAAATACTTCAAACAAGTGTTGGAAATGCAAACAAAAACCAGGTAGTTATTACCATATCTGGTGGACATGCCCTAAAGCTAAAAGATTTTGGTCAAAAATACACTTATGGTTGGAGAAAATGACTAAAAAACAAATAGACTTTAAGCCAGAATTATTTTTGTTAGGAATAATAGGAGCAAATTATGAGAAAGACTGTATATATTTAATTTTACATGTACTAACTGCAGCAAGAATTGTATTTGCCCAATATTGGAAAAATGAAAATTTACCAACTGAAGAAGAACTAATTAAGAAAATTTTAAAGTGTGCAGAAATGGATAGACTGACTTTAAAGATAAAAGAGAAAGAAGACTCAGTGTATTTTAGAACATGGGATAATTTCTATCAATGGCTAGAAAATCGAGTTAGAGAGAAAGGAACGTGATATGTAACATTGAATATATACTAGTAAGAAGAAGATTATTGAGCGATTAAATAACATATTGTTTATGATAATTAATTATTATTCATTGTTTTTTTAAATACATGAACCCAGACAACATGCTGTTTGCTAAATATTAAGAATGTTATTCTAAAAAATCCTAACCCTAACCCCAACCCTATATATAGAGAGCTGAGTTCTGCCTAATCCTGGGGATTATCGAAATTTAGTATAAAGTATTCTGAAACCTTATCTATAGAATTCCCTTGAAGGCTGCCCCGGATTAGTACTCCAACCATGTCCATAAATCTATTGTTTGCTATTCCACACTGAGCAGTCTAATATGGCTGGCTAGTCTTGCAACTGGATCTGGCCTTGTTTGAAACGGGACATCATTTTGCATTTAACAGATTAAAGTTCATTTGCTCTCCCTTTGCCCCACACAATTGCCCCACAGAAGGATTCAAGCAGTGGCCATTCAGCTCTGTGCTCTTTTAGCTTCTTCTGCAAATTCAAACAACTGTTTTACCTATATTTTTCTGAACTTTCTGAGTTAAACATACCTATTTTTGTGCCACGACTGAACATATAAAGCAACTGATATTAACAACCAAAAACTGGATCATTGAGCAGAATATTGTCTGTTCTGATAGCCAATGGCTATGCAGAATTTCATACTTAGATGGATTTTCTCGACTCTGTTCTAGAGCTTCCTTGAATTATATAGTTTAATTGTATACATTTAAGCATGTCAATTTTTCATTGAAATGATATTATCCTCTGAGCTATAGCTTCTTCCCCTACACTATTTACTGTATGTTGAATCCGGCATTAGGGAGCAGAGCTTGTTGTCTGGGGCTAGGTGACCATTCCATGTTGATCCAGGCTTGTCTAGAGCTATACAGGATTGTACCAGGATAGGAGACCTCCAGGAAATACTAGGGATGTAGATTAGATTGGGAAATTGAGGGAAAACATCCCAGAAGAAGGTAATGGCAAGCCATTTCCATAATTGTTGCAAACAAATATTACATTGATATCTTCACCAGGAGACATACTTGACTTAAGACTTGACTTCAAGACATTGGCAAATACCGTATATAAATGTATAGTAAAAGGAGAATAGGTGGTGAGCAAGGGAATCCTCCATGCACTTAATGATATGCCACATCTTGTTTTCTGGGACTTCAATCTTAAGGGTTCTTTAGCATGCTTATCACCTGTATCAGATGACTTAGTGACAATAATAGGCAGCGGCAGTTTCCAGATCAAGTGACGGATGAAAAGCCTCGGTCTCCTTCATCATTTAATTTAGCTACAGGTTGATGAGTTTCAGCAGGTTTTGCATTTCACCCTGACATGAAAATCTTTAAGATGGAAATGCAGTACTCACCCGAGACTTTCCCATGAGTCTGAAAAAAGCGAATTAACTGCAAAAGCCGGAGATGGGCAGAATGGATCCCTTAGCAAAGCAGCCAAACAAGACATTCCATTCTCCCTCTTTTCACTCTCAAGTAAGATTAGTTTCATATTGATTCATTATCTTACATTTCCAAGAGCTAGATATTATTTCTGAGAGCTTTGAACCAGAGGGGTCAAAGCAATGAAGAGCTCAGCTTTGCTTTTCATCAATAGATTTCTCCCATGGACCCTTCCTCGGCTGTTTTTAAGACTGTGGTTTCTAAGAAATGCAGTCTCTTCAATTTTCATTCTGCAGTCCAGGCAGTACTTAAGATACATCACTCAAACTAAGTGAGGTGGGGGGGGAAATGCTCTGGATATTGAAATTTTCAGGCTCGGTCCTCTATACCAGTGGTTCTTAACCTTTTTGAACGAATCGCCCCCTTGAGCCAATGAGGAAGTTGTCATCGCCCCCCTCCCCCAACATAACCTCTCAATCACAACATAGGACATAATTCTTCAATTTATGCAAACACTTTTTTTGTTTTCTTTAAAATTGTCATCAGGACATATCGATGCAAATAATTTATTTCCAGTCTTTTTCCCATATCTCAACTGTGTGAAAAATTTTGGTGCCACCCATCACTTTATTCCCAAACTTCATGATACATGTATTTCATTATTATTTATTCAAGAAACTTAAGTGTAATGACCACTGAAAACAAAATTCAATTGCAAGAAAGTGAAATGCCCGAAAAGAAAAACAGTAACATTTAATGATTGAATTACAAGTGAAATTTAAGACGCAAAAGAAATATAAAAAGGGCATAAGAACAAACCGCAATGCAGGAACTAAGAATTTCAAGACAAAAACTCTTAAACTAGAAAAACACACGTGGACGTCGATAAACCTAGTTTCAACAGTTACGTTGACATTACAGCTGACGTCACAGGGGACAGCCACTCAGCATGTGATGTTTCGAAAGAAGCGCTCCCCCCTCCATCACTGCCCATTCTAGCCAATGGCACGCCACTGTATGGGTAGAGGTTGCTGCGCAACGCGCATGAAGATAAGCGATGGGTATTCACATATGTACGGCGTTCTGTACTGAAGCTAGCTGGAGGAACATTTGAAAACACAATTCAATCCACTAATAGCGAGCGATCTGATGTTTTTGTACGACAGATATACAGCGATTCACTGTACGAAAAAGTCTCAAAAGTGTCCCCAAAACTTCTCGCTCCATCGCCCCCATATCGCCCCCTTTTCGTTCCTTCGCCCCCGCGTCGCCCCTTTTCGTTCCATCGCCCCCCTGAAAAATGAAATCGCCCCCTGGGGGCGATATCGCCCAGGTTAAGAACCACTGCTCTATACCAGGGGTCCCCAACCTCCAGTCTGTGGACCAATACTGGGCCATGGCATGCCAGCAACCGGTCTGCACAAAGAAGCAAAGCCCCATCTGTGAGATGCAGGCAGCACACAAAACCACGCACCCTCCAGTCCACGGAAAAACCTCTCTCCATGGAACCCGGTCCCTGGTGCCCAAAATGTTGGGGACCTCTGCTCTATACCTTTTCATAGGACCGAAAAAGAGATCTTTTAGAATTTTCAAAAAGCTTCTGCTATCAGGGTAGAGTAGGGTTACACCATCTGTACCCCTCCAAAGATGTTGGGTGTAGTACCCACCAGCCTAGCTAGTCTTTCTTTTCACAAAAGACTGTGACAGATGTAATTGGAAATATTGGAGGGTAGGACTGTGCTGAGCATCTCAACTGGAGAACTCAATGGTCTGATTTAGCCAATGGCAATTACCTTCATTCCTAATGATGGGTTATCTCATTGCACCATATTTTCCCTTGTTAAGGATCACGTTCCAAAAAAATAATGACTGAGACAAGAGCAACTATTATGTTTAAATGTATTTAATATACATTTCAGGTAAATGCAATCATTTCGCCCACTGATTATACTGAATACTTTTCCATTTTTTGTTTTTAGAATATTTATTATTACATGCACAAGGAGAAATAAATGAAGGAAGAAGAAAAAGGCAAAAGTAAAAGGTCACAAAAGCATACATCTCTTATGCACTCACAAAATTACCCTTATTTTATATATTTGTCCTGAAATATAAATCAGTTCACATGAGAATAAGGAGTGGGAAGTTACATTGGCTTATTTATTTACAATTATAATTACAAATAGATGGAGCAGATGTTGCTTTGCTGGACTGAAAAACTGGTTCAATTTAACATGATGTTTCAACCATTCACTTCATCATAAGAGAAGTTATAACAGAAGCCATTTCACCGGAAGTGGCTTTTGTGTGCACAAAGAAGACCATCCAAAGTTCTCAGAGCCACTCATTTACTGAGCTGAACTGAAATTACTTTGCAACACAGCATCAGAGATGAACTCAGAGAAAAACCACAATGAGCTCAACAGTAATTCACTCAGCCCAATACTTAACTATGTACTATACATGTTCTTATAGTTTCAAGTTTGAAATTCAACAGAGGTCCCCAATCCCCAGTCCATGGTCCGTTGGGAACCAAGTCGCACAAACGGTGGGCGAGCAGGAGAGTGCACAAAGCTGCATTTGTGCAAGCAGCACATGAAGTGAAACCATCCCCTCTCCATCCCATGCCACCATCTCCAGTCCACAGAGCCAGAAAGGTTGGGAAACCACTGAAATACAACACATTTGTGGAGCTCGTAATACGAGGGCAATTCGGAAATAAACCTCTGTTTGGTTATCAATGACAGACACTCGCAGATACAGAACTTTTATTATGCAAATTAGAAAACTACAACATTACATTACTTTTTGACATAATCGCCATTCAAATTGAGGCACTTGTCATAACATCTTTGAAATTCCTTAGTAGTAGTCGCTTGGCGCCAATCTGGGCGATGGGGGAGGGTGATCCAAAACATCCCAACGGAACTGCTTCAAAAGTTCTTGGGTGCATCTACCGGTGTGCGGGTGAGCATTATCGTGAACCAACACCACACTGGAAGTGGTGCCATAGAAAATCCCGCCAAATGTGAAGATGCCAAAAAAGTACTGCTAATGAAATTCATGGAGCGTGGTTCGACCATCAATTCAGAAATCTACTGTGAAAAACTGAGAGGAGCCATCCATAACAAGCATCGGGGCATGCTGACTTCTGGTGTGGTGTTGATTCACGATAATGCTCGCCCACACATCGCTAGACGCACCCAAGAACTTTTGAAGCAGTTCCGTTGGGATGTTTTTGATCACCCCCCCCATAGCCCAGATTTGGCACTGAGCGACTACTACTAAAGAATTTCAAACCTTGTAAGACGTTATGACAAGTGCCTCAATTTGAATAGCAATTATGTCAAAAAGTAATGTAATGTTGTAGTTTTCTAATGTGTATAATAAAAGTTCTGTATCTGCGAGTGTCTGTCATTGATAACCAAACAGAGGTTTATTTCCGAATTGCCCTCATATCTCTAGGGCTTTGACTTTCTAATCTATGTTCTAATGCCAAACAAGAGCTACTTTTGGAGCTAATGGAGTGTGTAAAGTATTCTACTATATCCTTAATTTCACATGCTAGCAAAATAATGCTTAAGATCATCTGATACAAATTAGAGTCCTAAGTGGGAAAAGAAGTGCCAGATGTTCAAGCTGGCTTTAGAAAAGGCTAAGGAACATAAGAGATTGTTGGTGATGCATGTTGGATAATTGAGAAAGCCAAAGAATATCAAAAATAAGTCACTATGTTCTTTATTGATTATAGAAAGTCTTTTTTTAAAAAAAAATGTTTTATTGATTTTTTACAATAACAATCCTTAGTGCCTGCAGTACAGCGTGTTGTCTTGATTCCTAAATTTTTTAGAAAAAACACACAATCAATAGTAGTTATTTAACAATCAATAATAATTAATTTTTATACTTCCATAATTAGTATATTGAGTAATAGTATATTTCTTTGATCTTCTCTTCTTCCAATAGTATTCTCCTTTTTCAACCTTAAACAAATATAATTTTTAATATTGTAGTGCATAAATGATTAAATATAAACATTTTCTTCCATGTTTGTCCAACAATAATAACATCCATATGTGACTTTTTTTCTTATCAACTTGTATTATTTTTATAAAAATCATCTTATTAGTTCACCATATATCCTATTTTCATAAATCTTGTTTAAGCTTAATTGCTTCTTAATATTTGAACAATTCTTATCAGTCATAATTTTCTCAGTATTTAACATCTAAATATCCAAATTTTCTATTTAAATACATGATCCCAATATTTTCATATTCCATATGTTATAAAAATACTATACTGCTTATTTATCTTATGATATCTACCTATAACATCTTTTCTAATCGGTTTATATTTCACTTATATTTGTAAAAGTTCATTTGGTAAATCACTATATATCCTTTTTTCAAAGTTCTTATTTAAGCTTAATTTCCCCTCAATATTTCAATCATTCTAATCCTAATTCTCTTCAAACTTAATTTATCTTTAAAATTCAAACTTTTCATTCACATACATCATCCCAATATATTTACATTTTATATATTATCAAAAGTACTATGTTATTTATATCTCTTATCCCTCTTATTGTAAATCCCCTTTATAGCCGAAGTTATCTGTTCATTTAATCGTATTCAAACAAGTGTATGCTCATGTAATACTCCATCTGGTAGGGCGTGTCAAATCTCTTAAATCTGTCTCTGGCCTTCTTCTTTTGCCAAATAGCTTTCCAAATTTATATTTTTGGCTTGCCAGCAAGTTCTTGTATTTTTGTAAGTGTTGTTGGGAGTGGAGAAGACAAAGTACGTAAAATATATGCTTTTTGTCTCCCAAATAATGATTCTCCTGGCATTGTCCATTTTGTTAAGTCTTCTTTCTTATCCTCAGGTTTATTTTGACATTCTAATGAATAGGGTATCTTTTCCATTTTTATTGTTATGTCCAAGTCTTAAATTTTTTTTCCTGTTTGTATTAAATTATAATTCTCTTCATTTGTAGCTTTACTGATTAAGTCATTTTTTTCTAGTTTATGTTCTGTTATCTGATTTGTTTGTTCATTCTTTACCATCATTTTCTGGATATTTTTTTATTGTGAGTTTAGATTAGAAATGTGTTCATTTTTGTCATCAAGGTTGTGTTTAATCTCCTCATGCTTTAAAGCTATTGTGATGTGTATCTGTCGTAGCATTACATAAATTTCCTCTTGGAGAGTATTTGTCTTGTCTTGAAATGTTACTTCTGGAGGTCTTTGATAATCCAGGCTGAGTCCTACAGGAGTAGGTATTAAATATGGTTTTCTGTCATTTTTTGATGTATGCCATATCCATGTTGTCTCCCCCTTTCAAATAATCTGTCATCAGTGCCATAGTCTCTGTAATTAGCCTTGTCAAACCAGCCAAAACTCAAAATCCAAAGTGTCCAGTTTTATATAGTTCTTATATTTATATATAGTTTTTATAATCCACTGTATTTCCAATTGTCAAGGCTTCAGTAAAATCAATGTTTTGTAACAATTCTTTCATTCAAGAGTCAATTGTCAACCAATCAAAATTGCAGTTCAATATATTTAGCCACCTTAAATGCTTCCTGTAAATTCCCCCCTAAAAGATTAGTCAAAAATCAATGTTTTTTTTTTTTTGTAAACAATTCTTGAGTTTAGTCAACAATCAGAGTATTTCTTTTCCTTCAGACACTTTCTAATCTTATAGATGGCCCAGTATGTATTCTCTTCTTTGTTCCCAGCAGCTATCTTCTTAAAGGTTATTAAGTAAGGCCACACTTGGAATACTGCATCCAATTTTGGTCACCACGATGTAAAAAAGATGTTGAGACTCTAGAAAGAGTACAGAGAAGAGTAACAAAGATGATTAGGGGACTGGAGGCTAAAACATATAAGGAATGGTTGCTGGAATTGGGTATGTCTAGTTTAATGAAGAGAAGGATGAGGGGGGACATGATAGCAGTGTTCCAATATCTCAGGGGCTGCCACAAAGAAGAGGGAGTCAAGCTATTTTCCAAAGTGCCTGAAGGCAGGACAAGAAGCAATGGATGGAAACTAATCAAGGAGAGAAGCAACCTAGAACTAAGGAGAAACTTCCTGACAGTTAGAACAATTAACCAGTGGAACAACCTGCCTCCAGAAGCGGTGAATGCTCCAACACTGGAAGTTTTTAAGAAGAGACAGCCATTTGTCCGAAATGGTATAGGGTTTCCTGCCTGAGCAGGGGGTTGGACTCGATGACCTCCAAGGTCCCTTCCAACTTTATTATTATTATTATTATTATTATTATTATTATTATTATTATTATTATTATTATTATTATTATTATTATTATTATTATTATTATGATGATGATGATGATGATGATGATGATGATGATGATGATGATTATGATGATTATTATGATTATGATTATGATTATGATTATGATTATGATTATGATTATGATTATGATTATGATTATGATTAATTATTATTATTATTATTATTTATTATTATTATTATTATTATTTCATGGGAACAGATTTTTTTTTGTTTCTGGGCGTTGTTATTAATGTGCTATGTTCTAATTCTCCACTGGGTGTCAGTAGTTATTTATTTTCCAGCTTTTTCAGGCAAAAAAGTATTCTTATTGGTTTTTTTATATATATATAATTTCATCAAAATCCTTTAGAGTATAATCTTAGAAGTTTTTTTTAGTTTCTAGATTTAATCAAACTGTAGTTTTTTATATTTGATTTCAGTATATTTCTTTCTCCCTTAAAAGTTAATTCACCGCTTCCATCTATGGGGGAGTGGGGGTATAGTCCCCTCCCCTCACTTTTGGAGGTATTCTTACTTTGGGGATCTTTCCCAGGGATTTAATTGCAGAGTAGAAGAGAGAAGATCGATACTCTCAACAATTCCAAGCACGCTGTTCACCGTTGTTCTGGCTCGTGCTCTTGGATTTCAGCTGCAGGTAGCTTGGGCTAGATGGCTAGCCTTTCTCCTGTCAGATCAGAGGGCTTCCCCCGGATTGAACGGAATGACCTCCGCTATTCTGTGATCAATGGGGTGCCCCTCTTTCTTTGCCACCTCTCCGGGGCGACTTTAGACCTATTTAGGGTCCCCTGGCAGGACGAAATCAGCCGCAGAATGCGGAGCTCCACAATCCCGTGGCCGTGCGCTACAGTGCAAAAAAACTGATTATAGAAAGGTTTTTAATTATATCAATCACATGAAGCTATGGAATGTGCTTAGAAAAATAGGTATCCTGGAACATTTGATTGTCCTCATGAGAATCTATGTACAGATCCGAAAGCCACAGTATGGTCAGAACATGGTGAAACAGGCTGACTCCACATTGGCAAAGGAGTAACGGAGGGCTATATACTCTCTTCTTATTTATTCAGGATTATATGCTGAATCAAAAGAAGATAAGTGTGGTTTTAAAACTGGAGAAAGAAACTTCAATAATCTGTGTTACGTCATGATGGTGCGGTGTTTGGAATGCAATACTGCAGGCTAACTCCGCTAACACCAGGAGTTCGATCCTGACCTGCTCAAGGTTGACTCAGCCTTCCATCCTTCCAGGGTTAGTAAAATGAGGACCCAGATTGTTGGGGGCAATATGCTGACATTGTACACTGCTCAGAGAGTGCTGTAAACCTACTGTGAAGCAGAATATAAGTCTAAGTGCTATTTTTATTGCTATTGTTATGTTGAAGACACTACTCTAATAGCTGTAACTGCATAGGATCTAATAATAGAAATCAAGGACCATGACAAACAAATGGAACTCAATGAAATATAAAGAAGAAGAAACAAATGAATATAGGTACAACAATTGGCCTTAGACCTGATAATGAAGATACTGAAGTCATAAATTGTACTGCCTTTTAGGATGAGTCATCAAGAGTAAAGGAACAATCAGACAAGAAATATGGTGCAGACTAGCACTTGGTAGAACATCCAGGAAGGTTTGGAAAACATATTTAAATACTGTGATATATCTGTACCTACAAAAATCAGAATATTGCAAGCAATGGTATTCCCTGTGACACTATGGAAATGAAAGCTAGACTTTGAAGAAGTAGGATAGGAAGAGTATTGATGCTTTTGAACTTTGAGGTTGGAGAAGACTCCTGAGATACCATGCAGAGCCAAAAAAATGGATCATTAAACAAATCAGCTTAGAGTTTTCACCCCAGACACAAATGAGCAGGTTTAAATTATCCTACTTTGGATACATTATGCAAAGATCAAGCTCTCTAGAAAAAGCTCTAATGCTGGGAAAGGTGGAAAGAGAAGAAGAGAATAACCAGCAACAAGATGGATGGACTCAGTTACAGTGATGATGGCTTACCATTAGAAGACCAAAAAGATCAGGTTGAAGAAAGAATATCATAGAGGAAATCTCTATATTCAGAGAGGAAATATACAGTATATTCTGAAGGATTATCTCTGGAAGTTGTGGGTGTTCCATCACTGGAGGTTTTCAAAAAGAGACTGGACAGCCATTTGTCTGCAATGACTTAGGGTCACCTGCTTGAGTAGGAGATTGGACTAGAAGACCTCCAAGGTCCCTTCCAACCCTATTATTCTTTTTTTTTTTTTTTGTAATATATTTTATTGATTTTTAAAAAACATAAATCACTTAATAATTGGTGAACAGTGTGTTGTCTGGGTTACATTTGTAAAACAATCATTAACAATTGATTTCTATAATCCATAATCCACATAATGGTTTTAGTTGATTTCCTCTTTTCCCAAAATATCTTCTTTTGCAAACATTGAGTTAATACAATTCTTATTATTTTGATAGATAACAATTAAATATATAATTTTCCCAATATTCCTAAAAATAATAATCACATCAATATAATATTTCTTTTCTATCCAATCATTCTGGTTGCCTTATCATAGATCCTGTTACAGTCCTTATTTTAGTTTATTTCTCTCACCAAATTCTAGGTATTCTTACCGGTTAAGATTTTCTCAAAAATTAATTACATTTAAAATTTTTAACTCTATTTTTCCATATGAACCATCTCACACTTTTACATTTCTTAAGGAATAGATAAAACAATGAAAAAAAAAAAAGGAGAGCAAGAGTAAAGAAACATAAAAAAATAACATACTACTTAAAATATATATTTAATCTTTAAACATTCCATTTAATACATCTAGTCATCTAGTCCTTTAACTCTTACTCAAAACATGTTTATCCATTATAATTTTCTTAAATTCAATCACATTTAAGTATCTAAAACATTTCCTTTATCTAAGTCATTTCAACTTTTTTATATTACTCATATCAAGAAAGAGAACAAAAAAGGGAAAAAAGCATACTATATTATTTAGGGAATTCATCCCTCTTAGAATGACATATATATTCCAAAACTTTTCTATTTCTTTAACCATATTCAAACAAATGTTTCTTTTTTAAGTATTCTCTCTGGTAAGTCCCATTATCTATTTTCTTGGTTTCCACTTTAGTCTTTTTCCTTTGCCCAGTATCTTTCTTAATCAATGTATTTTGCTGAATTAAAAAGTTTTTCCGTATGTTCGCAAATGTTGCTGTAGATATAAAAAGTAAATCAGGTGAAGTGTCTTTGTATGGGGCTATTTGTTTTTCAATTTCCAAAATGAACAATTATCTTTAAAATGAGAGTCTTAACCATTCAAACAATTTTAGATTTATCCAGATTTAAGTTTTAAATTTCAGGTTTTATATTTATTTCACTTCCATATATTTTGATCCTCCATAAAAAGATTAATTCGCCGCTTCCGTTAGTATAAGGGTGGGGCGGAAATCCCACTCCTTCCCTTTCAGAGGTATTTTGCTTCTTGGGGATCTTTTCCAGGAAATTAAATGTAGAATAGAAAAGAGAAGATCGAATTCCTCACCCAGTTTCAAGCACGCTGTTCACAGTTGTGCTGGTTAGTGCTTTTGGACTTCGGTTGCTAGTAGCTTGGGCTGGTCGATGCAATACGGACAGCCTTTCTCCTGTTGGGTTAGAAGGCTTTTCCCAAGTCGAACAGAATGGCCATTAATCAGACTTACTGATGTACAGAAAGAAAGAATGCATAATGCTTTTGATAAATGAATATGATACTGTTGTGGCATCATATCTTTTCCTCCTTATATGCAATATGTCATGGTTCCAACGGATGAAACTCTTCAAAAGAACTTCGAGGCATTGTTTACCTTAAAGAATCTTTATTTTGAATAGCATAACTTCGGCAGTGCATAATTGAAGCCAAAAACTGAATTCCCCTCCCCTGAACACATAGTATCAAAGCACAATTCCCTCCTACAATTAACAGTCATAATTCACATTCCCCAATTAACTTGAAGCGTGGGTCTCCTCTCCAGTTCTCCAGCCTGCCAAGTCTTTATCAGCTCTGGTTACAATAACCTTGTTTTCTCACGCTAGATTTAGTGTTGTTATGTCTAGATGGACTCTCATTCACATCCCCCCTCCCAGCATCATCTAACTCTAAAAGCAAAAAGTAAAAGATGGCTACATTTTCCTTTGTTGTCAATGCAAAAACACCTGATGTTAGCAGCATTGACACAGTACAGATGCAATAGATATTGAGATGTGTTTGCACCCTTTCCCCAAGATCCTCTACAGAATGGCAAACAAAGGTGTAGGTCACAGTATCCTTGTCAACATCATTCCAGCCTGTACAAAGAACAGAAAGACTTATGCTATTAACATTTTTTGTTTGGAGAGTTAGAGGCAGTTGCCACACTGGACAGAGCTGTACAGAAAGCATTTCAGTAGTTGTTTAGATTTCTTCCAGTGATTAGAAGGGACAGACTTTTGGAGGGCAGAAATGGTACATCTCTTTGCTTAAATACAATTTGTGAGACAGAATTGAATCCCAAATTCTTATGTAAAGAAGTTTGATGTGAGGTTGGCTATTGGAGAGATAAGCTCTTTTTCTCTGCCCAACATCTCATTGAAATGTTGTTTGAACTTCCAGTCAAAAGGTCCAACATGCACTTTGTAGCATCTCATGAAGACTATTCTTCATAATGGGCTATTTAAGGCCACTTTATGACTTGTGGACTTCAACTCCCAGAATTCCTCAGCCAGCATGGCTGGCTGAGGAATTCTGGGAGTTGAAGTCCACAAGTCATAAAGTGACCAAGGTTGGGGACTTCTGATTTAAAATATGACTTATGTTCACCCTGCCCTTTTAAAGCAATCAGTTTTCAATTGTTATTTTTTCTGCTTCACATTAATATACATCACGGCAAGTGAAGACTTGGGTTGGTGTGTGTGTGTGTGTGTGTTTGTATTCACTGCTGAGAGAAGCTAGGAGAATTTTCATTATGATAATAATTTCTTTCAAATTGGGAGGCATTTGTTTGCACTGTATTTGTCAACAGAGATTTAGCTATAATATATATATTTGGAAAATATTTTCATTTACAATTCTAAAATCTTAATGAGTGGGGCGAGGCTGAGGGTGAAGATATCCCTTTGCAGTGAAGAATCCACAAGAAATTAATTAGATTTCCTGGCAGGCAATCCTACTTGCCTTCCTAAATATATTCCTCATCCACTACAATAAGAGCATGGTTGGAAAATAGATCCCCGATCCGTCCTCGATCCATTGAGATCATATGCATGATCTGCTGGTTTTATCTCATTCAATATCACAGTGCCTTCGGGAAATGCAACATTTCATATTAGCTAAGAAGAGCAACTAAAAAAATGTCTTTCAACATTCATAGGTTGAAATGCTTAGATATGTCCTATAATTTTGTAGGAGTCTTTTCTGCAGCCACAAAATTGGATTTTTTAAAGTTTTTATCATTTTTTAAAACTTCATTTTCCTAGCTCTCAATTGAACTATTTTGGGACATTTACCAGCCTCACAGAAGACTGGTCTATTCATAGAGAACTTGCTGTTACTTGGATTTCAGAAGACTAGCAGGCTTCTGGCTTGAAATTGTGCATCAGATTTCCTGTGCAAAGTACATCTAAGTCAGTGACTTATTATTCGGGCATCTGAAAGATATCAACTCTCTACTCCTACCTAAGCAAACTCGCCCAAGCCTACTTTAACAAGAGGGTTTCCTATAGGCTGTATAGGCTGTACTGTATGGCACGTAAGCAGATATTCCCTATCCAACTCTCTCTTCTTCCCATTGTTATCTAGACAGGACTCCTATTCTTCATTGTTGAGACAGAATACAGGGTTGGAAACATAATCAGCCCCTCTTTAAGGTACCATATTTTAACCTGGATCCTGCACTGGAGCACTTTATTGCTTCTAATCTAGGCGAAAGAATCCCCTGAAACATCAGAAAACAGTAAAATAAATAAATAAATAAATAAATAAACGAACAAACAAACAAACAAACGAACGAACGAACGAACGAACGAACGAACGAACGAACGAACGAATGAATGACACAGGCATAAACTTACTTCAAATAGCAGAAGCTACTTATAAAGCAAAGCTCCAGATCAAAGCAGGGCTTGTAAAATTGCATTTTCAGTGAATCTGGAGAAAATTTCCAGGGTAGAAATTGGTTTACACAGTGGGAACAAGCATATATGGACCAATCAGGCTCCTTGCACCTTTAATGTTGTAGCCTTTTTCTAGCAGGAAAATGCTATTCCTATTTCCACAGAAAAAAGCTCTCAGTGTTCCTGGGCCAAATATAGGATAGAGCTCTAAGTCAATAAATGATACCCATCTTATTGATGGTAGAATAGCTCCTATGTATCAAGAGACAAAACATGACTGTGCCCCAGGCAAAGATTGTGGCAGAGAAATCATGAAGAGGTGGCAAAAGGATCAGACAAAAATTTCTGTGCCTGTCAGCTGGCATTTTCCCCCCCATAAAGCTTCATTATCCAAGCCACTAGATTTGATTTTCCTGAAAAGCTAGGAACTTTGTCTCACTCATTCTAAAGGACTCCTTAATCTGGATTCAATTTCTTAAACATGACCCATTAAATGAGTATTAGGTACCAGTTCAAGAATTTGTTTGACAGTGAAAGACTACAAGTCCCGTTCTCCACATCCCCATAAATGTGAATGCTTCCTTTTAAGATTTTCACGCAATGATATCAATAAAAGCCTTTAGAACTCTACAGGGTGCTATAAAGTCATTCATGGAAAAGGGCTTCAGAGATCTCTCCAGACATTCCTGCTCATGAGATCATACAAAGATCTCAAGAGCAACCTGTATATGCTGGGATTAGGGCACACACGTCCACCCCTGCTGTAAATTTGCACCACTCAATCATCCAAATGTCTCCATTCCAAGGATGAGAACCCATGGCCTTCAGGGATTGCTAAATCGTATTTCCTATGTCCTCATTGGTTGTGCGTGCAAAGACTCCTGGGAGGTGTGCTTCAGCATCAACAGGAAAGTTCCAAGTTCTCTGTATAATTGCTTTTTGGGGGGCAGGGGAAGCACCACCATAACCCTGAATCTGGAAAGTTTTAGGAAGGACCTTTGCTTCCAGGCCTTCTGCTCCCTCTCATTATCACAGAATCATATCTATTTTAAAGTAACTCCCTGAAGAGCTGAGGCATCTTAATAAATGCCACCACTACCATCTCTCTAAAACAGTAATGCTGACTAGGCTCAGGTTATAAATATTAGAGGTAGGAAAGAAGATGTATCTTCTTCTTTTCTTGTCCTCTACTTTTCTGAAATGAACAAAAAACAGCAAGATTTCATCAACTATAATGACAAGGAAATTAGACTGGGATCTGCAAATGAGTGATAGATGTGTAGGGAAAATAATGTTCTAATCTCTCCAAATATCAGCAGAAGAGTTATCTGGTCAAACCTCTTTAAGATTGGTTAAACGTGACTGATGAAAGGAGGACAGCAGCACACAAACAGAGGCATATCTTTCCTGAAAGCAAGACAAACACCTCCTCTTCACAGAACGTTTAAATATGTCTGGGCACTGGTTTCCTTCTGAAATGGGAGAATATGTATTTTGATTGTAGAGATTAACAAAAACAAATAGACAGTAAAGTAAATTGTCTTCCTCCGGCAGAATCTCTTAAATCTTCTTTGGTTGTGATTGAGATGTGCATTTTTTTTTTTCCCAGAGAAGGTGGCTTTTCATGGAAAAGACAATCGGGTGTAAATAATAGCAACTGGAGAATGAGGCTGTCAAGCAACGGTTGCCCAAGAGGTGACATGAATCATTTGGTAGCAAGTAAGAAACCAGAAACATCAGTATGGAGCAGGGAGTTATTAGCCTCTGCACACCATGTGCATTACCTATTCTCAGTAAATATAGGAGGCTGCAAGCCCGCCCCACTGTCTTTTAGTCATATTGCAAAAGATGTCCTTGATGAAGCCTAGGTTATTAAAATAAAAGTATTTTGACCCTTTTTATCAGAAGGATAACATGATGAATGAAGGGAGAAATGGCATTTCCTTCACCTGCACATATTCAAGCATACTTTATAGTGTGGTAGTGGGAATGACCTTAATCACGTGAATCCAAATGCCAGTCTTTTTCTGAGCCATGAAATTCTACCATGAGACCCACAGTTCTAATGTGATACCACATTAGAAGTGTAACAACTTTCAGATAGGGTAAGATGTAAAGGCCTGAGCCAACTGAACAATTTGAAAACATAATGTCTCCACATATCACATCCTTGGCAAAAAGTTCACCTTGATCAAGCATGTTGAATTTACAGCTTAGCACTGGCCTGGACCTAATCGCACCAGGCAAGATAGCAAAGTGAAATCCATCAACAATGGCATTAAAATAAAGCAAAGCATTAAATAGCTTGGAAAGCTCAGACAGGGTCTTTATAAGGCAATTGTTTGTCAGTGTCCAGCACTTAAGGCAACAGCAATGAAGCTGATGGGAATATTAATCCTTCTCTCAAACAGCTCCTTCTGATGTTTCAAGCATATTAGAATCTTTTAATTACTTTTATTGGAACATGGACACTGATACATGGGGAGAGGGTTCGGTAAAGGTGAAAAAATGCTGATAACAATCCATTTCTAATTTGGACGTTGCATTTCCCCCAAAAAATCAATGCAATTAGTGATAGTCCTTTGGGTTAGGTTATAGCAAAAGCATGCAACTTCCCCCCCCCAAAAGGTTTGCTCAAGTTTTTGCATCCTGACAAACTTAGGAGTAGATTGTTGCTAATTTTTGTTATTGATCCTAGCAAAAGATAGACATACAGATGTTTCTCTTGCTGCTGTTTGACAGGATAGGAAAGGCTGCCAACTTAAAAGAAGATACTAGCTTTATTTTTAATTCTGTTTGAAAGCTTTTTGAGCAGAATGTTTAGGTACAATTAGATACCTGGAGAATAAGGGTATAGCTTTTTATTTATTAAATTTATATGCAGCCATCACACTCTGAAAAGTGACCCTGGTCAACTTATGAGTAAAATCATAAATATAAAAATATTTAAAATATTATATTATTATATTACAATAGTTTAATTTTTGCCTTTAAATAGAATACACAGAGGAGAAAGAAAACCATACTGTAGAAAAAAAGAGGAAGAAAAGGAAAACAGAGAATAAAACACCAAAAAGAGAAGATGATGTGGTGATGATGATAATGATGATGATGATTCCTTTACAAAGATATTGTAAAAATTTGAAAAATACAATGATTGCAGTACGCCATCAGTCAAATCAATAAGCAAATGCTAACAGTAAAACAAACCAACACAAAACCACTTATATTTAAAACAATGCACTATATGACTGAGTGCATGCACATCCATCATTAAAATAAAATAGTATTAATCTAGGAATAGAAGGTTTTACAAAGTAAATTCTCAGAATTGAAGTCTACCATGCAATATTGTGAAAGAATAAATTTGCACCAATCATGTGCATAGACAATGAAGTCCAGGAAGTGTTATTCAACAACAATATGAAATGGTTAGATCTGTCAAATATTGCAGTGAGGTCCAAATGAGGATCAGCAGCAATGTAAGGCTTTGAGGCTTGATTATCAAAATGTTCAGAACCAACTCAGTGGAACAGCTTGGCTGAAATTCTGAATCCATGATTGGATTATCCCACAGAATCTCATTGTAAGGGACGCACAATTTCTAACTGTGATGATCCATTCACACCTGGAACTCTCAAGTTATTGTAACTCGAGGTGTTAAAAAAAATCACCCAATCTTTGAACTGTAGATTCTTTTAGATTACATCCATTTGTCAAATCCAGGCATATGTGTCCATTCAAATACACCAAACCATATATATTCATTCAGCTAGTTGTTCTGAAGGGAATGGCTATAGCTCAATGACAGAAGAAATGTTTTGAATGGAAAATATTTCAAATTTCTCCAGGCACTGGAGTAATTATTCATTCTGAAACCTTGGAGAATTGCTACTTGTCAGTGTAAGCTACACCGGTCTGGAAACACCAATGGTCTGACCCAGCAGGTTCCTATGTCACAGTGAAAGGTCTGGATCAATAGAGTAAATGAAGCCATGACTAAACACTTTCTTGGCAAAATCCCATGATATTTTCTGACAGCTTTCAAAATCTCGGGGTTTATTTTCTTTAATGAACAAATAATCCTTTCATTATTTGTGCAAGTTTGCCCTTGGCACTCAGATAGATTGCACTGTAATCTTTCAAGCATTTGGTGAAATAAATGTATATACTGTCCTGGGATACTCTGGCAACAATTTTCTGCTTTCTGGTAAATGGCAGACTGGATCTTTTCTTAGGCTTGCCAACTATTCCAAGCCTCAATTACGTCTTCAGCCAAATCCTCAATCTGTACTTTACTATTTCCTACCTTTAACTAGACAGGTTATTAACACAAGTGAAGGCAAATATTAGACCCATTAAATTGGGAAATTATCATCAGATCAAAAATTAAAAAGCCTCAGAAATTAAACTCAAAGCAACCTGGGTAATTACATGAACTTTTAAATACTGAATCATATTTGAGGTCTACGGATTTTTGCCCTTTTCTCCTCTGGCTGAATGTGTAATAGGCAAAATGCTGCATTGCAGAACAGTATGACCTGTATTTGTTCCTTTGAAAATAAGACTTACTTTTCAAAGAGCTCACTTACATGTCTTTATATATTCAGAAAGAAAACAGTTTCTTGATTAAAATCTTTTATATCCAGATCAACTCAGGAGTCTTTTTTGATACTGTTGAAATGTTAAAACTATTCAAATAGAAGGCAGTTTCTGTTTATAAATTTGGAGTGGGGGGGAGAGGACTGTAATTTAAAAGGTGAGCTGGTGCTGCCAAAGGCATAATTAGAGACCAGACTGTTCTCAGGCAAAAAAATAAGACTATCCATCATGAAACATCAGAAAGCCAAGAAAGAAACTGAACAGTTTTTAAGTGCTTTATGAGAAGTCTTCTGCAGATTGTCATTGTCACTAAGAAAAAAGTAATATGGATTCGCATACCTTAATTTTTCACATCTCATTTTCTATATAGCGATCCAGTGTAGAGATAATTCTGATTTCTATAATCATTTTATTACAGTGCAGAAAATTGCCTAGGTGATCTCTATGCTTATGCAGTTTTTGGTTGAAATGGATTAAAGTAGCGCTATTAAATAAAGGTCTGTCTGTAGAATTATATTTATTATACTTCATGAATTCAAAGAACAAAAAAAAAATCAAGAGTTGCTAATTGAAGATTAACCTTTTAGACAAAAATGTGAAGGTATCTGTGCTCATTTCTAAGACAAGGGAGCTAAAAGAAAGAAGTGTTTGAGTGTCTTACTCTTTAGTTTGTTGCCATCAAAGATCCTTCTCCAATCTCAAGGAGAACTAAGGTCAACTGTCAAAGTATCACCTTAGATGTGATAAATTCAAAGTCTCATGTTTGTAGTCATTTTTAATGTTATAATCTGTGATGCCATAAGGAAAGTAAAGCAGGCACACTCTTCTGTTAAATAACATTTTGCACTGATCAAAAATTCAGATGATATGACCACCAGGCATAAGAGCTGCTACAAGATTATTACAAACATAAATTGAAAATGATGGTTATCACCTTATAGCGTGTAGTTTCAAAATATTCCTTTAGATCTACCTGCATTTAGAGCAGTGTTTCTCCACCTCAGAAACTTTAAGAAGTGTGAACTTCAACACCCAGAGTTTTCCAGCCAGAATGTTAAGAAATAGTAGATGCAATTCATACATTTTATTTATTTATTATTTATTTATTCAATTTCTTTAGCCACCCAACTCAACTAAGTGACTCTGGACATCTTACAATTATAAAATTATAAAACAATTAAAACGTTAAAACAATATAAAAAAGAAATCAATAATTTTTAAAACTGCTGATGTTGAGATACAGTGAACTAGAGTTAAGATCATAAATCAAGAATTAATTTTGCCATGGCATCTATTATAGTATATTTTGGGATCTAAGTTGTTTGGATGCAATAGTCATTATAATTTTTTTCCAGCATGGTCTTCAAATGCTTCATATATCCAGGACTATGAAGAATACTTTTCTATACGAGATGACCAGGCTGAGCCTGAGAGAGGGGCCAAACATGTCATAAGTCATGAGTCTCTTCGCATCCGCAAGAGATCTAAGTCCAGCCTACCTTGAATACCTCTCTTATCTCCCATGCATCTCCCTTAATGGTCAGTTGGCCAGATTCTTGTAGAGAGCTTAAGCATGCAATAAATCTTTATACTCATTTGAACTGTCTGAATCTCCCGATTTCCTGGGCACTTGACAATTTCCCAAGAATAAATGAATGCATTCAAAGACAGAAAGTATCTCCTTCCACTCACTTGCTGTCTCACATTACATAATTTACAGGGGAAATATTCCCCCTCATATCCTGCCCCACCCAAAAACTGGTGATTGTCTTCTGAATCCTATTTTACTGCATCAAGAGATATGTAATACATTGGTTCTGGGGGAGGGGGGAGAGACAAAATAGCCTTGCCATGAGAAGAAAGAATATATATGGAATTTTCCCAGGCTATATAAGGCCAGCTTTTACAGTGAAGACCCAGTTGATCCCATCCAGATGTGCTAGGCATCAACTTCCATAACCCCAGAGGCCAGGCTCCTTGGAATTCAGTGAATTGTAATTCAATACAGCTGTAGGGAGTCTGATATGGAAAGACTGATCCAATGTCATTCAGCTTCCTCTAATACTGATGCAACTGAAGGACTAAATAAGGAAGATTTGCAGAACAGATTTCCTTTGGTTTTGCAGAAAGTGAGTTCTGTTTGGATCTCTTGAGAAGAAAAAGTACACAACAGACATTGTGTAACATCATAAAAAATGAGGCACAATATGAAGTCCAGAAGGAGAAGATCAGCACTCAGTGTACATAAGATCCACCTGCAGATGAAAATATTTAGGTAACATTGACAAAAGAATGATAGCCACTCCTTCTGTTGTTGTTCTTATCATCATAGCATTGGATGTTAAGGAAACTCTTCAACTTTGAAAAATAAACTTTGTTCTTTTCTATCTTTTTTATTTATTTGTTCATTCGTTTAAAAATTTCCAGGAAACTCTGGGAGGCATACAAAATTAGAAAAACCATAAAAAAGCAGCTAAAAAGATTGCATCAGATGGACAGGCCAGACCACCCCCCCCCCAAAAGTAAAAAAACAACAAAACCAACAAAAGAAAATAGAGACCCTAAACAAACTTAAATGTCAATCTCAGATCTGGGGCCAAGCCAGATTTTGAAAGCTTTCCAGAACTCCAGGAGCGAAGACACCATCTTTATCTCTGAAGGATGCTATTTCAGAGAATGGTATCATGTACACACATGCCTAATTAACTCCTTAACTAGGTCAAGAGTAAACTGAAAGAGAGGCAAATGAGACAGGGTGGGGTAAGGAGAAAGAGAAGTAAGCCTCCTAGTTATGATGAATGCATTGCTTCTTGCTAATATTTCATACCTATCCAGGGTAATAGCTGAGTTACTGTGGAGGTCTTTGAGGCTGTCCTTTCATAAAACAAATGAATAAATAAAGCAAAAATAGACTGAATGCCTTTGTTGTCGTTTTTCAGAATGCTTAAACTGCCCAGATGCACAGACTCCATTAGTGAATCTTTTTGCAATAATTGATTTTAACTTTCTGCCTTAAGTGAAAAACATGTGCATCACCTCCATCGAGTGGATATTTTCTGAAAGGCTAGGTATTCTCTAAATGAATAAAAACACGCACTTGTATCCCCACCGAGCAAAAGAGAGCAGCTTTCAAATGTTACTTCGGGGCAGTGGTGTGCTTCAGCTCGTGATAGCCAATTGTTACATTTTCTGGAATTTTGCAAGCTGGTTGAGAGCAGAGCTGATTGTTAAATATTTACCAGCACACCAGTGCTTTCAGGATATATGTGTAATGTTGGCTTTTTAACTTTGATGGAATTAGAATCAATTATAATGTGACTAAACTGGTAAATTCTTTCTAACCAAATGGAAGTAGACTTGCTTCAAAATAGAGGACATTTTCTCTTAGATGACCCAGTTATACAAATCAGAGCTGATCAAAGCTTTACAGGGATTCTTCATTTGGGCCACCCTTCAACTAAATCACCCCGCTGAAGCAGATGTGTGGAGCAGACAAGGCAAAGAACCGTTTTGGTGCAATGGATCAAATCCACTATGCCTATGAAGTACTTGGGAATGTACTTTTTTCACTGTGGCTTATCAGACCCTTTTCAGGATAGTAAGTTTGCCTTTGCTTTGGGTTTCATTTCCTTGTTCAGAGCCAGAAAAGTTCTTAACCTGGTACTCTCTTTTATGTTAATGGAGCAATAGACTTCTGTACTCCTCCTTTCAATGCTCCTGGGAATTGAACTTGGCCGTCAGAACTCTGAATATAGGTCCAATGTTGAGTAGTCCAATATGTACTCTTGGGTCAAATCTGCTTGATTAGATTGTGAATGAATGAGTTGTCAGATTCTGGCCTGAAGATTGTTGCTTCTAAGACCAAGCCATAGCAAGGCTAGAAATGGCATTTTCTCTGCCTGCCTTTTTCCTGTGGAGGCCTGTCTCTGTGATATTGTATTTCACTAGGTCAGCCTATTTCTGCTGTCCCTGCTAACAGAGTTTGGACAGCAATCCTGAAATAGCTAAGTCCTGTCCAGAAAAGGCTAGTCTTTGCTAATGGTATGTGGGAAAGACCTTGGGAAACAGGGCGAAGAGATACCACCTATAAAACTGTTAGATAAGAGAGCATAGCCAACAAGGGGGGGGAGGGATAGGGGGTGCAGAAGAGATCCTCCCTAAGTTCTCTTGACTGAATTGTACCTTCAGACTTGCAAGATTGATGTCAGCCTTAGCAGTTAGCTAGACAGGAAACACAACTGGATAAATTAATTCTACTTTATTGTAAAGCTACATTAACAGAATCTTGCTTAGGGAAGATCCCTTCTAAGCCTCTTGTTCCATCCAGAATGCAGTTGTGGGGCTATGCTATTTCTTAACTGACCATTCCCTAGAAATCATCTTATCTCCCAAGGTTTTTCCTACATACCCTACCATTACATGGGTCTACTCGAGCCTGGCATCCTATCCAAAATAGTGGTGCTACGATAGGCCAAATTTAACAACTTCTCACAGAACTCAGTGGTCAAAGATGACAAAGCTGCTGAACCCCATTAGGGCAAGTGAATGGGTATAATTCAGGGTCAAGTCTGATATCCCAGAAAAACAAGAGGAAAATAACTTATTTTTGAGACAATTTTTAAAGCTTAGGTTGGTTTTGCATTGGTTCAATCAACAGAACTTCAGTTCTTTGTTAATACAGTAATTTGGAGGTTTGTCCTGCTGTCATTTCCTCATTCTTGCCTTCTCTGCTTTAAAAGGGGCACCAGGGAAATCATTTTTAAAAACCTTTTCAGTGAAACCCTTGGAAGTATCTTGCTGAAACAAGTCAGGATTAACATTCATTAAAGAATTGACTGTCCCTGCTACCCCCTCCTTCAATTGAAGCAACTGCAAGGCTTTTGAGGCTTCTTCATAATACCTTATTGATGATCCCAATTATTCAAAAGATTGAAGATTTGATGTTACTTGCAATAATGTATGAATGGTTTCCGGATATAGATCATGTGCTAATGATTATAATAAAATATGGTCATCCTTTATTGAAACTGTTGTGTAAAACTATATATGAAGCATACCTATCTTTCTATTTCTCTATCATCTTTCCTGTTCTGTTTAATTAAAGGTCAAAAGATTTTTAATCACATTTCAAACTAACTCAGTCTTAATCAGTTTGACCTGGTTGCAACCTGCTTAGTTCTTCATTTTGAAATGAATCCTGAGTTACTTGCACACAGTTAACATGGAAAAATCAGATGATCTTCAGACATTTTAAACTCTTTACTCAGTTATTTTGATTTCCAGTTTCCCAGATTCATTATTTGCATTTGTAAAATGTAAATTGTGCAGGTATTTCTCCAAAATATGAATGTAAATTCCTGGAGAGAAAGAAAACATGCAGGGCAGAATCCACTCTGCCTCAAATCATTTTAAATGGTGTTAATAAAGGGCTCATGTCACTGCACCATATATTAAGCATATTTGCACGGGATATTACACAGAAATATGGGTTCTCAGGCCCCATCACCACCATATTGAGAGCTATGGCCCATTGGAACACGCAGTGCTCGTTTTGTATTCATTGAATGGAACAGAGCTATTGGCAAAGATGTTTCTTATATAGGCTTATACAATCTGTACTATTCTTTTAAACATTCAGAAATGGACTGTGGAAGTCTTCTAATTGTCATTTCCAAGTATGTTCAAGGCTCCCAAATGGAATTGATGGAACACATGGTCCATAGGTAAATAAGATGGATCTAAGGACACCAATATGCCTGGAAAACCTTGAAGTTGCCACCTGATTGCTCAAACCCTTTGGTTTAGATTCTTCTGGTGAACATAAATGGGAAGCTACAAAGAAAAGGGCAAAATGTCTCTGTGCCAGGCAGGAAGCTGTAGCCCAGATTTCCCCCCCCCCCAATGTGCCCATCTGCATGTTTAAAAAACCCTGACATTTAAGCTGGAGAGAATCCTGGATAATCAGGATACAGCAAGGAGGGACCGTCCAGTTTTTTAGGTCCTAATTACCAGAGCAAGCATGTTGTAAATTGATGAGCATCCATCATGCCACTGATTTTGTGGAAATGCCCTTAAGCTGCATATTTTATATACTTCCTATAGTTTACTATCAGCTCTAAAATATTGTAATAGTTTTCTTCAAGTGCTCTTCCATCTGGGAGGAGTCGTGCATTAGGACATGGCGTAAAAATGGAAATTCTGAATGTCATTTTTGTTACTGGATATTCATGTATTCATTACGATTCCCTACAATGCAGCCAAAATAAAATAGCTAAACAAAATATATCCACTTCGTAATGGTAGTGAAATTAAAGTTCCGCACATTTTTTATATGTCACAAATTTTTTAAAAAAAATACAGGGAAGTTTATATTGCAATCAGGGCTACCTTTTTTTTTTTTTTTAATTTCAACCTGCAGTATCTCTGCAAAAAAGTAAAATGAAAAAAATAATTTGACTTATTTCCTAGTGAAGTGTAAAAGAACTAGTGCTTTCATAGAAAATAAATCTGAAACCATTGTGATATCCAGTATTTCATATGCACTAGGCTTTATAATTCAGATTATGCAATTAATGTACAGTAGAAGCTTTTATTGCTCTCTAATAATTGCATATTCGGTCACAATTTTTTCATGTCATTATCCCCTATTTTGAATAAGGTTTCATTTTACACGTTATTGTCTCCAGAGAAGCCTAGCAAGTAATGAAGAACACTAATAGGATATATTTTTACCCTAGAAAATAAAAGTACCATTTCAATAATTTGTGTGTGTATTTGTGTTTAAATTATCTCACTGTACAGTCACCCAGGCTCCAGTTTTTCCAATGACTGCATTTCTATATCACACTTATCATCCACGTCTTTGAAATATTTTTATGGTGCAGTATACATCTTTACTTGGAGTTTATTCATTTGGAACTAACTGAAATATTTCTGGAGTGAGTCACTTCTATATTACCTTAACTGGCAACGTGATAGTCATTGGAAATATAGATGGCAGCTTCTGCACTGGGATTTTTTTAAGTGCACTTCACAGTTGTGAAGGTGATCCAGCCAGAAGTTGGATCAACAATCTTGTGTGCAGCCACAACATTCATCGGTTACATGCTGACAACAGTCACCAGCTTTAATGCATCTAAAATATGCAGCTTTGTTCAATAGTTATGAAATTGTGTAACAAGCAATTAGTATGTCTCTAGTCAACTAGCACAAAGAACAAATATAACATATCAGCAAGTCGGGTTCCATACGGAATGAAATTTGAAAACTAGATGCTGTTAAAAATATTTAACAACTCGGGCTTTCTAAATCAATGATGAATTTAAAGGCTGGGGAAACTCTTTTTTCCAAAACAAGCTATTTTTTGTTAAATTAGCTATTTTGGAAGCATGTGCAGATTGAAAATGTAATACTGTATTGTAGGGTATATTTGAAGGTAGCGCTGCTATAGACCTAAAGGACAGAAAATAAAGAGAATGCTCCTTTTTTTTTTTCCTGCCACATTGTATTCTACTGCTGTTTCTTCGAAAACATTGCCTTCTTTGCTGTATGGTTTTCACTAGGTTAGAATCTTCAAATGCAATTCGGGATAAATAAAAGCTATATTTTTTCCCCCTTACCATTCTCCTTTCAGAATAGCTACGGCTTGCGTTCTGAAATGACTTTGGAAGTCTTATTCAAGAGTACTCAGCAGATGATGGTCTAGTACGTAAAAATATGTTTACAACTGTTAGCCTTCTTTTTTAAATATTCAAAGCACACTGAAAACCTTTTTAATCACTCTTCAGTCTTTAGGCTAAGATCAAGTGTGTGGGTAGTATCTTAGTCAACGCATGGAGGCTGACAATCCATAAATACAGGTTACCTACAGATCAGCCTGTGGCATAAAATAAAAAGAAAACAGCAAATGGGAAAGATCTAATAAGAAAGATCTTCTGAGAATTATTTCTAGACACCAATTAGCTGTTCAAGAGGCTGTAGCTGAAAGCCTCTACATCACTCCACAGTACAGATTTGACTTGTCAGAAAATATATATATAGGTATATTTATACTATATTTAATATAGTATAGCATATTTATTTGGGGGAATCTGATATACAGATTCCCAGGAAAATTAGCGGTAAACAGACAAGTCACTAGAGAATTTTGAGATAAGAATTTCTCCTGGAACCATTTGGGTAATTTCAAGGAGCATTAGGGAGACCTCGTTAAGAATCAGAGATAAGTCAAGATACTCATAGACTATCTGCTTCAGTAAGCATAGTTTGAGACGGGAATAGTGGCATCTTCTTATACGTATATGCAACTTCTTTTAATTTTCAAAATATTGAGAAAAGATAACATTTCCTTCAATTCATGCTCAAAATCTGGTGATTACAGAACTCCATGTGCTATTAGAACTTCGTAATAAAATGGAGGCTAGACTTGATAAGATTTCGGGGTTTTTTTTGACTTCCTATGTACAGGAGGTTCTCACTTACTGACCACAACTGGGATTCACAATTCTATCACTACGCAATGAGTTCATGAAATGTCACATAACTGTGTTTGACCCATATTGTAAAGCCACCACAAACCACCCTCCCCCAGGCAGTCTCCCTATTAAGGCAGGGGAAAAGCATCCAGGGATCTGTGCAATAATCACTCATGCTGTAAGATGTCAGTGTAATTGATGGATTGAGAAATATTATCTGGCACTTTCTTATCATTAGCATAAATTGAATCAATACAATTGATTCAATCCAAAATGGATTGACGATTGCTTGCCAATCCCAGGTGAATTAGGACAAAAGAACTAAGCTCAATAACTTTGATGGTCAATTCATTGGAATTGTGAACTACTGCTTTCAAAAGGTAGGTCTGTGCAAATATAGACCTCATACGATAACCTAGTGGATCTGAGCCAAGTATATTTGTACAGTCCAAAGACTTTGCCCTGAGACTGCCTGTGGAATCTACCTAGGGCTTTGCTTTGTGTAATTGCTTCTTATAAACAACTTCTTATAAACAACTTAGGGTTCATAAAAGAACTCATCTGAAGCTTCTCAGTCATTCTGGGGAGGATGGGAAAACAAAGATGTTAACGTTTTCCAAAGGACTTACACTATCAAAAAGCTGTAATTCATCAATGTACCATGATAGATACTTACAGATTCATAATGATTCTCAAGAGGTCTGTTGAGAGCATGATTCAAGATCAAATGAACATGTTACCAATATTCATGTATGTTCGCAAAGATTTTTTTTCTTTACATTCAGTTTCAATAAAAAAGAGAACAAAATCTACATTTGTATTAATAGATCTACAGAAGTGTTAATTTACTCCTTCTACAACTTCAAGTAAATGCTTTAGAGTGTACTGTACTATTTAAAAAAAAAAATTTACAGCAAAAACCATTAACAAACCTTTCATTCTACTTCAAACTGAGCCACTAAGGACCTGTAGCTATATTTTATTTTTTGACCTCCCAAGGTAATTTTTGCAGTGGTCAAAAGTTATGTGCGCATTCAAATTACCATTCCTTACTACTGAACCTTCAGCAATTTAGAAATGTTAGGAAGCAAAATTTAATAGTATAGACAGTGCTTCTTGGAAAATATAAACAAAATATTTAAGTAATTCAAAGCTAGTTTCTGAAACCAAGTGTAAACAAACAATGACACCTGGCTAGAAAAACACATTATTTTTCAGACGATCCAATTTAGAGGATGTTGTCTTGTGAAAATGGCATGCTGAAAAACCTTATTGATTTGGCTGCAAGGATAGCTACAATGAATACATATTTTATCGAGAAGGAAATAAAACAATCACCGTCCCCTTAAAGTACATAACCAAAATTTAAAATGATGCGCTCATCTGCTTGATCTACGTGCTTGGCACTCCAATATTCCTCATGTCTCTTAATAGAATTGGTCTGTAGGTTTGAGCCAAGCTTTCCATATATTCAACATAATTATTCACCTGAAATCCATGGAGTGCTTCTTCCTGCACATTGTACAGAAGAAAAGTATTATTAGCGGAGGGAAAAACAAAACCACAGAATGTGCTATTAAGCTAAGGCATTCTATTTTTCAAAACTAGCTAATTTTATTCCCCCCCCCTATTAATATTTACTTGGTACTTTGGGGAGTTTAACATGCTAAATGTACATTATGTCAACAGAGAAAGCTAGACCTTTCGGTCCTATAGAAGAGAGAGAAAAAAAGAATGGAACTGTGCAAGACTTCCAATAAGGAACTAATAAGGATTAGAATCAGTAGTGTAATACGTAAAACTTAGAATCAGTGGTATAATGGGTAAAGCAGGATTATTTTCCTTTCTGAAAGTTTTTGTTCCCTAAAATCATAAAGCAATTAATATTCCTGTTATCTGACAGGTCTGCAGTCACTTGCTTTAATAAGGCATGGGAAATCTGTATGCAAAACCAGGGTATAATGGAAGTCACCAATGCAGATACAGATGTTCTTTTGTTACAATGCTCATCTAAATTTCCATTAAAATGGAAGATGGCTGAGTGGCTTAAGATAGGGATAGACAAGCTCATTTGCAACCAATTCTTATCCAGAGCTAGAGGTAGTGGTAATTAAATAGCCATTTTAATGATGCATTGGTTTGTTTTTATATAGTTTGCATTGTTTTTTTTAATACAAATATTATATTCTTAAGAGTGTAATCCCTAACCAGATAAACCCAGAGTGGTTTAATTAAGCCTCAGCTGGAATCAGTATGTTGTGGATTTGACTCGTCAACCCTACCAAGTCAATTAAATCAGGATTCTATGCTTTTCTTCAAATATTTTTCTTTTATAGAATATAAAAACTGCTCTTCCCAATTGTGTTCTGTACGATTTAATGAGAGCTTTACAAGTTTTGACCTATAATTTGGCCTCTGTGTCTTAAGAACTATGAAATCTTGACAGCTTGTCATCAGATGTTAACATAAGGAGAGTTGCCCGGGTATGTTATCACCTACTACATGATGAGAACTATAAATTCTGCCACTGTATTTTAAAATTAATGTCAAAGATACCAAATTAATGGAACATTTGGGCACTCATATGAGAAGGCTGATATAGATAGACAGAGGCTTAATATTAACAATATGCTTTAACAATTAATTTGATTTTTCTTATTTTAATTGGGCTAATCACAAATGTCAAAAGTCATTTCTTTTTCATACACAAAAGTTAAGTTTGGAATTTTAGTTTTATATTTAATTAAAAGATAAAAGACAAATACGAATCCCACATTAGGAAACCGGTTTTGAGGAGAGGAGAGGAGTTAACAATCACCAAAATGACATATTCATTTCTTCTCTAGCTCAGCTCAGCACTAAAGTAGAATTCTTCAAAAAAAAAACAAAAAAACCTCTTGGTAAGATAGTAGTCCTACAAATTAATATTTCCTTTCATACTGCTTTCTTGAGCTGATATAGACACAGCAGAATGAGCTATGAAACAGGAAATCTCTGTTCAATCCTGATGTCATCTGATGACAATCCATGATCTCAAGAAAAAGTCTTAGGTAAAAGAATTCCTCTTGGCTGGTTCACTATTTCTACTATGATCAAAATGCCTGACCAGATTTTTTTTCAAGGGGTTCACCAGCTGCTTTGAACATTCTAAACCAGATGCACAAATTTCCATGAAATCATCCCATTAACAGCCTTTATTCCAATTTCAAATACCTTCGATTGTAACATGAAAAAAATCTGAAAGCCAGTTTTCTTACAAGCAGGTTTATACAAAACTACCCGATTTATTTCAGGGCCATAAATCACTTCCTGTTCAATAAAATTCTTTTCTATAATGCATGAATTTATGGAAAAACAGGAAAATCAGCTTGGGAATTCTTAGAACAGTACATTTCAGGAAGGGGGGGGGGATGAATTTCAGGATGGACCATGTAGTTTGTATGAGAGAAATCATCCTTCCCCCACTCCAACATTTTTTCTTTGTATTACTTTCATCAGTACAAATGACGTTCTTGATAAAATTACTGAACAAAGGGTAAAGTCACCCTAAAGCAATGCTCAGTATTGAAACAGATGCTTTGGCAACCCTATGGAAGATGTTAAACTATGAGTACTAACCAAGTGTCGAACTCTTGTCTAGTTTCTTGAGATAGCCCTACTGGTTAGCCATAATCATCAAACTGGGCAGAAATGCTGAATAGGGATCTTGATATTCAATGATTCAAATGATATGTCGAGGAATGAAGGGAGACTTATCTAATGATATAGAGGCTCTGTTATGGAAACCTGCTTGACACAAAAAGAAAGCCAGAGTTAAGACTTAAAAATGGGATTTAAAATTTTAGTTAATGGGTTAAAAAGGCTTTTTAGAGATATGGACTGATTTAATGTTTAGGATTTAGACCTATAACCGAGATGAAAATTATTGGTTAGATTATAGTTTGGAATTGTAATATGGAAAAGGTTTTAAATGAGGAGTTATTGGGATAAGAAATAGAATATATATGTGAAATAGAGTAAGAATGTATTTTTTGGAATGTTTATTTTAGGTATGATAATCACTTTGTAATGGAATGAGAACAAGGAAATGGATTGTGACAATGGAAGACATGGTATTAGTAAATGAGGAGTTATTAGAATAAGAAATAGAATATATTTGGGAAATGTAAGAATATAACTGTTGGAATAATATGCTTATTTTAGACATTATAATTATTATGTTATGAAACGAGGGAAATTAGGGATACCCGAAGTGTAAACAATATGCTTATTTAAGGCTAAATTGAAATATGGTAATTGGAATTTAGTCAAGCTTAAAAATGAAAAAGGTCTTCTGCAGTCACGAGATAAGCCTAAGACTGAAAATCAGGCTTGTCAGATGCTATATTTTTTCTATCCTGCTCTATGGAGTAGAGAGTTGGTCTCTGAGAGAAGGCCACCTGAACAGACTAGAAGCATTTGAAATGTGGATTTACAAGCGGCTGTTACGTATAAGCTGGGTGGACAAGATCAGAAATGAGGTTTTAAGCCGCCTGGGAAAGCCAAGGGAAATCATCAAAATAATTAAAAAACGAAAGTTAGAATATTTCGGACATGTGATGCGACACCCAGTAAAATACGGCATACTCCATTTAATCCTCCAGGGAAAGATTGAAGGCAAACGAGGTCCAGGCAGAAGAAGAACATCATGGCTTCAAAATCTAAGAGACTGGTTTGGACAAAACTCAGCAGCACTTTTTCGTGCGGCTGCTGATAAAAACAGGATCGCCAACATGATCGTCAACGTCCGATAACGGATATGGCACAAGAAGAAGAAGAAAGCTTAAAAATAGGATTTGGACTTGTATAGGTAAAATGTTATTGATAATTCTATTGATTGATTGAATTTTATTTAGAAATGTATTAATTTGAATATGCTATATTAATTGAGGGAAATAGAGAGGGAACTTTTAAGGAGTTAACCTGAGCTATACATGTATGACTTTGTTTTTGGATAATTGATTACCCCATCACCACGTTGTTTCCTAAGCACCTTGATGTAAAAATTGAAAAATTAATAAAACTTGTGTGTTTGTTTTTAAAAAAGTTGTCTTGTTGGATCAGAGTTTCAAAGACTTACTTAAATCAAAGTTTTATTTCTAACGTAGTCAGCCAAAATTCCACTAAGAGATAATTTATTCAATGTCTGTCAACGTCATAATGTTTGCTTTTGGGTCTATAGCTCATTCCTGGTAGAATAAACTAATAGGAATCTGTGCCACATCAATTAATTAATTAATTAATTAATTAATATAATTAATTAATTAATTATACTTTTGTGCTGAAAAGCACTACTATGTTTCTTTTTGTCAATAAAAAAGCATATAAGTAAAAATTAACAAATTGAAAATTACCATTATAAAACATTTGCTTTTGATGTCTCCAAATGACTAATTTCAAAGTCTTGTAAACCATAAAAAGAGAATTGGGCATCCTGTTTTTCACAGGCCTTTTGAAGTCCTCCTCTGGACTGATTGCCAAAGACAGCAACCAGACAATAGCTTCCCAGTTTAAAGGAAGAAAAAACAGAAACTTCTGTAGGATGTTAACACAAATAGGATTTTAAGAAGCGCTTTCCGTAATCTACTGAGCAAACCCCAGGGGGAAAAAAATTGGGTAACCTCAACTCAGCCATTTTCCATCACAGACCCCCAGCGACCATGTATGCACCACCAGCCCCCTGAAAGACTGGCCAGTCCTGCCAAAAGATAAAAAAGTGATTACTTTAAGAAAAACTTGAAGATCCTGAGCCTGGGTATGCTGAAGGATCTCTTGCTGTAAATGTTTGAACACAGATATGCACATATATATCTGGTAATCTGAGCCAAGGAAAATACAAATGGCAATATAATGACAAATCTCTCTCCAGTCCATGTAATTCCAGAAACACTGCGTGAGCCACTGCTGACAGATCTAGAACAATAATTAAAAACCATTAAAAAAACCATCATCATCATTATCTTCATCGTACTTTATGATAATACAAGTCGAACATTTTTGACCAATTCAGTAATCTACTATTCATTTAAATCTTATTTAAACATCCCATAGGTGGATCATTCTAATCCAATTCTAGTTACAAAATATTTTTACTCTTTTCTAGTTAAGAACTGTTTTCCCCTACTGGCCATATCACTACTGACACTAATTTGTTTAAATAAAACCTTTCCTCAGTTTCTGTTGAAGGCTGCCCTCCCCACCCCCATTTTCCTGGAGGTGAGAGAGAGAACAAGGCATCAAGAATATAAACAAAAGAATTAATATTCCTTTATTGATTAAAAATGTGGGGAATAGTGGAAGAAGTATTAAGTATATTCACTTGAGTTACTTTTAAAGTAATAAAAGCAGGATAAAAAAATCAAATAAAGAAATAATAAAGAAATAAAATCTCTCTCGCAAAAATCAGTTACTATCCTTTTAAAAAGCATAGCTAGAACAAAAAAAGGTCTACATCATGCCAAAATTATTTGTGAGGAATCTTTATAGAATCATTTGTATCAGTTTAATAAGTGTTTCAATGAAGAAGAGTTCTATACTTTTTCAATAAATCTGACAAACAGCTGCTTATAAACTGATTTAAAAAAGAACACTTTTAATAATTGTTCTCTTCCATATTAAAACTCTAGTACATTTCCTTCAACTAACACTGTTTGGTTAATCAGCCCTACGTACTCACAGCCAAAAGTACAGATAGTCCTCGAGTTACGAGTGTAATGGAGCCTGCCCATTCCACTCGTAACTCGAAAACTCAATAGAGTGAATCTCGTACTTTGAACGAGATCACTCCCTTGCTCGTTAAGACTCACGCGGCTCGTTAAGTGCACATGAGGTATCTCAGGGTGGGGAAGGTCATGGGGGGTAGTGATGGAATAGGACCCCAAGGCCTCCCCGACCCACTAAGATACCTCATGCTTCCCCCTCCCTTCCTGCTGCGCCGGACTCACTTATCTTGAAAAGCTCCATCTCCTCTCTGCCGCGGTTTCTGTCTTTGAGGGAGAGTAGAGTAGATGGAGCTCCTGGATGCCTGTAATATCACGCGAGTTCAGGCACCGATCCTCTTTTACAGAGAATGGGAGCCTGAACTCTCATGGTGTTTGCTCCTGCCCCCAACTCCTTTCTGCCACTGCCAGAACAATTTTCACCAGGACGGAGACCTTGGGGAAAATGGAAGCTCCGTCTGCATGCAAATGCACACTTAGAAACGGAGCACCTCGCTCTTTGGCTAAGTTTTCACAGGAAAAAGCCATTTCTCAAGCCCTTTCCTAGCCAAAACAAGCCCCTGGAGGGAGCGCGCCTCGCTCTTTGACTAAGTTTTTGTAGGAAAAAGCCATTTCTCAAGCCCTTTCCTAGCAAAAACAAGCCTCCAGAGGGAGCGCGCCTTGCTGTTTGGCTATGTTTTTTCAGGAAAAAGCCATTTCTCAAGCCCTTTCCTAGTGAAAACAAGCCTCCGGAGGGAGCGGAGATCTCTCTGCTGGAGATCTGGCAGAGACTGCAAGCTCCGTATGCCTGGAATGGGGGCTTGAGAAACAGAGCACTCCTTTCTGTGCAGTCACACAGGGTGCTTCAAAACACAGGAAATCCCTGTGTTTTGAATAAGCCCCACCAGAGCACAATCCACAATGCCAAACCCTAATCCCCAGTACACCCCAGGGTATCCACAATGCCAAATCCTAACTCCCACCCCAGGGCAACCACATTCCTTCACTAACCTTTCCAGCTCTGTTCTCCATGTGCAGGGCAACAAAATAAGTTTGTGGGACTAAAAAAAAGATCAATCCAACTTTCCAACTTCTCGCGAAAAAAAAAAATTCTCGCAAAGTTGGAAGATCTGATTGAACTTTTTTTTTAAAACCGGTAGTCCCCCAAGCTTCTTTTGTTGCCCTGCACGTGATGGTGGAGAACGGAGCTGGAAAGGAGTTTAGTGAAGGGAGGCTTTAGGGAAGCGAGGGGAGACAGGGAAGGGTCTGCTCTGGCTGCCGCTGCCTCACTCCGCAGCATCAGGGCTCAGAGGCTTGTTTTCGCCAAAAAAAGCCATTTCTCAAAACCCTTCCTGACGAAAACAAGCCTCCGGAGCGAGCGCGCCTCGCTCTTTGGCTCCGTTTTCGCCTGGAAGGGCTTGATGGCTTTTTCCAGTGAGAACTGAGCCACAGAGCGAGGCGTGCTTGCTCCAGAGGCTGGTTTTCGCCAGGAAAAAGCCATTTCTCAAGCCCCTTCCTGGCAAAAATGGAGCCCAAGCGTGCCTCGCTCTTATTGAGAGCAATGCTGCAAAAACAAGCCTCTGGAGCGAGCCAACCTTATTGAGAGCAATCCTGTTCTGCGACTCCATTTCCTTTCACTCAGATGGAGCAGATAAACTCAAGCCTGCCACTCAAACACCTCCATGAGACCTGAGTCACATGGAGTTTCAAGCAGTCACACGGAACATTCCTTTCCGTTTCTGAAGTGCCCCACTGCAGGCACACAGACCTTCCAATCTCTTTCAGGTCTGCGTTTGGATAAAAAGTGTTTGAGCTGCAGCAGCTTGAGTTTCTCTGCTCCGTCCCGAAGGAAGAAACCGGAGGCGCAGAGCAGGATTGCGCTCAAGAAGACGCAGGTGCGCTGCATGCGCTGGCCTTATTGAGAGCAATCCTGCTCTGCGCCTCCGTTTCCTTTCACTCGGAGCAGAGAAACTCAAGCCGCTGCTGCTCAATGAGTAAGGAGGAGGAGGAGGAGGAGAACAGTGGTGAGGATTTGTGCCAGCCGGCTGGCCAGGCAAGGAGTAGGTCAGGCGGGGTGGGTGGCTGGCTGGGGAGGGGGATCATGACCGCTCAGGTGGTTGCCGCTGCTGCCAGCTTGGATGGGGGTGCAAGGGACCTGGCCCCGCAATACTTCCCCACTCAGTTGAAGACTTTGTTCCTGCCCTCAAACTAAGGCTGGCGCACGTGAACGAGCAGATCACCTGGGCCACGGACGGCATTGGTTCCTGCATCTGTCCGACTCCGATTCCACGCTTTTCCCCATAGGCATGCAAATGAAACAAACACTCCCCCCCCCCGAGAATGGAAGCTTCCGAGGGGCATGTTTGAACTCGCCAATATTACGGCACCCAGGAGCTTCCATTGTCGGCGCAAAAAGCATTTCCAAGCCGACTCTCCTCTCCCTCAAAGAGAAAGAAACCACAGCAGAGATGAGACAGATTTCGCAAGGTAAGTGAGTCCGACGCAGCAGGAAGGGAGGGGGAAGCAGTTGTGGGGAGCGGGGAGAGGAATAGGGTGAATATTGCAGAGCCTCTGCCGTCAGTTGTTCGTAAGGGCGAACGACTGCTGTGGTGCTGCAATAGTCATAATTTTGGGATTTGCTCATAAACACTAGGGGACGCTGATCACATAACTTTGAACGAATGTTAAGTGAACGCTCGTAACTCGGGGATTACCTGTGATACTTTAATTTGACTGCAGAAAGAAACTTTCAGATAAATTGTGGGTTAATTTAAGAGTGGTTTACCAAAAAAACGAAAGAAAAAAAACCCCATAAGAATAAATGACACTGTGACAAATATATTTGTTGCCAAGGAACCTAATAATGATATAATTCAATTTTAGACCACAATTAATTTCCCTGATAACTTTAAACATGCAGGTTTGCACCTCAGTGTACCTAATCACTCTGTACATAAATAGTATAGTGAGTTCGTGGGATACGTTCTATAAGTCCTTGGGGCTGAAGTGGGCATAGAGCAGGATATGGATATATCAGAAGGATGCAGAGAAAGGGAGATTCAAACTGAACGCTGATCAATTCTGCCTGCTGCTTTGAAATAGCAAAATATTAAAAAGAAAACCTAGCTAAAATACATGTTTAGTTTTCAAAGAAGCAAAAGAATGCTATTTTGGAGGCTCACAGTTGGATTTCCCTGCTGATTACACACTAGAAATAAATTTAATTTATACAATGAGTTGTGCCCACTGATGTATATTTAAGAATTTGACAAATTATTCTATAACTGTTCTTTTCTTTATAATTTCCAGCTAAGGGTGTCCTAAAACCCCAGGCGTGAAACTTACTTGAAAGTAAGCTCTTTTGACACTTCTGAGAAACAAATGGTGAACTGATGATGGTTCCGCTAAAAGTGGAGCTGATGACTGCAGCAGAATGAAGAACCACAAAGAGACTGGCTCTTTGTAATTCTTCTCCAGACAAGGAAATGATTTGAGATTGCCCGCAAGTGCTCCAGACAGTTGCTGTTGTGAGAATACAAAACGGCAGTCTCCTATGGGTTTAAACTCTGTGAGACAAGGGAATAACCATCTTGCTCAAACCTCAGTCAGTGGTTTCAAAAGAATACTGGGTTTCAATACTTCCTACTCCAGTCATTTTCAGAAATTGCTTGTAAACTGTTTTTCAACAGTACGAACTTTTGGATTAAAATATTTTATAACTGTGGTGGCACAGTGGTTAGAATGCAGTATTGCAGGCTAACTCTGCCCACAGCCAGGAGTTTGATCCTGACTGGCTCAAGGTTGACTCAGACTTCTATCCTTCCGAGGTCAGTAAAATGAAGACTCAGGTTGTTGGGGGAAATATGCTGATATTTATAAACCGCTCAGAGAGTGCTGTAAAGCACTCTGAAGCGGTATATAAGTGCTATTGCTATAGCAGATGAGTTTTTTTCAATCCTTAATAAAAGAAGTTTAGCTACAAGTTTAAGGACTTAATTCTTTTTTTTTCTTTTGGGATAAACAACAAAACAAATTTTATTTTGGAAAGATACCAAAATATTAAGTCCAGATGGATTTGAAATAAGATTTTGGAATTAATTATAAGAATTCTTTTTGTGGAAAAATGCTTTTGTTTTGAATACTTTAAAAATAATATGATAGGATGGGATTTTTCCACTAGAGAGAATTAGAAACTAAAGATTACAATGAAAGGAGGAGAACAGTTAAATGTGGCTTACTAATACAGAAGGGACCAAAATATTTTAACATTGGACAAATTGAAGGATATTTTTGAAAATGGACTAAGAAGTTGCCTCTATAGATAGACTGTGTTTAAAAGAAGCTATGGAAGAAAAACAAATTTTATCAGATCAGATTGAGCCTGATCTGAAAGTATATTTAAAGATGACAGGCTACAAGAATGATATGAAAAAAGTTGCTCCACTGGATATACAAAGAAATCAGTTGATGATTTCATACTTAAAGTGTCTATACAAGTAATAACCTAAAAGAGTGACCTGGGTAATTTTGGATTTACAAGAGGCTTGTCAAGGCTTTGAATAATTTTGTGAGAAGGGACAAAGAAAAAATGAAAAGAAATCAAGTTCTAGGACATTATTTGAAGAGACTAAAGATCAAGATTGTTAAAAGAAGAAATATGAAGTCAGTTTATTTGATCAAGGCTAAAATAGGTATTTCCTTATTTTTAGTAATCCTGAATGGACTTTTGATGATCAGAACTGAAATGAGGTTTTGAGGATTTGTTTATAGGTAAGATGGGAAGAAAATATGATTTTTTAATATTTATACATATTTTTGTCATTTCTTTATATATTTATTTTTTTATTTACTATATTCATATTCTTTCTGTTCAATTTTTTCTGCACCTAGTTTGTATTAGTTTTTTCATCATTGCAAATATAATCTTTAATAAAATTATATTAAAAACAGTAAGTTCATTTGAACTCAGTAAGTAGACATTATAGGATCACATTACTGAAAAGGGTATCACTTTGATTACAGTTAGGGAATAGTTTTTTTCAATGGCACATTCAAAACAGTTCCTCAGGGTATTTTTTCTTATTACCTGTGATGATGTAAATCCAGACATATGGAAAGCAGAAGAAACAAGTGGCAACTCAGCTTTCAGCAACATCTCAACATAGTGAGCACTGCAAAAGTAGACTGGATGGATGCCAGATGCTGCTGTGTCTACAGGCAGATGTATCTAACCATTGCACAAAACACACACAAAATGGTTCCTTATTACACAGCAATTGGAGCAGCTTGTTACTATTACTCATAGAGTGGCTCAGTTCTTGGAGAATTCAAAAGGAATAATTTGGGTTCCAGAAAAACAGAAACCTCCACCATAATACCTGACAAACGTGAGCAACATTTTCTAGCTTTTAATTATTATTGATACTAGTTCATGAGCATTCTTTCCTTCATTTGATTTTCAATTTACTTTGCAGCAAAGGAATCCTTTCATTTACTACAGAGGTAGTTAAGTGGTTGCAAATGAATATGCAAAAACCACCAATCCCTCTTATTGCCAGAGGGGGAAAAAGAGTCTTTTTGAATGAGCTTTTTGGCAGGGAAAAGGTAAAGCATTCCATGCTGTTTTCCACTCCAAATTCAGATAAGCAAAGGCATTAGGGCTGTCTTGCATATTATATGCAATTAAGACCTGAAGCCATTATCATGTGTCAGAAAAAGAAATTGAAACAAAGATGCGCATATATCAACTCATAACTTAATTTTCTTTTCTGATCCCGTGTAGTCTCCTGAAAATTCCAGAGCATGAGCTATCAGACACGGGAGAATACAGATGGAGGGAACAGCGGGAATGCAACTCATCTCCTTCCCCCTTGTAGAAAGGAAACTAAGAAGCTCACCTCTATCCCTTCTCAGGGCCAGAGTAAAACTAAACCAGGCCATTTTACTGGCCATCAGCAAATGATTGCCAATTCCAAGATGTGTACCCCTGAATTCCTTGCAAGGTTATGCATGATGCTACAGCACAATTTTTTACTTGTACACTTTCGCATTATTTCCATCACTAAGCGATGCGGTCGCCATTGCTTAATGATAACAATCCCTGCGGTCCCCATTGCCATCATTAACTGTGGGCCGTTAAGTAAGCACTTCCTTGCAACTTCCTGCTGGCTTCCAACAACCAGTCAGTGGGGAAACTGGCAGGAAGTTGCAATTCCCAGGCATCTTGCAAGCAGGCCAGCAGGAGGTAATTGGTTGCCGCCAAGAGTAATAAAGATTTGCTTAAAGCCATGATGTGGAGGAAGATTTTATACTGCCACCCACCAACCAGAGGGCCGTTTTAAAAATTCAGCTATTTAGAGTTACTTTGAGTTAAAGGGATAGGGAGAAAACTAGGTACCATCCATTCTATTTTCATCTCTAGGACTTAACCCAGAAATCAACTCAGGGCAGGGCTGATGAGACCTGCTTTTAAAACAAAGAAAGGGATAACAGTAATGCTGTTATGGATTTCCCATTTTACAACTCATTTTAACGTTAGATTTTAACTTTTAACTTTCACAGAAGCAAAGTATTGAAAACCTACATAAAATTATAGCAGTTGTAAAGGTGACAATACACAAACACTAGAGTTTTCTTAATGCTGAAGAAGCCTTGGATTAGAACCATGCTTTGGTAAAATGTTATGGCATCACAAATGGGAAAGAACACTGGGTAGACCAAGCCTATTTACACAGTAGGACATTTCTAGAAGACCTGCCATTAAGAGATAACAGGGCAGAAGAAGGTGCCTTTTATGTGTTTTGGAGTGGGGGAATCTTCATTTATTTCACATAGATTATGTAAAGGTAAGGCCGCAGGTTGCTCTAGATTTCTTCCTTCCAATTTGCATCCAGAGTATGCTAAAACCTGGGGATATTGAGGAAAATCCTTAATTTTCCAAGTTGAGGCAAAGTATATGATAAAATTTGAAATGTCGTGTATTTTGTTTAATGATAAGAAATCTCACTATTTCAAATGCCAAAATAATAAGGATAAGATACTGAGTACTGATTCCAATTTATTTATTTTTCCCTGCCCAGGTTTTCTACTAACAAAAATAGTGTCTAGTTTTGGTATAATAAAACAAAAATTAATAATCTAGAGAATGAAAGCAATACAGAGCAATAGCAATAAAAGGGCACTGAATAGCTCTCTCTGCCTACACACAATTTAACACGGCTAATAAAGTGTGTTTTACTTCTCATTTTAAAATTCAATAACTACAATTGATATCAGTCTATTTTTCCCTATTAGAAAACTGAGCAGATGACAAATCCATGTGTTTTTGCATGTAGAACGTTTTTACGGGTGAAATATCCAGTTAAAAAGTCCTTAAGTGAGTGCCCTTTTACATAGGCTAAATTAATAATCATTCACAGAAAATGCTCAAAGCAATTCATCAAGGTTAAGTTTCTTTTGAAATCTTACGGAATTATGCAGCCGTGGTACCCAAAGAAAGGCTGAAACAAGAAGATAGGAGAACTGGTGGAGAAATGTTAATGTCTTCTCTCGATTTCCCATCATCATTAGAAACACAGAAGATACAAACCAGTCATAGCATACGTATCCATCCTGCTGATTACCTGTAAGAATAATTAAGGAATTCCAATATTTTTGTCTTGTCCATTTTAGACAATTGGGAAACATGACAATAGATTGATTAGAAAAAGAAAAGGCAACATGACAAAAAGGAAAAAAATGGCTTTTTTGGAGCTTGAACACCCTGGTCTGAATTTTCAAACAGCTTTATCTCACCCTAAGCATATTCTCTGGCTCCCCCCCCCCCTGTAGATTGGGAGGGAGCCAATAGCCAATATGGATTTCCACTCTTCTTTTTTCACTTCCACTTACAGAAACAAAAAAAAAGTGGATTCTTTCAAGTTTCAATTGTTTTCCACAGTAAATTTGAAAGTTTGGTGTATTCGAAATGCTTTAAGTAATGGTATCTTTGGAACCTGAAACACTTGAAATGCTTCAAGTTTTATTTTTTCAAAAGAAACACAATGGAATATCAAGGCTGTTTTGTCCCAAACACAAAAGAAAACACTTTCCATTGTATCTGCCCCTACAGTGGTAAACTTGATTGCAGAATTCAGATCAAATTAGGATCGCCTACATCTTATAATTATGTGGTACCCCAAATCTGAAGCATACATAGCTATCTACTTTTTACAGACGAATGGGTGAAAAAAATGTAATTCCAGGAAAAAAAAGTAATTCCTTCCAGCATGAATACATTTAATAAGAACTAGGTCTGTTTTTTTCATAGGGAAAGGCTGAAAATGACTTGATGGTATATAAATTTAAGAAAACAAATGAATAATGATTTAGACAATTATGCTGACAAAATGGCAGCATGATGGCTCAATGGTTAAAGACGCTGAGTTTGTCAGCTGGCAAGCCAACAGCCTGGGTTCGAGACCCAAGAGCCATACAATGGGGTGAGCTCCCATTCCTTGCTCCAGCTCCTGCCTACCTAGCAGTTTGAAAGCATGCAAATGCAAGTAGATTAATAGGTACCGCTTTGGTGGGAAGGTAATAGCGTTCCGTGCATCTTTGGCATACAGCCATGCTGGCCATATGTCCATGGAAAATGTCTTCAGACAATGAAACAGAGATGAGCATCGCACTCTAGAGTTGGACATGACTAGACAGGGAAACCTTTACCTTTACCTACAAAACATTTGGTGAACTCTATCTTATTACAGCAAAAGGATACATAATGATTTCCTTAAAGGTACTTTCTGTTGTTTCAAATATTTCTCACAGTAGATTAGTACTTGATGTAGATCATTTTCTGCATTCTCTTTCAGCAGATTCAAATGTTTACCATAGCTTTAAAAGAAATAAATTTTTAAGTAGAAACAAAACACTTTTTAATTATTTTTTAAATGGAAGAAGTATATAATATTGATGTCAACATTTACTGACCACAGGTAGATGTCTTAAAGAGAACAAACAATCCATATTATGTTTATAAAACAGCCTTAACAAAATCTCTTGGGATTTATGCTACCAACCTTTCTAGCCATTGCCAAACAGAGGAGGAGAGCCTAGCCCATGACTTCTTCTGGATGAACCAGCTGTCCCAGTAAACAAGTCTATTAGGCTATTTGAAGTATTTGCCCAAGAGATTGTAAGATGAATTGACATCTAAGTGCCTGATCTTCATTTTAAACCCCTCCTCCCTTCCCATATAATTTCTCTTGCAAGACTTCAAAATCTCAGACCTGTCATCTTCCTAAGCTATTTTGGGAGTTATTTGAGATAAAGAATAAGATTAAAAGGCTTTAAATAAAGAGTGACTAAATAAGTAATCCTATTGCATAACCTTATCTACAGTCCAAAAGACTGGACTCGGAGAACTGCTTTAGGCTCCTTATAAAAATTTCAAATAGCTAAGTTGTGTGATTTTTTCTGAACATGCAAATTATTGTCTCTATGATTATTGCCATATTCATAGATTAAAAAGTTAGCTTTGTAGCTTTGTAGATGGTTCTAACATTCTTCTGCAATTATTTCCTATGTCCTAGCTTGCCCCCTGAGAAATAACATTATTTTCACTGTTCATTGTTTTCATAACATCTTGTGCTCCCTTAGCCTTTAATAATAGTATTAATCTTTTAAATGCAGAATGTTTTTTTTTAATATTGTTGTTTTATGATTTTTATTGTATATCCATAGAGTCATGTTTTGTGACATGGGCAGCCACATATATATATGATATATAAATAAGTGAATGAGCAAATAAATGAAATTGTTGTCATTGCCATATTTCTTTATGACAAGTTTAAAGCAATGGGGGAAGCAAAACTGGACTGAAGATGTCTCTGCAAGATTGGAACTGACTATGGTAGAAAGTGGAGCTGAAGAATGGGTCAGCTCCTTGGAAATCCTCTCCAGAGCAAAGAAAGGACAAGGATTGCCCACAAATGTTCCATACAGTGTCTCCGCACAACGAAATCATAAGAAGTGGTTTCCAGTGGGCTTTAGAACTGTGGGTTTCAAGGGAAAGTCATTTAAAGTTTCCAGGTTTCCTGCTTTCTCCTAGAGCACACTGTACTGGCTATTGAGGATACTGTAAATAGTTTGTAAATTCCTTCTACACATGTCCAGATTAATTCCAAGAAATCAGTAGATACTGGGAGAAAACAGAAGATTTCTAGACCATTAAGACATCCTGTATCTGGAACAATAATTTTCAAAACTTGTCTTGCTGTGTCTGTTCAATTGGCAACTTGTGGCAGCCCTCATTCAAAGGACTTGGAGGACTGTATCTGAACTAGGATATGGAGTGTTAGTTGGTTTGGGGGCAAGGTATTGAAAAATATGAGAGACAGGAGGCGGAGATAGAGGCTGGTTGTTTGAAGGTTTCATAATAATATTTTTCCATGGTGAGAACAAGGACAAGGAGGTGGTGGTTGAGTCTATGAGAGAGGGGAGTAGTAGTAAGGTTGCCTTGGCACCAAGGTGCTAAGAGCTGGTCAGAGACACAAAGAAACTTTATATAAGCAATGATTTAATCAATTTTGGGTCTCAATTTAGGTTCTACATTTAGGGGAGAAAAACAACCAAATGCACAGGTATAGTATAGGTGGTACCTTGCTCAGTAGTAGCAACTGTGAGAGGGATCTTGGAGTCCTAGTGGACAATCACTTAAATATGAGCCAGCAGTGTGCTGCAGCTGCCAAAAAAGCCAACACAGTGCTAGGCTGCATTAACAGAGGGATAGAATCAAGATCATGTGAAGTGTTAGTACCACTTTACAATGCCTTGGTAAGGCCACACTTGGAATACTGCAACCAGTTTTGGTCACCATGATGTAAAAAAGATGCCGAGACTCTAGAAAGAGTACAGAGAAGAGCAACAAAGATGATTAGGGGACTGGAGGCTAAAACATATAAGGAACGGTTGCTGGAATTGGGAATGTCTAGTCTAATGAAAAGAAGGACGAGGGGTGACATGATAGCAGTGTTCCAGTATCTCAGGGGCTGCCACAAAGAAGAGGGAGTCAAGCTATTCTCCAAAGCACCTGAAGGAAGGAGAAGAAGCAATGGATGGAAACTAACCAAAAAGAGAAGCAACCTAGAACTAAGGAGAAATTTTCTGACATAACAGCAACTTGTTTATATATTACATTGTTTAATATAATATAATATAATATAATATAATATAATATAATATAATATAATATAATATAATATAATATAATATAATATAATATATAATATAATTAATATAATATAATATAAATACAATATGTACAAATAATGTATATAGAATCTCCTAACTCCATCTTGACTGTATCAATACTCTGAAATAATGTAGCTAGCCATCTACCTCCACAAAACAGCAACTTTGTGAGGGACGTTAGGCTGAGAGAATGATCGGCCCAAAGTTACTCACTGAGCTTCTGTGGCTTAGCATTGCTGGTTCTTTCATTTACTTTTCTCTTTCCTCCTTGTATTACTTTTAACATGTACTTTATTTAGAAAATAAGGAAAAAGTACACGCTTTATGTCTGGTTCCTACTTGCAAGAAGAATTGGCTAGAACTATGCAAAGCATCCCAAAGGGGAAAATCATGTTAAGGTACATTGGCACAAATCACAAATCCTTCCTTAAAAGTAATTCTATTACCTGGAAGTCTTGCAGAGCTGCTTCAGCAGCTGCCTAAATCTATATATGCATGCACAGTTGCCTTGCAGGCAGACGCTGTGGAAAGGCTTTTCATATACACAAACACAGGCAACCTTTGAAGCAACTGTATACATTTTCCAAATGATATAGCTACTCTAATGCTCCAGCGAGAGTTCTTTGTGCCAGTGTGCTTTGCTAAGTGTCCCTACCGAATGCTTTTACAGCCCCAATATTGGCACCAAAGATTCTCAATATTCAATGTTTATTTGCAGATCCTTCCTGGAAAATACTGGACTATTATTTTATGTTATTCAGTTATATAATCACTCACATTCATTAACCAAAACACAGCATACATACTAATATTTGATGAAAGAGTTGTTTAAGTTTTAGTCATTCATCTTGCTTGTCTCAAAGGACTTGGAGGACTGTATACCATGTTTAGCACAATATTCATTCAAGGAACACAATTTGAAGATTTCTTGGAGGTGCAGGGCTCTGTCCAAATGTTACAAGCATTTATATGGGTTCACTGCTATTATCTTTAAAATAATGCATTTTCACATCAACTCGTGGAAATAATAAGAAAAGAAAAGCCTATTATAAATATCCATATGAAATATTGCAGTGAAAATTACCTGACTGTCATTTTAATACCGAGTTGCTGAATTGCTGTAAGGTTTTTAATCTCCATATTTACATCAGCTGAAAAGAAAAAGGGGAAAAAACATACAAAGGCTATATAAAAATTATCATAATCATTTTAACTAAAAACATAAATACACTTACCAATGTTCAGCTAAGATATATTTAAAAAAAGGAAAAAAGCAAGGAAGCAATATATTTTTATATATTATGCATGAAGTGAAAGAAATTTAGTTTTTATTATCACAGTAAAATACACATTTAACTATCTTTGGCCTTACTTTTAACAACTGTACTCAGTGCAACTTCCAATTTTAAGTTAGATATAAAGGACTATTAAATCACAGTTTACTTCTCCCAGAGTAACTATATAAAACAGTATGAGCAAAACTACTCGTGGAAGAAATAGATGTGCAAATGGATGTGATTACTATTCCAGCCATGTCTTCTGAGCAAATACTTGTATGCTGTATAAGCTGTTGTTAGTTGGGTTGCGTTTTGTACGCAGTTTGCATGCTGCAAAGTTTGTAATTTAAATCACCAAAACAACCTGAAGGAGAACTTTCACAACTAAGTATATATAATAGGATACTGTGACTGAATCTCTGATCCAGTACGGTAGTACTTAAATATAATTTTTAGTAGCCCAAAAGCATGTCCCTATTAATTGGCCCTATTAATCTTACTGTTTCTTTATCCTTTTGCAAAACAATAGAAATTAGGCTCTTATACACGGAAGGAAGCCCTCCTACAACCAATCAAATCTTTATTATGGTCATAGACCAGCATAACCTCCTACAACCATTTTGCAGTGGTGATACATAGAAAATATACTTGGTTTATTTATGTTGTGTTACTTGATTTCCCAAAAACTGATGGGAGATTAGTTCCATGAAAATGTCTCAAATTACTGTAGGTTTCAAGACTAAAATATTAAAATGCTTTAAAAAAACAACAACATTTTTCTTGAACAAAGGCTGCAGTGCCTGTGAATTGTCAGACTAAAAAGTGAAGCAGTAAAGCAGAATATAGTACCCTACAGTAGCAGCTCCCAAGCTGTCTAATTCAAGAAAAGGATTTAAAGAGGAAGTCAATGAACCTAGTTTAAAATGGAATAAAAATAATGCAAAACTGATATTAGTCAATTTTAAAAGAAAAAAAGATGATTCTTTTTCATTCCATAAAATGATAACTGCCAGGATTTCAGATATTTTCTTGAGAACTTATGCACAATCATTTTAATAATAATTTTGCCTTAAAAATAGCCTCTAATCCTCCTTAATTCTGAAATCATGGACAAAATAAGAAGGCATTCTGCCTGATTGACATGCATTGTAACATTTAGCTTCATTTTCTTTTTACAGTCAGAATTGACTTCTGTTTTATATGCTATTCAAATAGTAATTTGATAAATGTTTGCTGCAGTCAGATGAGTATACCAGGTGATGTTAGTACCAATTCATTATTATGAATTCCTTGACTTGATTTACCCAAAGGCATTTCTTTGGACATAGGAAGGATCTTCTTATGAGTAAAGGAGCAGGGAAGGCTACGTTCTAAAAGAAAGCAGTTTATTACATTTGATAAAATACTTTTGAGTGTAGATATTGAACTAGACCTTGGCAGAATGAACCTGAATGTCTTGAAATTATGTTATTTATTAAACCATTCTTCAACCTTGGATATCACAGCAATATGTAAGAAACAAACCCAAAGTTCACTGGAATACAGTGAAATAAAATGAAACCATGACATACTTCTTTCTATTTTCTGCCTCAGGCAGAGGCCAGTGCACCTGCAAAAAAGGAAGAATGAAATATCCTTTCAAAACCTAGAAAACCTCAAAGCTCCCTACACTGTTGAAGATCAAATTCTCTCAGGCTCCAATTGCCTCCTTTGAAATGGAGGACAAATGATTTACCCCTTACAATTCATATCGCTACCTTGGAGAATTTACCAACAAGAATATTCCTGTTATTCTTTTCCAAGTCTGATGGCAGCAAGCAAAAGATATAATGGGATAATCCCTTGTTCCCAGTCACATGATTTAAAGGAAGCCAACCTTCTCTCACTTGTGCTTACTCTGTCCATTTCCTATAGGAGTAGGTTTATGCTGGAGAGGAATCTCTCTCATTGGTAAAGAAGCTCTACATCAGGAGTGTCTAACCTTGACATCCAAAGACTTAGGGACTTCAACTCCCAGAATTCCACAGCCAGCCACAAAGTCCACAGATCTTAAGTTGCAAAGGTTGGACACCCTTGCTTTACATTTTGATATACAAGGAGGAAGTTTTCATGTGCCAAGAAAGCCCATTTCACAGTGTTGGAGACCTACTGCAACTATGATCTTTTTGACAAATTTCAGCTAGAGATGGGTAGAGTGAAGTTTAATAACATTTTAAAGCAAAACACCCCAATTGGAACTTCCCTGGCTATTATGAAGCTAGAAAAACATTTAAGTCTTTACGTTGTACACATTTCCAAAGTCTGTAATTTAGACAGCAGAGGGAATGCCTTTAAGCACAGGAGGAAGAGCTGTACTATGACAACCGTCAAGATAAGTGGAACTTGAGCCCAGACCAAGTAATAATTTGAAAAAAGGACTCAGACAATCCCCTCCCTAGTTCACATTAAGATAAAGTGAGGGAGTGGGGACGCGCACATTCAGTCTTGCAAGATGTTGTTACTATAGCTGTTACAATAAATGTAATCCTGACCTATATGGTATTAGTTTCTTGCTCTCATCTATCTTGTAGGGCTGACAGTAGTGCAGGAGGAGGTTCAAATATGATGTATACAGCTCATATCTTGGAGAAAATGACACTATATTTTTATGCATAGTTTCACAAATACATTCTTACAATCTGATGAGCAAACTATTAGAAATAGATCATGTGAAATCAACACAGAACAATGCTCTTAGTTGTCCAATGCTTGATTGAGTTCATCGCACAAGAACTTTTAAAATCTTTTAAATCCCTATCCATGACTACAAGAAATGTAGAAAGATTCACCATAGTATATTCGGATTTTAATCCCAATCAACAAGAACCTCATGTAATCTTAAAATTTTAAAATCACATACGATCAGCATAAAGGACTTGCTGTAGAATCATATCTGAAGAATAAAAATTACAAACTCTTTTAACTGTGGCTGGGAAATCTCAAGAAGGAAACAAAAAAAAAACTCCCTGCAGTTTTCTCGGCAACATTTTTAGAAATGGTTTGCCATTGTCTCCTTTCTAGGGCTAAGAAAGAATAACTGGCCCAAGGTCACCGAGCTGGGTTTGTGCCTCAGGTGGGATTAGAATGCAAAGTCTCTGGGTTTCTAGCCTGATGACAAATCTACCTACCAAACAAAATGCTGCTCTGTAATTGGCATCTCTGTATTTTGATGTTATTTACATGTGAACACTATTTTGGGTAAAGCTGAAGGCATTTCACAACTTTATAAACTTACAGTAAGCTATGCTTGATGTTTTCAGATTTTATCACTGCCTTAAAACCAAATGGAAAATAATATATATGATCTACTCTAGATATAATTAAATAAGACACATTCAACTCAAAGTACTAACATAGCATTAAGTTAGCCAGCATTTAAAAACCTCTCTTCAAAATGAATTATAAATAAGTGTTCCTTTGACAAGACTGTTCCAAGGACGTGGGGAAAAAAAAAAGATTAACACCAAAAGTGCAGATCTTTTCTTTAGAGAATGCAGTTAATCCCAATGAATCAAACCACAACCACACAAATGAAAATATTTGTAGAAGTCAATAAAAGAAAAAAAATATTCTTTTAAAAACTAATTCCCAAGTAGCCAAATGCATTACATTTTATAAGTATGTGATTATTGCTGAGTCTTGTGACAAAATGAAACGATAAACATGAAGTTTATCTGCTTACAAGCAATGGCAGATTCATTTTCCTTGATACTGCCTTGTGTCTCATAAGTTTTCTTGGAAAAAAGAGGCAATTACTTTAATGATTCTCCAAAGCCTTGGTCTAGGAGGGAGGAGGCCATCTATACCTTTCTTCCACAAGACTGGGGCAGCTTTGAAAATGCTTTCACCAATCATCACCAGTTGCAGAGTTGCATTCTATATTAGTTGAAATTTGAGTGATCTGCACTGTAATACAATATTCCAGTCTGGAGGTAACAAAACCACGAATAACTGTTGCCAGAGACATATCACAGCACTAAACCTTTCCAACCACCTCATATGCCAATGGGGCATGCAAATAACGAGCATCAACAATAAATGATAGGCAAACAAGATATTCAGATATTCAAAGTTTGGAACTATTATTTCCTAATTTCTTATTTTGTTGATGCTCCTTCAGTCATTTCTAACTTTTTGTGACCTTATTCACATATTTTAACCAGAGCTATCTCTAACTGCTTCTTCACATTCTTGCGAGCTCATACTTATATCATCAATATCTTCTACTTAAATGTAGCTTTGCTTGATGAGTACACAATTTAATTTCAGTGCTATCTATCCAATGATGTCAATATGATGAGTTCTCTTTTATCTTTTGCTGGAAGAAGATATCTGCTACTCAATTTCCATGCCAAACTCTATTTCCTGCATTGTTCTGTAGACTGAGACAAATGTTCCTGTTATTCCGGTTGCTATTTTCCTTTCACAGTTAGCAGTATTATAATTAGAAAGACATCTTTGTGGGTTATTACAAATTACCATAGAGCTATTCAACTTCTGCTTCCTCTATATCAATGGTTAGAACGTAATTTATTGCCTTGAACTCAAACTGGATTCAAAGTGCATCTGAGCACTTTTTTGTTAATAAAAATGGCTACCCTACTTCTTCTATGATTTTTGTGTCTGCAAGAGAACTCTGCTATATTGTCTATTCCAATCCATTTCAGCTTGCTGAATCAGTCTTGATACTTCTGCTGTGACGGTAACAAGTCTATGGTTCTGACATTCCATGAATCAATGCTCTACTTACCTCTGCAATCTCAAACTTTTTTCTCTCTCTCTCTCTGTAAATGTCAAGAGCTGTACATTCTTTTGGAGTTAACCCAGCCACATCATAAACACTACTGCTACTCATACATACAGGCTCTTTTTCAATTGCTTGTTGGAGACCTTTCAACCTTGGGGGAAATCATGTTGGCCTTGACTTAATTTAGAATGCCCACTTGGCCCTTTTATAGAATAGCAGAATGTGTTGCCATTTCCCTGTTAGCTTTTCTATAACATATTCATCATAGATTTCTTCAGGGAATGTATATGGTCAACAATATAGCTCACAGTGTCACTGCAATGCACAAACCCCTTCACCATTGCAATGTAATGATCCGTGAAGGGAACCACTTATTAAATATCCTTTGATAAGGAATGAGAGAATGTACCATCTGAAATAAATTGGTCAATCAAGTGAGAAACTGGTGTTCAAACCATATGTTTCAAATGGAAATATAAAATTCAATGTTATCTCAGAGCAAAAAAGTAAAAATAATCCCACAAGACAGAAAATTAGCATATCAATTCTAACGTGCATAAACAACAAGTAATAATACAGTGAAGACCCCAGTATTGAGATAGAGACCATTATTATGTACAAATTATTTTACAGTTGTTTATCAATGCTACACCCAACTCTAGAAGTAAACTTTAAGCAACATTATGCTTATAAACATTTTAGGAAACATAGTTAATAGTGACATAACTTTTTTAATTTTTTTCTTTATTGTTAAGGGCTTAAGTTATCTAAATTACCATAGTGTCAATGCAGTTTCTTGCTTAATCATGGCAATTGGGACTGGAATATCCATTGCTGAGTCATATGGCAATAAAACACAAGGTCTGGTAACTGCATCACTAAGCAATAGTAATCACTTACCAATGGTAAGAGGGAATCATGGGTTTTTAAGTTAGGACATCCTGTGACTGGAACGTGCAGCTTCCTGCGACTTTCAACAAGCAAAGTCAATGGGGAAGCTGGTAGAAAAGCATAAATCCTGGGGGGGCTTGCAAGCAAGCTAGTGGGTAGGAGAGTGCTATGAAGTCCAGATATGTAGGTGGGGTGTTGCAGCACCATATGAATATGGGCAGGTGGAGTGCAGTGGTACAAGTATAGGTGAGCAGAGAATGATGTGCTACAGCACTGCTTGAGTGTGGCAAGTAGAGAAGGGCTGCAGTGGCACTATACAAATAGACAGGTGTGTGCTATAGAACATATGTGAAGTGTTGCAACCATGTATATACTACGGAATGCAAGATCCCTGAGATCTTCGTAGCAGGCTCCTTGGGAGAAGAAGCAGTGAGGGTAACTTACAGGAGCAACTTGCAACCCTCTCTGCAGGCTTCCTCACTGACTTTGCTTTTGGAAGCTGGCAGAGAAGGTTGTAAATGGTGATCCAATGACTGTGGGACACTGCAAGTGTTCTAAGTTGACAACCACTCAAATCACAATCTCGGGATGGTGGGGCTGCCGTGACAGCCATAATTTCAAAGAGCAATCAGAAGTGCCATTTGTTCAGCACCATTGCAACTTTGAAACATCAATGAATGAATGGTTCGTAACCAAGGAGTACCTATAATCTTTAGTCAGTACTATATAAAAACCACTGTATTCAATAATGTACTACTAATAATATAATATCTCTCTATATGTGATGTTTGTTGGTGCATGTTTGTGTGTGTATGTATGTCTATGTGTCTATAAACCCTAATCCTACCCCTAACTCTAAACCTCACAACATCTTAATTTAAAACTGGCAGATATAAATATTATAGCTTCACTAATTGCCCCAGCACCACATATATTAAGCTAGGAGCCAGTTGGATGCCATGTAGGGAATAGAAATAGAAAAAGGCAAAATTTCCTCCCATATACATATAATGCGACTTTCATTATTTGAAACCAGGAAAGATACTCAAAAGTTATATGCAGATCAATATTTTGCTTGGGCAGAATATAAAGGTAAGTCATCCAATTCATTTATACCTTTTCCCATGGTAACAAGCTGATTCTCACTCAGTTAGATAGAAGAGTGCTCTGCTAGATCAATATTGGCAGGCCATCCTGAGTTAACTCTTTTTTATTACCATTAAAAACTACAGTTATATAAATGTCAATATATGAACTTATTATTCTCCTTCACATTTAAAATGCTCGCCAAAATTAATATGATTTTTTCTGATTTGCACATTTTAATGGATTCAAATCCTAAGAGATTTCAGAACAGTTGGATGAACAGTGTTACTTTTATTTTAACCACCCAAGACTTTAGAAAGCTACTGTAATTTACCGTAATCAATTTCTCATTTCCAGAAACATAACACAGAATATCAACGCACTATCCTGAAACCCACTTCCATATCAGATTGATTCTATTCCCCAGAAAGCTAAACTCAAGTCTCCTCATGCTCCTTGTGTTCTGATATTTAGCCAAGGTATTTTATGAATGCTGGCTGTACAAGGTAATCTGCTGACATTGCAAATCTCAAATCTATCAGGTTTCTTTAAAAATAATAAGACAAACTAAGATTTTTTTTTTTACATTTTGTCATTCTATTTGGATTTCTTGTATCTGCTATAAACAATTCAGTATTTTTATACTTTAACAGGGAAGAACAGACAGACATATTGGAAGCACCAAATGAATAACTGTTTTAAAAAATTACTTGAAATGTGCATTTTTATTGTAACCTAGAAAATGAACTTTTGGCTCAGCTCATATTACTCAAATAAAATTAACATTCAAAACAATAATCATTCTGTTAATATATATTTATATATTACATTTGTATGCTATATCTTTGTTTTAGGGCCAAGAATTAAAAGCAGCCAAAGCAATATAGGTACTATATAAATCAATCAAATCAACCTAAGCCAGAAATGCTCTCTCCACAGCTCCATTTAGCTTCAAAAGAGAAGCTTGAACAGGAAAGTGTCTTTCTTTTAGTTCACTAATGCAGGCAGAATAATAATATTGGAAAATTACCTTCATATACTTTGCAGCTGAAATAATGTTCTGATGGTATTTCAAAGAGGTGCAACACAATTTTTTCAATTAATTCTGCCAAATCTGCAATAAGACAAAATGATTAAAGCAAGAGTTCCATAAAATAAAATGCAGAACCAAAGCAACAACTAAATTAAAGAATATAGGTGAGTAAAGCAATTTGAACTGCATGTTTATTCATACTTGCAGAGCAAAAACCATTCAAAACTAGTTTTGTATTCATAATGTTCCCAATTTAAATTAAATTTTTAATGGCTTCACTGACAATCTATTCAGTGTAAACTGAAAGGGAAACATTTGTTATGCTTAGATTCTCCGAGGATTGCTTCAGAATATGTCAGACAGTTTCAGCATAAGGAAAATTAGCTGTAATTACATTCACTGTCTACATTAGTCTACTGAGGATAAAAGTTTGGCTTTCATTTTGATATAAAGGTCAGCATATTTCAGAGTTTGTGATAAAGAGCTCCAGGTCAGCCATCCACAACTTTTGCATTAAAAGTCACTTTTCAGACAGAGTTGTTTGAATTGAGCAAGACTACTTCAAAGGACGATAAATCCCATATGCAATTTTTACCAGTGTCTCTATGCTGAATGTTACAGGGCAAAAGAAAAAAATATGTGCAATGATATTGTCTTTCAGTATAAGCAAGATCCTTTCATTGTCCCATTAATATGACTTTATTATGAATGGTAGTACCAAAAGCCTGCTGTTTGACAATTAGACTGGTCATTGCTTATTCTCATATACAATCATAAAATCTAATAGACAACCATGGGTAGATATTCCTAAAATTTACCAAAGTATTCTATGCTATCAATTTTTTTAACAAAAATGTGTCTATGAATACTGATAATACGATAAGCCATCTTAGTTTTTTAAGAAATACAGGCCCTATATTTATAGAGAGACATATGATGCATTTAATCTTTATATATTCTACTGTGAATTGAATGTGATAAGCATATATGTTAAAGATGAAGATGCAAAGGCCTTTTCTTCAAATCATTAAGGCAGCTGTCTGTATCTTTTGCAAGGTGTTTTGAAAACAACAAAACTGCTTTAATAATTTAAAATATAAACACTTATGTGTTTATGAGTTATAAAGCAACTCATCCAATGAGTCCTATTAAAGCCAGCATATACCCTAAAGAATGTTCCAAAATAGGGTAAAACATTACATTTTATCTAGGTGACCAAATTAAATGTAACCTCAAGAATATCCTAGGTTTTTCTTCTGGTTCTCATATTATATAATCTCACAAAAATTATAGCCAAGAATCTGCAGTTTACAATGGATATCCAAATAAATAAAACTTTTATTAGAATCTATGGGCCAGAAAGTACAACAATAAAATACAAAGACCTGCAATTATTAATAAAACTTTAATTACATAAAAATATTATTGAAGTAAATGTATTATAAATTGTAGTTTATAATGGATATCCATATGTTAAAAGACACAGATACTTAGAACAGGCCTTGAAATGGAAGGTACGATCGTAGTCCATTCAGATTTTGTATTTGAAAGGAAGGAAGTAAATAAGTATTTTCTGCAAATAGAGCAAAACAGGGTTTGGGAGATGGGAACATATCCAATCTATCAAAAGATGGAAAGTAATCAAAATGTCCCAGTTCTGCAGTAGCTCATGCTTCCACTGTTTTTCAAAAAGGAACTTCAGGCTGAGGAAATTAGCTTTAGAGGTTACATTCTTATACTTCGGTATGAGGTTAGCAAGGCAAACTGCCAGCAGCTCTTTTTCTGGTTACTGATTATTCAATATTGAAATCTAACAATTGCAAGCTTTTGCAAATCTATCATATATCTATTTCTATATCTATTTTCACTGAATAATAGGAAAGTCAATCTAAGAATCTTGTCAGACAGAGAAATAAATAAGGTGCCTTAAATAAGTTAATCTCACTGGATTTTCTAATGCATTCCCTAGTTTTATTGCTTCAGATGATTGAAGACACATTCCTGTTTCTGATCTCTCTCAGGGGATTCTAATTGAGAAATTAAAATGCCCCAATTAAAGGCATTTAATTAACTTAGGCCCTTGTCCTAAGTTAGGCCTATATTTCCAGGAGATGAATAGTTACAGGATGGTTACTATAATCCTGAAATTCAACAGAAAGAACCACTTTTTAACCATCTTTCTGCTTAGAAGTGTGAAAAATGGGGAACCAGTTTGCATTAATTCTTTAAAAAATAATTACGTAACTGGTTCAATTTGGGAATGGACCACCAACCATCTCAAAACAAGAAAAAGCTGAACTCCCAGATGTAGTATTGAAAATATGAATAACAGCCAACAAACAACATATGGCATTCAAATACAATATCCCAATAAAGTTGCCACAGAACATTTCATTTTAGAAGCTAAATAATTTTCCTTAACTTCACAATGTTTCTGTATGTGATAATATTATTTTCCTTCATGCAATTTGGTCTCGTAGGGGTTGCAAGTTTTTTTCAAAAAATCTTTTGAAAGAAGGCCTACATGAAGGACTTCCTGAAAAAGCTTGGGCAAGCACCATAGGAAAATGCTTGCCTTGTCAAACATATCCTTATCAGAGCTGGAACAAACAATGCCTAGACAGAAGATGCTTCTGGTTTAAGTAGGTACATCTGATTCAGGAAAGAGAACCTTGTTGCCACAACAGTGCATAATTTTTTCTCAAAGCAAATCTAAGTTACCCTTCACTGGTCCAATATCTATACCAAAAGTGTAATCATTTGGAAACTGCTAGTACATTTCTTTAGCACTGCCTGTACATACAGAATGAAAAGTTACTGAGAAATACTTAGTTGATTCAAACATTCTTTAAAGATGAAAATTCACAAAACCTTTTTTGGAATTATAACTTTCTTTCCAATGTTGCTTAAAGGCTCGAGGGCTTTGCAGAGATCTCAATCTGAAGAGGGTGAGATGAGCACCCACACAGCCCTTGTTAATTACCTGTTAATTCAAATATGACTTTTTCCAAGATCCTCTTGGCCTTTCTAAAGGATCTCTAAATCTGGCTCTGCCAATTGGCTTGGGGCCCCAACAGAGATGTTTCCCGCTGGAGATAGTGGACCAAGAAAGCCACACCTCAACCCCCCCCCTCCCTTGTGCATCAGTTCTTAATTTTTGTTATTTTTAATGTTTAATATTTTTAACATTTTAATGTTTTATATTCTTGTTTTTAGGATGTTGTAAGCCACCCAGAGTCACTTGACAGTAAGGTGGACGGCATATAAATTTAATAAATAAATAAAATAAATCCTAGAGCGGTTTCAGAGGGTAGATGCTGGATCTCAGGGAAAGGTATTCTAAGAAATTCCTTACAAGTGCTATGTGTATGCCCATAGCTGGCTCTTTATCGCATTGTGTCCTTCAAATCTGGATTTCTGCACCGTCCTCATATGCATTTCTCAACTAGCATTTCTTTGTCATTTCCTTTAGCTGCTGCTGCGAGCAAAGAAATATATCAGCCTTCACACTTTGATGTTAACAAGAGTAAATATCCTTAAACTGTTTTTGTTTGTCAACACAGAGTAGTCATTTGGATAACTGATATGACCTATTTTAAACCCAATTCAGTTATTTCTTTCTCCTTGCAAGTTAATTAATTTTAAAAACCAAGAGTTATGGTTTTCATATTTTTTATTAAGTAAATGTTTTCCCTGAAAGTGCTTACATATTTTTATATTCATCAGGCTATACTCCATTGACATTATTCAAGGCAAAGTGTAGGCTGGTGCTATATTACGAACACACAAATTAGTGGTGTGTGCATTGTACTGTAACATATTTCGAAAGCTTGCCTAAATACACTTTTAGAACTGCTAGACAAATAAGAGGATTAAAAATAGAAATGTGCTAAAATGCAAGCCTTACAATTAAGGATATCTTACACAATCAGAACCTGCACACGGAGGGGACACCATTCAACAGGCTAATGAGTGCATCCAGTTTTGAGAAGTATAGGTTGGAGCCACATTCCCAAACTGGGCAAGAGCTGCTAAAAAGTGGGTGGGCCCAATCAAATTAAATAACAAAGTTAAATTTAGACTCATCCACAAAGATTTATCCAAACTCAATCTCCCCGATTGAATATATATACTCATACATTGGCTCAAAGGATGATGAGAAAGAGCAAAGAGTAAAAGAATAGGCCAAGGTATGAAAGCTAACAAAGAAGAACAAGGTAGTGAATAAGGGATGGGGCAAACAAAGGAACAGGGGATGAAACATGGCAAGGAAAGGACAGCAAAACACAGCAGAGTGTGAGAGGAGGAGGAAGAAGAGGAAACAGCACCTGGGAATGAAAGAAGGCAGCAGTGGGCTGAAGGATCAGGTGTGAAGTCCAGCCCATGGCAAAACTGAAAGGTGGTAGGTATATAGGAGATAGGTGGGTGCAAAGCTGCTTTGAAGGGTCTTTCAAGTCCCAGGTTTTGCACTTCAGTTCTATCAATTCTCTCCCTGTAGGTTTACAACTTTGTGTCTTTATCAGTTTGGTGTAACGGTTAAGGTGTTGGCATAGGAACCAGGAGACTGTGAGTTCTAGTCCCATCTTAGCATGAAAGCCAGCTGGGTGACTTTGGGCCAATCATTCTCTTTCAGCCCAATTCACCTCACAGGGCTGTCGTGGTGGGAAAAATAGGAGGAGAAAGGGAACTTACATACTGCATGTTCGCCACTACTGACGAGCTATTTATAAATAAAGGTAGGATAAAAATATAATAAAATAAATAAAGACAATCAAGCTCCTAATGCAAGCAGCAGGATGAAGTTGGCAGAAGAGATCAAATTAGTAGGGACAATGCATTTTTCCCTTTTTTGATACTACTACTCTTGAAATGTCTCACTAAACTGTTTTCATTTTTCCCTGCAACCAAGCTCTAAAATTGAAAGTAAATCCAACTGGCGAAGAATAGGGGCTTCTTGCTCCCTCCCCTCAAATCTCATATTCATACAAAGTGAATCCTCACGCACTCTGCGCTTGACCCTGGAACAGTTTCCCTGCAGTATCTGGAGATGCAAAGACGTGAACCTGTACCTTCACCATAAAACAGAGAGGTTCTACCATAGACCTACATCTTTCCCAACGTAAGACTAACTTCCGAAATAAATTCCCATTAGATAAATACATTTGGACATAAAGCCTTCCTCTTTAAAATCCTACAGGAATATCATGCTCTATGCTGCTGTGAGAGCTATTAATATAAGTAAACAAAGAAAAGTTACTGGTGTTGGATAAGAATTGTATATGGAATGATGGGCTATGTATTTCTGACTCCTTTTTCAGCCTACTTTTTTTTATATTTAGGAGATTCATAAAGGTACATCTCTTTAGCCAGGGCTTTTCATTGTTAATCTATTTCAGCAGTAATTTTAGCATTGCTTTTAATTTTTGTTTTTTACATTTTCTTTTTTAATTTTTAAATCTTGTCAATCTCCTTAAATATTTACCTGAAAAGAGTATTTTGTATATAAATAAACAAAGAAATAAACTTACTGGCTCCACTTAGGACATCTGGTTTCTTTTGCATGATTTCACAAAACTGCCTTTGAACATTTTCAAGCCATCCCACCTGTTTATTTGGGTTTTTTAATGTAGATAAAAGTTTGCTAACATCATCATCTGAAACAAAGAGGAAAATACCATTACAATTCTGAAAGTGGTAAAAAGGCCTCTTGCTAGGACTATTCTGTTGTCCTAAAATTTGAAGAAAATGAGTTCTAGACCGTTTAAACAATTACTTTATTTCCGCAATCAGGTCTAACATGAAACTGGGAAAGTACAGCTATAATTATCAAAGGTTTTTTTTTGCCAAGTATCTCCAATAAACTGAAAACAACAAATAAGTTTCAAAAATGGAAAGAAGTGCATATAACAAAGATAGAATTTCAAGCAATAACCCAGGCCAAATTGGAATATGGTAATTGGAATCTAGCAAAACTTAAAAGCAGGACCTGGACTTGTATAGGTAAAATGTGATTGATAAAATTTTATGGATTGATTGAAATTTATTTAGAAATGTATTAACTTGAATATGTCATATTAATGGAAGGAAATAGAGAGGGAACTTTTAAGGAATTAACCTGACCTGTATATGTATGACTTTGACTCTGGATAATTGATTACCCCATCCCCACGTTGTTTCCTAAGTATTTTGTTCTAAAAAATGGAAAAATTAATAAAACTTGTAAATAAATAAATAAATAAATAACATGCTTGTTTTTTTCCTTTTTTTACTATCTTGTGAGGCTTCGTTACTACCTGCCCAGGGACACATAGTGTCCCCGGGCCATGGGTTGGATACACCTGATTTAAAGTTTGCTAAGACTGCTAAAAATAACAGAAAAGGATCCTTTGGACACGTGCAGTACAAGAGGAAAGTTAAAGAAAGGATTAGTCCACTGTTTGGAGAAGATGGCAAGATGGTGACAGACAACAGGGGAGAAGGCTGAACTGCCTAATCCCCACCTTGCATCTGGTGATGACAACACCATTGCCATGGTGATGTTATCACCAGAAGTCACGTTCAATGCTGCTCTGACTGGTAGAATATCTCCTATCGAAGGCATCAAAGCCAATGTGTTTAATTCGGAAGAAAGAACACTCAAACTATTTTAACATGAAGTTCAAGAAAGTGGTCCAATTCTACCAACTGGAATTAGATTGATTTTTCACCTACATGTAATTGAAAAAGGAGTTACATTCTGTACAAATATTTACTCCATGACCTTGATATAATTGTCTCTGTCACAATACTTAGTCACTCTGAAATCACTAAGAATAAAATATTTCCTCATGAAAATGAGCATTGATTCTATGACAAATATATGCTAAATTTATTCAGGGGATCGTAATTGGGGTTTTGGGATTTCAAAGTTAGCCATTTGTCCTCTGTAATTATTCAGAGAGATATACTAGGTTTTCTAGGTAATGTTACAGTAGTCACAATTAGGGTTATTCAGGTACTTGCAATATGGTGTGTCCTTTTCTGTCAAACTTTACACAGGGCAGAATGTATGGCTGTTCTCTAAAAACTCAACCTGCATTTATAATAGCAGAAGCTTCACTAGCTGAATACAGCTGGATAAGATGCTTTATTGCAAACAAGAAGAAAATGCATATACTTACCTGCCTGCCTATTTACTTGGAGAGTGGCCTCTTACAGAACATAACACATCAGGTTCTACATATCAATCACACCCCTTTCCTTTTACCCTTTTGAATCAATGGATTTATGGCCATCCTTTACTGTGAGTCTGGCAGGTACTGGCTCAGTGTTTACACAATACTTCTGTCCAGCTCAGATACTCAACAGCTTAAGCCCTTGCACTTTCCATGCATGTATGCACATTTCTCGTATTACTCCACTCAGATATCACTCCTTCTAGTTTCTTTTTCCATCCCTGAAAACCTTTAGCATTTAGCAGTACCGTGTTTCCCCAAAAGTAAGACCTACCCCCCCAAAAAGCCATAGCTTGATTGCTGGGGGTGGGCCTAATGTAAGACCTACCCCAAAAATAAGACCTAGATTTGGAGCAAGGCGCACGCCTAAAAATCAAGCTAGGGCAGAGGTGGGAAGCTGCCCCATGCGCACCCTTATTATTGCAGCCAGGCCTCACATGAATCGACACCTGCCTCGCCTCTGCCGGCCCACTTCTTCTGCGGCACCTCCCAGCCTGCATTTTGCCATCAGAGGCCTTCTGGAAAGGCCTCTGCAGCCAAGAACCGAGCTATAGATTCAATCCAGAGCTCCATTCTCAGCTGCAGAGGCATTTCCTTCGGCTGCAGAAGAAGTGGACCGGCTGGGTGGGGCTGTTGGTGCCGCTGCCACGAGGTGAGACCATGGAAAAGACACCCCCTGAAAATAAGACCTGGGGCCACTTTTGGAGGCAAACCTCCCCCAAAAAACAAAACGACCGGGTCTTATTTTGGGGAAAACATGGTAGTTATCCAAAAATGTTTATTCCTTGTTTAATTTGGGCTACTTTTGAGATGTATTTCCTACCAAGACTGATTCTACTTCTACAAAAGGTTAAGGTTCCTCTAAGCATATAAAAGTGATCATTTTGCTTCCTTGGGGCCTGTTTTAGCTGCAGCCCTGATGAAAAGCCATTACCTCATATTGTATTTCATTGATAGATGTCATAACCCCCTATGGGAGTCATTATAAAGGCTAGATATCTATTCATCTTTGCAATCTCTAGTCTGACAAAATATTTACAAAGCTGCTTCCAAATATCAAGTAACTAAAATGCTATCAACATAGTTACAAATCTGATAAACACCGAGGCAGAAAAGTGCAGCATATCAACACAGCATGCTGCTAATTCATGCAGATTTGGAAGGAGAAGATTTCTGGATACATTTAAATGAATAAAATATAGTAAGAGAGGGAGTTTTGAGTTTGTTTTTACATTTATACTATCTGAGATGGTTTATTTACACATGCACAATTTCCTACCTCAATGTATGTAATATTAAACTTATAAATTAATCTATTTTAAAACTATTTCCTTTGAGATGCCTGGAATTAAAAGTCTGTTTAGCAAACTATTGTTTAAAAATGAGTCTATATTAGGTTCCCAGTAATCAAGTTTTTTCCCCTCTTATTTGTCTATACTGACTTAAGATTTGTGCTATACTTTGCTTATTTCTAGATTTCAAATAATTTAAATTCATAATTTTTTGGTCGAACTCAGTAATACTTGTTACCTTTTTCTCATGTCAAATTGCTAATACCCCATTTCAAATGATCTTTCCAAACAAAATAATAACTTGCAAATGAGCATAACCCTCTTTATTAAACAAAAAATATTTGTTTTTTCTATCTTTTCTATGTTTCACAGCATACTGTATAAGCTGGTGAATAAGTTGAAAACATTAGATGCCAAAATATATCCTGAAAAATGAGTTGGGCTTATCCACAAATTATATACAGTAAAACTCATTTTTTACAAAAAAAAATCCTCTCTTATTACTTTCTTTTTCCTTTTTCTTTCTGATTCTATTTTAATTTATATTAATTTTTATTCTTGTTTTTAAAATTTTTCAATAAAATTATATTTAAAGAAATCTAATGCTTTTATATTAAATTCAGAGAACAGCAGCAAAGTTATCCCCTCTCAATTCAATGCTTATTAATGTACATAAGTATGAACCAACATGTTATACCTAAAGGATAATTATAGTTCAAACTAAAAAAAAGGATAATACGTACAGATAACTCGATTCTGATTACTCTTCTCTAGGGAATAAATACTATCCTTGGAAAAGAAGTCAAGTAAAGGAAAATTCCTTCCTTTGCAGAGTTGAGAAAGAAAATATTTTATATATTTGTTCTATTAAAAAACCTTACATGGTTAGAATCTATTAACTGAATGCAATGCCTGTCTGGACAAGTATCTCCACATGTTTCGCTTCCTTCCTCTCAAATTGTGCTTGATGTGATTTATATATGAGTGAAAGTGGATAATTCAAATAGTAAACAGAATCACGCTGCATCTTAATGACAACAATCTTTCATTACCTGATAAATAACATGTATATTTCGAACTCACATGCAGGAATTTCCCTTAAAGAGGGGTTTCAATGTGTAAAAAATGAAGTGGTAAAGATTGCTGAACTATCAAACAGGTACAGCCTCATTAAACAATGCATACATTAGTACATCATAAAATCACAACGTACCTTTTCTTGAATAGATTTTTCTAGGAAATTCAGCAAGATAGCATGCTGGCAAGGGGTAAGATGAAAACATTGGCCAAGGATATGGATCATCACCCTAAGGAAGAGCACAATTAAGAAGAAAGTTATGTTATATAATTTGTTCAATAACAATTTGTTCATAAATGTGAGTCGGTTGTCAAGCATCCAAATCTAAATCACATGATCATGGGGATGCTGCAACGGTCATAAGTGTGAAAAATGGTCATAAGTCAGTTTTTTCAGTGCCGTTGTAACTTCGAACAATCACTAAATGAACTGTTGTAAGTCAAGGACTACCTGTATATGGTTATTTATTATAATTACTATATTAGTATATTGTTCAAATTGTCTTTTTCAGATTGAAAAAATTCTATAGCTAATTAAATAAAAATAAATACAGAGTTAATCAAAACAAAATGAAGTGCAATAAAAATTTTAAAAATGCCTGCATGTAAAGAGATTACTTAGAGTAGTGGTAGCTCAGGTTTGCTGTACATTCTCAGTAGCTGGGGTCTTCAACATTGGGAGTTTAATATTTTGCACATGTTTGGGGAATAAACCTGAACACTGAGTGAGCAATGCATATCTGGGGCATAAACTAAGAAGTTATGAGAAGCACTACTATACTGAGGGAATCTCTAAAGCTACTCAGAAGAGCAGCAGAAGTTTTAAACAAATCATTGATTAAATAAAAGAGAAAATAATCAATTGCAACGGTTACCTACAGTGAAGCTAGATAAAAAGGAAAACATAAAATACATTTACAACCTTATGCAGTATTCTTGGAGGCAAGATCCTTTCGGTTGGGCCCCCGACATGGCTTATCCTAACGAGAATATGGTTTCTCTCAACCGATAAGCCATCAATTATAAATTGCCTGCAGCAAAACAAAACTGAATTGAGAAATGACTGCAAAATTCAAAATGTAATACTTGGGATCCAGATCATCCACAAAACACCTCCCACTCATTTGCCAATGTGGGAGCGCCAAACTCGGTTTTGAGCAAGGATTCAGCAATTGGCATTAAAATTACAAAAATGGGGAGTAGGCATACACAGTCTTCCATTACATAAGCTTCCCTTATCTGGCAGTACAATAGTGCCACACAAGATGAGTTTATTGAAGGTTTATACTGTACAGTATTTAGGTTAATCATCGGGTTTCTGAGATATACTAACACTACCTCTTAAGAGCATCTTATAAAATAGAAGCTAAAAATTGGAAGTGGTTGACAACTTCAGTCACATAACAGACGGACGGATGTATGCATACTAATCATTGTTAATTCCTTTAGAGACAAGCTTTAAGAAAACAACAGTAAGCTGTAATACTGGAATGCCTATTCACAAAAGTCAGCACTTTTCTGCTACTACTACTACTGCTGCTACTACTACTACTATTACTACGTTTATCTAACCTCCTCTTTTTTCCAGAACAACAACCCTGAAAGTGGGTTGGGCTGAAAGAATGTGTCTGACACAGTCACCCAGCTGGCTTTCATCTCTAAGGGTGTTTTAGAACTCATGGTCTCCTGATTTCCAGACCAGCACCTTAACCACTACTCCAAACTAGCACTCTATATATATGTGCACAGAGGTCCAAGAAGAATACAGAGAACCATGTTTTAGAGTCACAACATTTTAAATGATCGTTTCTTACCGAGGAGTTTCAGAAATACTGATGGCATTTTCATTCTGGGCATCTAAAAGCACTTCTGATATCTTGTATTGAGATTCTAGAAGCAGAAGTGTATTTAGATCACAGCATAGCACATTTAATAACCTGTAAGATACAATATATAGGAAGGACAGTTAGAAGTCTTGGTGATGCAGAGATGTTAAAATATGAACAGTACGATTTCAGACTCAGCTTGTTCTTTATACATGAATAGAATAGAATAGAATAGAATAGAATAGAATAGAATAGAATAGAATAGAATAGAATAGAATAGAATAGAACAGAATAATAATATGGAAAGTTTGTTTGTTATCCCCACTTGGTATGAAAATTAATTTTTATGCATTTTGAGCTGGAAAAACATCACATGTAAGTCAACTTTGTACAAAGTAAGCTATTCATCCACTTAGCTATTCTCATCTATTCTGGTGAACAGCTCTGTATCCATCTTATTTGCAATCCTTCTCAGATGCCAGGGCTGATTTGAATACACTCCAGGCAAAAAATAAATCCCAGATTCTCCACATAAAGATATCAGTTGATGCAATTATTTTCAACCTTTCATTTATTATTGAAATTATCCTTTTGGGTGGGGGGTGAGCGGCTATGTAAATTTGATAAATAAATTAAATAAAGTTTCTCTAGCCCAGTATTTCTCAAGCTTGGTGATTTTAAGATGTGTGGACTTTAACTGCCAGAATTCTCCAGCTATCCATGCATCTTAAAGTTGCCAAGGTTGAGAGACATTGTTCTAGCCATTCCCTCAAAGACCCTAATTCTCCATCAAAGACCCTGGTCCTATTAATAGTATCAAGGGCAACTGAGAAGTCTAAGAAGAGAAGGATAGACACAGTTCCCTCCTCCAGGTTTTGACCAAAGTTATCCATTAGATCGAACCTAAACCTGCATGCAGAGGGATCTGATAATCTGTTTCTTCCAGAGTTGGTCCCCACCATCACTTTGACAATCTTTCCCAAAAAGGAAAGACCAGCCAGCAGTTATCTAAGCTCAGTCAGATTTTTTGTTTGTTTGTTTTCTTCCAGTGACACTCTAGACATCACTTTCATCGCTTCAAGTTCCAGAAGTCTTCAATATACTAAAATGTCATAACCATAACCACAAGCCAAAACAATGCCTTTTGTAGTCAAAATTCTTCTGCAGTATTTGATTACAATAAAAAAATAAAACCCCATTGAATTATATTGCTTCTTGATGCTTTCTCTCAAGCAGACTATTAACTGTAGTTTATTTTAAGTTTCTACTCCCACATAAACGTGAACTGTTCCTATCATTTTTCAAGCGTTATTCCTTTATGTATTGAAAAGAAATTCATCAGAATTGAAGTAGTTCAAATGCAGAATAGAAAACTGTAAAAAGAATAGAATCTGCAAGTAGAAAGCTTTTAATTAAAAGTGCAGGTGTTCTGGGTAACTTTAGCCAACTCCATGTGGCTATAGAAATCTGGTGCTGCCACAATTCTATTTTTTAAATCAATCAAACTCAGATGAGAAAAAGAAATTGCGCAACACTAGATTGAACCAGTTTTTAAGTGTTACCAATATTCTTTGAGAAAAATGGATGAGGAAAGGAATTCTGATTATTTTATAGAACAAAAACGAATATGGAAGCAATCTTTCTTCTTTTTTTGAAAATTCAAAAAAATCACTTTCATGTCTATCACAGAGTTGGTCTTAGCTATGCTATTTTTTCAAGAACCTATTTCCATGGGCAAGTGAAAGTAATAGCAAAAATGGCAAAATTTTGAAAATGCTACCTAGAAAATTGCATGGCCATGCCCAAGTAACTGCGAGGAGTCAAGTGTGACTTTGAGATCTTATATATCTATGTTTGCATGTAAATAAAAGCACAAAGCTACTACAGGCAATACAAAAATAACTATGCTATGTTTTATTCATAAAATTATTTTCCATAAACTTTAGAAAAATCATTCATTTGTTGGTATATCTCAAGAAATGATACTGTAAGATTAATAAAATAAATACTTAGGCATTCAATGTGTATGTAAATATTTATGCCACAAATAGAATCCCTCATAGTTTTATGAATTATGATGATGTCATTTTATAATGTTTCAAAAGCTGAAAACCTAAAAGCTTTGTTTCATTCTTGGTTTTTTGCACTCAGAGGCATAATTTTTTCCGTAAAGGCTGTTTAGAGACAAATCAAATGAGAAACTAATAGAATGTTATTCATTAAAGTCCGGCATGTTGCATGATTATTATACTGTCAATAAAACTGACAACATATCAATTTTCTAGGATATTGTACATGCTTCCCATAATTATTGGAAAAGTTGTTCTATAAAATATATTTAAAAGTTCACTTAAATGTGGAAACTATTATAAATCATACTTGCTTTGTTTTTTAAATAAAAACTGGAACAACTGCAGTAGAAATTCCAACAAACATAAAACAAAAATAGAGGTAATAAGATGGCTGATTATTAAACCTACACAGCAGTTCAGTTTCAATTCCAAAAATGTGTTTTCGAGCTCATGGGAACACAAACAGAGTACCCGTTTGCAACTCCTTACACAACTACCCATACTGTGTTTTCTCCTAAGAGAGCCAATGAAGACCAACAATAAAATATCTAATATAGGAAATGAACTAAAACAACTATATTAATAACTAGTCCTGACAGGTTGCAAGATTACTGGAAGAGAATAATGGTTTTAATCCAGATAATGCATCTTCAAAACAGGGCATCCAATTTAAATTCCTTATGCACTGAGAAAGCCTTGTGGCACTTCAGGTACAAATCAAAAGCTAAAATTAACTCGGGGCTTATCATTATGCTCAGAAAGGACATGCATATATAACTGAATGACAATTACTTTAGCACATTTACTTGAGAACATGCTGAGTTACTTACTTTGGGGGAATGCTGCACATTCTCAAGAGTGTTAATGAACTGCTGTCAGAAAGACCTGGAAACTGCTGATTTCTGAACTGAAATCTATGGGGAAATCTTTTTTTTTTAAGACTCCCCAGCAATCTTATCAAACAAGCATCTACAACTACTGCAGATTCTTCCAAGCACAGCCATCCCCTAAAATGGTAGCTTTGGGGAAAGGATAAGCGGTATGAAAAAAGAAATGCATATTCCCATGTTCATTCATAATACTGCAGATAAAGATTTTGTGAAACAAACACAGTAGACAATTGCAGTGACTAAGCAGCATTGCCGGCGATCTGAACTTATGTCTCCTGTGAACTTCTAAGAACAGAAAATGACACATTGTTCACTTAGGTGTAGCCAACTCTAAGCAGAAAATGGACATCCTAGGCATCAGTAAGATTTAGAAATCCTCGTGCCTATTAGAGAAAACATATGGCCTACACAACATTGACAATCAGCTACAAGAGGCTGATATGTATGTTGTGATCTTCTATTTTCCAAGTGTATGGCATGATATGTACGTTGTGTTAAGCTAGTGTATGAGGATTTGAGAAATACAGCCAAGGACCACACCTACAGTCTGGAAGCTTGTAATTAAAATGAGAAAAAGGCAGTCACAGAGAGTTTCATTCTCAGATCGTGATTCTGCAAAAGTCTCAGAAGAATCTGGCTCCAATAAGAGATCTTTCCAAAAATGGCTGTGCATTTCTAGCTATCAAATACTGAATATCATAGTTATATACATATTATATATCAGTGTGAGATATTTTAGTTGTCTCCGTATTCCTTCTTACTTTGCCTGGATTCTTAAGAAGTCTTTTTAATTGGCACTGGCAATAAAAAATAACAGGAAGGAGAAAAAGTTATGCATTTTTCCTTGTTAAATAAATCAGACAGGAAAGCATCTTACCTTAGTCCAAAGATATGAGACTGCTCATAGTTGAATAATGAATGAATTTTAGCTTCAGTGTTAACAACTATAAGCCTGTCAATTATATCCTGAAATACAAAAATTGGTTTTGTCAACTTTTGATCGTCATTGCTTCAGTTGCTGTTAGTCTTTAAAAGTTGTGTTTAAAATATATGAATACTTGATGAGAATACCTTTAGATGTTCTAGGCTTTAAATACTGAGCTGCTTAGTAACCTTATCTTTATACAGAGACATGTCTATAAGGGATAGTCAAAAAAAGGCAAGATGGTAGCTGGGACTGTGAGACTGAAGCCCCATCCTTTTCTTATAGGTCTCACAATGATGTAGATCAGGGGTCCCCAACCTATGGGCCGCGGCCTGGTACTGGGCCGTGAGTTCTTGGCCAGCGAGCCGCAGAAATGGCTGGCCAGGGCACGCATGGGTGCCCAGTCCTCCGAACTCGCGCTAGTGCCCACGACCCTGTTTGCGCATGCACATGGGCATGAACGGGAACGATAGCGCGGGGGGCGTGTGTGCCCAGTTTGTGCATGTGCGAACAGGCCGCTAGCACGGGGGGTATGCGTGGCCCATTTGCACATTCGCAAATGGCGCTAGCTGCCATCGGGGTGCGTAGCCGATCACGCATGCGCATGGCACCAGCACATGCCGCATGCACAAACACAGCCGCTAGTACTGCGCCAGTGGGCGTGGCCCCATTTGCGTGCCTGCACGCGTGCAATAATTTGGAAGCTGGTCTCCCCTCTGGGCCGCGAGCCCAGAAAGGTTGGAGAACTCTGATATAGATAACAAAGGGACAAATTTCTATAATGTCATACACTATCATACTGACTTTTTGACCTATACATACACCCATATGCTTTGGTTCTTATACTAACAAGATGATAGATAGACAGACAGACAGACAGACAGACAGCAGAGTCACTTCCATACACTTCAAAAAGTAAACCCACAATTTTTGGTCTGCCAAGACCAAGGAAAAGAAACCAAGGATTTCTAACTCTAGCTGGAAACTAGTTATAAAGGGTATTTATTTAGATATGCAGGCTTCCTCACATGTATGATTTATATTATATAAATAACCTTACCATAATCAAACCTACCATTTAGGTGGCATATTTGTACAAAGACAAAAGATAGTAGCTTTTGCAAATTAAACTTTTGCTATGATTATGGAAAAAAGCACCAGTGTAATCTGCACACAGACTGCCCTCATGCTGCATGTAATAAAACTGCCAAAAACATATTCAAGATTTATCACCAATGTATAGAAAATCAAAACATTACAATTTTTATCATTCCTTGCAAATGAATCATTCCACATACCTTTTTAAGAGGATAATAGAAAATACTACTTACAACAACATCTGTAGGAACTTCACGAAGAGAATACTCTGCTTTATTAGGTATCTCTTGATCACCTATCAGTTCATAAACAGCAGGGCAGGACAGCAAATTTATGAGAGCTAGGAAAAACTAAGGAGGATAGTGGTACAGTTGATAAAAAAACAATACTGGTGATTCATTTAAAGCCTTTTACATAATCATTACTATTTACTTTGGGAAAATGTATAAAATATGTAAAATTTTATCACACCAGTTCTGGCCTCTCAGCTTGTCTTAAAGTTTTCGAGGCACACAGCAAACAGAGAAAAGAACAAGACTAGCAATGGGTAATTAATTATTAATAAATTAATTGATGATCCAAGGCCTGGAGATTAAAACATATGAAGAATGGCTGAAGGACTTAGGTTTGGCTAGTCCAGGGGTAGGCAACCTTGGCTCTTTTATGACTGGTGGACTTCAACTCCCAGAATTCCTGAGCCAGCATAGAAGAGCCAAGGTTGCCTACCCCTGGGCTAGTCTAAAGAAAAGAATAAATAGGGGTGACGTGATAGCAATATTCCAGTATTTGAGGGGCTGCCCCAAAGAAGAAGGGATCAAATTATTCTCCAAAGCACCAGAAGGCAGGATGAGAAACAATGGTTGGAAACTGATCAAAGAGAGAAGCAACCTGGAATTAAGGAGAAACTTCCTAACAGTGAGGACAATTAACCAATGGAACAGCTTGCCTTCAGAAATCGTGGGTGCTCCATCGCTGGAGGTTTTTAAGAAGAGACTGGACAGTCACTTGTCTTCTGTTTGAGCGGGGGGCTGGACTAGAAGACCTCCAATGTCCTGTCCTGTCCTGTCCTGTCCTGTCCTATCCTATCCTATCCTATCCTATCCTATCCTATCCTATCCTATCCTATCCTATCCTATCCTATTCTATTCATTTGCAGGGTGTCTTCCATAGATTATAGAGTAGGAAGAATCCAATCCAATACCAATCAGGCAACAAGAACTCTAACTTCCTGAAATTAATACAAATTCCTAAAATTAAAAGAAATTAAAAAAAACTGGTCACTTCATATAAGGGACATACAACTATGAAGATATAACAGCGCCCCCACCCAAAGAATAAAAAATCTGGTTTAAAAAACTTCCTTAATTGTAATGACAAAACCAGTCTCGGCTCCATCAGCAAGCCGTTCTATAATCTAGGCCTGCTACAGAAAAAATAAATTAGCTGTTGAGCTAGCAGAATTAGCTGTTGAGTATGGCAGTGGACCTGCAAAAAAATACCCTCCTGAAAAGCTAGGAAAGGTGGCAGGCTGCATGATCTAGGCCAGGGGTGGGGAATCTTGCCCCTTTTATGACTTATGGAGCCATGCTGGCTCAGGAATTCTGGGAGTTGGAAGTCCACAAATCATAAAAGGGCCAAGGTTCCCCACCCCCTAGTCTAGGCAGTCCTGTAAGTAATCTGGGTCCAAGCTATATAAGATTTTAGTGAGCTTGAAAACAGCATTGCTGTTTCAGCATAGCAATGAAACCTCTCCTGGAAGTATAACAGAATCCTGCTGCCACATTCCATAACTGGAGAATTATTATTATGTTTCAATTGTTGGCTTTAACTTTGTATGCTGCTCAGAATCACTTGTGAGAGGGAGGCCTCATAAATTGTTTAAAATATAGACCAATAAATCTTCCAGGGCTATCTTATGAAGAATGCATTGCAAATTGAGGTTACCAGTGTATGTATCACCAAGTCTAGGATTCATCCCATCCACAAATAGATGCAGCTGGTAATAAATGCCCTCCTTACCACCATGAGCCAATCTAATATCACGATTGGTTCCAAGAGAACCTCTAAGCTGTGAACCTGAATCAAAATAAGTTTAAACCAATCCAAGTCAGGAGCATCTCCGAAATTCTGAAATCCAGGCTCTCAAATTAAATTTACCAATTAGAGGAAAAAGTTAAATGGATGGTAGATCAAGTATTTAAAGCCAGTTTGGCAATTAAGGTAGCAAATGAAGAACAGGAACACTAGAGGCTGCCAAAAGTTTAAATGTTGATACATCCAGCTACCTCTTGTCTCAATTAAAGAGTACTAAACAGATTCTTCTATACTGGGAATAACACTGGCAAAAATTGGTGGCATGTAACACTTATTTGCTCCTTAGGTGGTAGATGCCACCTATGGTGTTGTCCTTCCTTCCTTCCTTCCTTCCTTCCTTCCTTCCTTCCTTCCTCCCTCCTCCCTCCCTCCCTCCCTCCCTCCCTCCTGGACTGTTTCCAAATTCTTACAGAACAGTCTAAGGACATAATATACTGCCCAAATTCTTTTTACTCAGCTTGCAGAACCAATTTAAAAACAAAACAAAGCAAAACACGCATATTCTTACACTCAACATAGAAGCTGGCCAAATAAAAATCAGTGAAGGAAATTATTGCTGTATTGCAAAAGAATAAAAAGTGAGACTTGTAATAGAACGCAGGGAAGAACTTGATGCTTCACAAAGCAACAGCAATTTCATTTTACCGCAGGAATAGTCATTTAATATTACTTTGCGAAATACGCTCGTTTACATTCTAACAAAGGACATATTATTTGCTGAGTGATGAATATTTGTAAAAACAAAAAACAACCATGATTTTATATGGGAATCATTTTAATCTGGATAATTGTTTTTATTTGTAGTTGTTAGTAAATGCATTTGGTATTATGGCCTCTGGCTGAGATAATAAAACAGGATTGATTGATACATACTGAAGCTAAAATTATCCTGAAGTGATTACACATAACTCTTCTAGAAATAATTTTGTTTCTTCACCTTAATATGCTATATTTTGAAAATATGAACCCTGAACTGAGTATTTTTGAGTTATTTATTTAATTGTTCACTTATATAATTTATATGATCACCCATCTCACAGCAGTGACTCCGGGCAATGGACAAAGATTAAAACCCAAACAGTTAAAAAGGAGTTAGCATATACTGTATGCTTTTCAGTTTTATGGAAAGTACCCTAATAAGACGAGGCTCATACATGGACTAGTAGCTTTTGATGTCCTAGTATCAAATTAAGAAAATTAGAAATGTCAAACTACCCCAGGATTTCCCCAAGAAAACATGATACATAATATATTCAGACTGAACAGTCACAGAAGTCTTTGTGGAGAAAAAAAAAAGAATCAATTCACCTTTTGACAGCTGCGGTCAATTGGATCTACTGGTGTTGATCTGGGGTGAGTCATTCGGACATCATCTCTTCCACACTCCAGAACACCCCACAATTCAGTAATGAGGGCCTTTATAAATCCTAGGAAATAATATTTTTTTTATATAATGACACCTATCTACTAAAGTATTATAATTGCTAGAGGGAAAAATGTTTCTCTTCACTCTTGATCACTTACTGTGGGGGGCATGCATGACCTTTGGGGATATACTTAGAACATACAGGAAGAAGGAATGCTTGTGTAATCTTGAAATGTAGCCATGGAACTTAGGAAAAACCTTAAAAACAGATATTGTCAGGAATATTTGCTTCATCACTTGGAACGCTCTTATTAATATTAATCTGCCTGTCCTACTATACTCCTTAAAAATACCATCATATTTCTTTCAGAACAATAGGCATAATTTGGTACTAAGTTCCTGAAGTTGAGCCATGGTGACACAGTGGCTAGAATGCAGTACTGCAGGGTAACTCACTTCTCAGTGCCAGCAGTTCGATTCTGACCAGCTGAAGGCCGACTCAGCCTTTCATCCTTCCGAGGTCAGTAAAATGACGACCCAGATTGTTGTGGTCAATATGATGACTCTGTAAATCGCTTAGAGGCTGTAAAAGCACTATGAAGTGGTATATAAGTCTATGTGCTAAGTGCTAAACTTTTATTTCTAACAGCAGCCTAGTGGGCACAGACTTATTTATTTATCCACCCAACAATCAGTCACATTCTAGATGGTAACCTTACATACATTTCCATGTGTCTTTTCTGGAAGATTCAGTATCTTATTAATAGTTGGTTCTTTGTTCTGTTCCATCTATCAGGAGATCAATGCACTTATTTTAACTGTAACAGCTGGATTTTACATTTCAGATGGAATTTTATTTCCAAACCAAGTGTCCAGTTATTATTAGCTTCCACTTTCCCCCCCAGCAAATGCTGAGAGTCTTTGGTGCAATCAAATGCCACTTATAAATCTGATATGACCCAGTTTATATGTCTAGGCCACGGGTCGGCAACCCGCGGCTCCGGAGCCGCATGCGGCTCTTTGAGGGATCACCTGCGGCTCCGGAGCCTCCGCCGCGTGCGGGTGCGCATGCGCATGCGGGTGCGCATGCGCGCGCGCGCGCGCATGGGCGGGTGCGGCTCCCAGGGTTTTTTTTTTTTAGGGAAACGGGTCCGTGCGGCTCGTTGGATATTTCGGCTGGCCGACCCATGGTCTAGGCACTCTCCTTCACTGCATTTAAAACTACAATAAGACATGATGCAAAATCATCAAAAGCTCTTTTCCTCATATGTTCTTCTTCAATCATTATCCTTGAAGAGGAGTTCTGGGATAGCCAAAATCTCACAACCATTTATAAACCTTTACTTGATTTAAAAAAAATAAATGTTATAGATTCTGAGAAACTCAGTGTCCAGAGTTGTGCATGGGGGGGGGGGAGTTTTGTACTTGATTTCCATCAGTTAATATACCATTATTTAATTATAGATCTTTCCAAGACAGCTAAGTTTTAAAAAAATAATAATTATCCCATACTTTCTGTGAGAGGATAAGGGAGCATGCAGAATACTTGATAAGAATTGATTAAAACCATTCCTGACTGATACTGACTGCATGCTGTTGCTGCTGTTGCATCAAGACATACACAGCAAACAAAGATCCTCTTTTAACCAGTGGCTTGCTCCTTTCCAGCATTTATTTGCTCTGAGCAATTCACAAAAGATATTTAATAGGTTGCTGGAAGCATGGAAGACCTGTTTTGTTTGAGAACAGCTGAAGCATCTGAAGCAATCATGAATTCAGTATGAATAAAGAATACAGCATCGAGGAAAAGAATCCTGTTTATTGCAGAAACTGTTGGGTGTCTGCCTTATAAAAAAGAAGGATCCTGGACAATGGAAAAATAAAGATTTTGTAGAAGTTGAGGGCTTCTATAAAGTGGGAAATCCTAGAGATCTGATTGGCTGGACAGTCTGGGGAAGCTGAGCAGGTATTTGTCACTGTACCTGGAGTTATTCCTCCTGTTAGGCAAAATGGGCCTTTCAAGAGGGCAGCAGAAGTTCATTATCAAAAGAGATGGAATCTGGAGGTATCAGCTGATAGAGGATGGGAACATTAGGTTGCAACTAGTGAGGAAGCTTCTGTTTGATTTAGGTGGGATAGCAGAGAGGTTCTACCTGGGACAGGGGAGAGTCAGTTTGGGCCTGGTGGGAATAGGCAAAGAGATGAACTGGGTTTGACCATGGTCATATCCAAAAGACTTGGGGGAGGTGCATTTTGTTTGTTAGATTTGTTTTCTCCACCACATCATAAACTCACAAGAACAACTCAGCAAAGACAGTGAAGATTCCATTACACCAATGGAGTAAGCAAGCACATTTTCTTCTTCTCCATGTACAGACTAATTTACATCACATTAACTACAGTTGTGTGCTAAACCCTCTATTCCAGAGAATACTGAAAAGTTCCATACAAGGAACCCTGTCTTTTTTTTTTTTTTTGCACATCTCTGATTACATATAACCTACTGGATAATACCCATGCATCTATGAATTATCTATGGGAATCTTTTGTCTGTTTCAATGCAATGCTGCCTATAATTGCAAATATCTCCCTCTTTCCCTTCCCTCGTGGTACTTTTCCTCCTCCTCTACACAAAATCAGAAATTACCCTCAGGACTAGCACAAAATCAAAGGATAATCAAATAAATAAACATAGAATATAATTATCAATGTGGGAGAGATGTTCTGATGTAGAGAGAAATCGGAGTTACATTACTGAGCTTTAATTACAATGATGTGCAATAAAATGATATCAAGCAAAACAAAATTACCCGAACTTTGCAGAGCTACAGCCCCAGGGGCAGTTGCAGCTACTTGTGAAACAATTGCTCCATAGCCAAACTTTTCACATCCACTCACCTGGTGCAAACAAGAGAATCTGTTAGCCCACAAACATATCATTTTCACAGAATGAGCATAACTTAATTGAGACAATAATTAGTAGTGGATTTTTGCACATACATCTCTTGTTTGTTTGGATTTGATAATCAAATGCATCATTAGATTCTAATTAGCATTCTGAGACCAACAAATAGCTCTGACAGGAAAAGGTTACAGTACAAGCAATCAAGTTATTTGGGTAAGCGAAATAATTGTTTTTATGAATTTTTGTTCCAAATATTTTTTTTAAGAATGAGAATGCCAACCTGGAGGTTCTTCATGAACCTGTTGAACATGAAGGTGACACATTCAGTGACCGTTCCTGTGTTCTGTAAAAGGAGAAGACCTTTCGGTGTGGTAGCAAAATTTAGCAAGTCATCCAACAATGTTTCTTCTAATACAATGCTGAGAGGAAAAAAAGAACAAATCAAATACAATTCTGTGAGCACAACAAACAGCAGAATAAACCAAACACTTCCTTCTCCCATAAAAACTGTAATAGCACTTAAAGCTGTTTTGTTTTTCTTATACAAAGGACGTCTTTGTAATATGAAAGACATATGCTATTCTATTAACACATAATGTTTGTTATGAAAATGTTTCCCTTCCATATTGCCTCTGTTGCCCAATCCACCATCTGGTTGCAATTAATTCATGTACAAAATCATCTGCATATCCATGTCTGCTCTACCTACACTGCAGCTGTCTCCCCTGAAGGTCCAACATTCTCTAATAGGCTTGGCTATTAACTCTACTAAGCACATTTTTCTCCAATTCCCAGGAAACAAAACTCCCCGTGTCTTCAAGTCGGACTTTTTATTGATGGTTAAGAAAACAACTTTATAACTCTCCTCACTGAAAGGAATCTGGCAATGCTTTACAAAATCCTAAATCCTAGAATTAAAATAAAAAAAAACCCAATCCAATAAAAGTAAACATTAGTGAGGGAAGGCCTATTTAATACTGATTTTGAAAAAGACGGCTAGAACTCATGCGTACTATAGATCCTCCACTCAATATTATATATATGTATATATGTCTTTGATAACTGCAAAAATACGAATCCCGGGCATATCTGTTCAATAACACAGTCCTCGATCTCCGGGAGAAATATAAACCAGCATATGTATATGTATACATATGTATATGTATATGTATATGTATATGTATGCATATATATATATATATATATATATATATATATATATATATATATATAAACAAGTTTTATTGGGTTTTTTAGTTTTTTACATCAGAGTGCTTAGGAAGCAACGTGGAGATGGGGTAATCAATCATAAAAAAAACCACAATCATACATATATAGTTCAGGTTAATTCTTTAAAGATTCCCTCTCTATTTCCCTCAATTGATATAACATAGTCAAATTAATACATTTCTAAATAGAGTTCAATCAATCAAAACAATATGAATAATATTTCACCTATATCAATCCAAATCCTGTTTTTAAGCTTTACTAACTTACAATTACCATGTTAATTTAGCCTTAAATAAACACATAGTTTACCCTTCGGGTATCCCTAATTTCCCTTATTTCATAGGATAATAATTATATCTAGAATAAACATATTATTCCAACCATTATATTTTTACACTTCCCAACTATATTCTATTTCTTATTCTACTCTATTTCAACTATATATTTTATAAATCAATCCATATCCCTAAAAAGTCTTTTTAACTCATTAAGTAAAATTTAAATCCCGTCAAAGTAATTATCATACCTAAAACAAACATATTATTCCAGAAGATACCTTCTTACTGCATTTTACATCTGTATTTTATTTCTTATTCTAATAACTCCTTGTTTACAACCTTTTCCATATTACAATTCCAAACCATAATCAAATCAATAATTTTCATCTCAGTGGTATTAACTCAGTCCAAATCTCTAAAAGCCTTTTTAACCCATCAAATAAAATTTTAAATCTCATTTTTAAATCTAATTCTAGCTTTCTTTTTGTGCCAAGCAGGTTTCCATAAAAGAGCCTCTAAATCATCAAATCTCAGTATTTTTGGTTATACATATTTCTCAACAGTTCAGTCTGGTCATATTTCTCTTCTCCTTCTTCCAATACTATATGAGAAGTATAATCAGTTTTGTTCAATGTAGTAATTACTCGTTGGTTATCCATGTTGTCACAGTTTTCAATGCCTCGTATTTGCAAATCAGTTCCTGTTGCTTTTGGCATTGCAGATGTTTTAATTGAAATCAGTCTTTGGTCATCAAAATTCTCAATAAGTTGTACGTGGGATTGTATGATGTCTTCTTCTATGTTGATTTGTTCCTCTTCTATTGTTATTTGAGTTATAGTCAGTTGGAATCTGGAAATCAATTTGAAGTTTTAGGGTAAAGGCTTTTATTCTAGCATTCACTTGCTCAGTAGCTTCGTAATTTTTTTCCAGTATAAGTTTACAGATAGATTGTCCTCCATCTCATTAAATTGTGTATGTTGTTGCATACAGGCCTCTTTGGAGTTGATCTGTTCCTCCTCTGTTATTCCTTGGTCTATAAGTTGATCAGTCAAGATTTGAGGTTCAATTTTTAGTTCTGGCGTATCATCTTTAGTGTTCATTCTAAAAATCCTTTGCTCCTTAAGTTCCAAGATTTTTTCCAGTATAAGCCCATAGCCAAGCTGTGGGTAAAACTCCTCCATTTCAGTGGTAAGGTAATCTTTTAATTTTTTGGTGGAGGCTATGTTTATTAACAGTTAACCAACATCCACCTCCACAATTCTAGTAGACAATTTCACCACCCAGCTGTTTCAAATCCGTTATCTTTTCCCTTTTGTAGTAATTTGAAGGTCTAATCCAGTCTCAGAATCAAAGAGAAAATACAATTGCAATGTCAGCTTTCACCACAAGGTGTCCTCAGTGAGCTGTAGAACCTTTTTTTCCAAATTCCAATAGAGTCTTATCCAGTTAAAAAGTAAAAACAAAAAACAATATTCCCCAGCTTAATAAGTAGATAAAGTAATAAGATTCTATAGTAGAGATTTTTTCAGGATCCTAGAATATCCAAGAATTAAAATAGTCAGTAAAGATTAATTATTTTTTCTTTTGTTTCCAGAGCTCGTTTTCCCAAGTATCCAAACGCCGGTCTCTCAAAGCAGGGAAATAGTTCTAAAAGCTTTTCACAGGGGGATAGTTAGGGTACAGAGAGGGAAGGAAAGGTCTCACCCGAATCTTCCACGGTGGTTCTTTTCGCTTAGATGTTCTTCTGACTTTCGGCTGGAGCGGCTAGGTGATCGGCCATGTTAATGGCTGATCTTTTCTCCGTCGTCCCTAAGGAGCTGCCTCGGACCGCGGAAGGAGCTGCCACCCTTCCGCGGTCGAGAGTCCTCCTCATCAGTGGTCGCCCCTCCAGGGCGACTTTCGACCCTGTAAAGGGTCTACCGGCGAAGGGAAACCGGCCGGTGAAGAGAAGACTCTCCGCACGACCGCCAGCGCCGCAAATCGGAACCGGAAGTCCCACTCAATATTATATTATTCCACAGAAAAAACCTACTTCCTTGTCCCTGGCAAGTAGCAATCTGCAAATTTGACCACGAGGAGCAGAACCTTTCTTAAAGACATTAAGTACTGGCGAGTAATTGAAAAACTAATATTTGGGGCACCTGAAATGTACCCTGTACTTTGAATGGCAAAAAGAAAGCAGGATCTTTTAAAAATAGTACTCATTCTTATATTTAAAACTCTTGTTTTTATGACAATGATGATGATGATTTGATTTATACTTCACTATTCCAGAAAGTAGGATGGTTACAAAGCATGATGATAAGTTCAATCCAGTGTGAGAAATGAACCACCTGAGTCAATTCTTGGATTGGTATAATTTTAGGTGAGACTAGTATGAGCTTATAGCATCGTTCATTGCTTCAGAATAACAATGAAGGCAACTAAGAAATACTGGTGATGTTCATAGCACCAATCGCTAGACTTTGATTGACTCATATTAACATCTAAGTAATCTATGGAATTTACTTCTAAATTTGCAGAGAACTATATTATTGAGCCAATACAGATCAAAAGCAAGCTAAGATCTGTAAGTCTAGAGCCATATTTTGCAATTCAATAATCATAAAAATTCTGTACAGTTGAGTTTGACCTTTGCTGATTATGTGGCTGATTCCAGACAATTTTCTAGGCAACTATATGGAAATGGTTTATCAATGTCTTCTTGTGCAATGTGTTTTCGACTTCTTGGGATAGTTAACAGCCTCTTAAAATATATTATTATTTACTACTACTGTAAACTGGAGCATAAAATTCACAATTAATCTACTTTCAGTCAGGGCTACAAGATCATGAGGCTAGCTAGTTAGATTGAAACCTGCATAGAAATTTCATCAAAATAGTGAACCACTATAAAATAAACTACAAATTAAAAACAACCTGTACTTTGCATGTAGTCCCAATGCTTTTTGGCCTACCCATGATTGAATCTCAATAATTCAGCATAATACTCTATGTTTTACAAAGGCTACTCTTGAAGAATATTTGGAACTTAGAGCTGGCAAAGAATAAAGCTGCACAGACAATTTAGGGGTCTTGAAGATGGCCCATGTACCACCATCATTACATGAGCTGCACTGGTTGCCTGTTTGCTTCCGGATTCTATTCAAGATGTGGGTTAGAACCTTTAAAGCCTTTTATGGCATGGGACCAGGCTACCTGAGAAACTATCTCACCCCAATGTGTTTGGCCTGCCCCACTCACTCCAGCAAAGGGGCATGCTGCAGACCCCATCAGTCTAGGAATTTCAACTGACGGAGTCCAGGACAATAGTCTTTTCTACCATGGCTGCAGCCTTCTGGAATATTGTGCCACTTGAGGTGAGATCACCCCAGCTTCTTGGCCTTCCGAAAAGGGCCTGGCTGTGCTAACTCACTTGTGGCTCCAATGGGGACATTCCATGCTGGAGTTAGCTGTTGGATTAAGAAAAACATCCCATTCACATCCCGTGTGTATACTGGTTCCTAGTTTACCCAATTTCCTGTTAATTTTAATATTTTTTAACGTTTTAATCTTTGTATCTTCATGTTTTTATGGTGTGGTAAGTTGCCCAGAGTCACTCAGTAGTGATATGGCTGGCATATAAATTTAATATATGAAATAAAATAAAATAAATTTATCAGTGATTAATTTTCACCAGGAAAATGAAACAAAATAAAAAGACAGGACATGATCTATTGGATAAGCTTAGACACTTAAAATGAAAAACAAACAAATGAAACCCTAGAAAATTCTGGCTCTACTTGTTCATGTTATGTTTTTATGGTATAGCATTGCCCATTATAATCCTCCACCACCACAGATACAAGCGCACGTTGTATCTCCACAAACTACTCATATTATATTGCTGGCATTAGTATGCAGTGATAAGCCAGAATCCAGTTCAGCATGAACTGCATTTTCACCATCTTTCTCTACCTGTTTCTCTGCTGCTGCTGCTCCTGCTGCTGGATTCCTCCTGCCAGTGGGCCCAAAAAAATGAAGCTCGGATGGCCTCATTTGTGATTTGTTTTCATTATATGTGTTAACTGGGAAGTCTAGTCTGTTTTGCTCCTAACAGAGCAAAAGCATATGCCAAAACAAAATAATGTTTTATGATTCTGAATTACTGAAAGAAAAATAAATCAGTCCCTGATTCGCATGTAATGCTAAACAAACAACGGGTGAAGAAACCTGACTTGTTTGCTTTATAAGGAAGGATGATGGAAGAGCCATTACAAGCATGCAGCTCATTCCTCAGAACTCTTGACTTATTATTAAATGTAAACACGGCCAGGTAAGATTCATGATTTTTTTCTTTTTGTTATTGCAAACTATACAGAAAAGACATGAGTTATTATGATCTAAAGAAAAACATTGATCCGCAAATAGATTTCCCAAGAAACCTAGACAAGAGGATTGGTTTGACTTTCAATAGACAAAATTCACCCAGCAAATATTTTTATATTGAAAGCATGGAGGGCATTATATGGGCAACAAACCTGTTTTAAACAAGGCATTAAAAGTGCTTTTTGTAGGGTTTAAAAACTAAACATGAGGTTTTTTTAATAAAAATAAAATAAAATGTATCTTTCTATAATGATTTTTTTTCTTGGCACCAATACTTTGTATAAGATACTAAAAAATAATGTAACTGGTCTCCTATAATTTGGCAGTAATGTGATACTCACATTTTAAACATTCTTACAAAGCTGACAATGTAGTTTTTTTTAAAAGCAGTGGTTACAATTATTTAATCACCAATGGGAAGAACCACCCATCTTTAACCTAAGTGTAGAATACAAATCACTGCCTTGGCAAATGTCTATAGAGATTTTCAATCATCCAGGTCATGGTTTTTTTTCAAGAGGCAATTGGACTTCCTTTGTTTTTTCTTAAAGACATTTCACTTCTCATCCAAGAAGCTTCTTCATTTCTGACTGAACGTTGAGGAAAGGAAGAATTTATATTCCTTGCAATCATCTGGTCATTAGCACTCTTTCTGAAAGCCATTGAGGGAACTTAGAGATTTATCTATGTCTTCAGGGTCATCTGAATAGTGCAAATGGTATAGAACACCCATTGTAAACACAGTCCTTTCAGCAGTTCAAAAAAGGTTCCATACCCATTTGCACTATTCAGGTGACCCTGAAAGTACAGCTAAACCTCCAAGTGGCCTCAACGACTCTCAGAAGGAGTCTAACGACCAGATGACTGCGAGGAATATAAATCATTCCATTCCTCCATATTCAGTCAGAACTGAAGAAGCTTCTTGGATGAGAAGCAAATGTCTTCAAGGAAAAACAAAGAAAGTCCAGTTGCCTCTTGAAAAAGTACCTCCGGGACTGCCTTGGAAATATTTCATATATGGATTGGAATCATAGAAAAATGAAGCATAGGTATAGATGCACATAGTATGTGGTTTCAGTGGCTGCTAATGTCATTATGAGAAAGTTATATACATTTGTAAAAATATGGAGATAGACAAAGGAGGATAGGGCTCAAGTCCTGGCATCTCCCTGACCACTTTAAGTGCTTAAGTGCATCAAGTTGGGATATAACCTCCAATATCATCATAATCATTATCATCATCATCATCATATCCCCCCGAATTGGAATTGGAACATCTCCATTTGGAATCCTTGAGAACCACTGTTAATGAACAATGACTAGCAGTGCTTATAGCAATTTCTAGCAATTCACATATAAAATTCATGAGTTCTGGAAAACACCAAAGCAACACAGCTAAAAGTAAATAAATGAACATCATCACAGCGCAAGTGCTGATCATTATGTAAGCAATGCAGCATCACTCCTAAAGAAGACAAGTCAAATTTGCCCTTGTTCTTCCCTAAATAATTCAATGCATCCACTGCATAGCTGAGTCTTCAGGTTTTGCACAGCAGAATCAGAAAGTCACCAGGCAGATTTCTGCCTGGGTGAGGGGAAAAGGAGAAGCAGGAAGAATCAAGAGCAATGATGAGGACATTAAAAAAGATGAAGAAAAAGAAAGCGAGAGAAAGCAAAAGTTGTAAGTGAAAAGATGAGAGCTGAAAAACCAAATAGAAGCTGTACCAGCAAAATAACTAAAGAAGAGAAATGAGAGAGTAACCAAAGATGAACACGAGGAAACCAGAAGTATTGTATACGAAGACAAGTAAGCAAGAGAGAAAGTATCTACGACACTAAGCCTTGTACTACTATATGCAATATCTCTATATCTGCAGCCATAGTAGCAAATTACACTAAAAACTCTTCATCGGCAACAATATAATTTTTTAAATGTTATCCTAAATACATACCAACATATGAAATAAAACCACTTACCAACTCTGAGATTCTTGGTTTACTGAAGAAACAGTGTCTACCCCAGCTACAGGGGTTGGAATTCTCTCTGAAAGCAAACTAGTCTGTTGAATGATAAAAAAAAAATGCAGAAATTTGGGTCAGAAGAACAGAACAAATTTAAGTACTGACAATAAGCATTAAAGCATGGTAAGTTAAAATAGAAAGAATTTTCCAGATGGAAACTTTTGTATCCTTTATTCAACTAAATAAGGGTGCCACGGAGGCTCAGCAGTTAAGACGCTGGGCTTGTTGGCTGGAAAGCTGACAGCCCAGGTTCGAGACCCAAGAGCCGTGCAATGGGCTGAGCTCCCGTCCTCACCCCAGCTCCTGCCAACCTAGCAGTTCAAAAGCATGCAAATGTGAGTAGATAAATAGGTACTACTTTGGTGGGTAGTTAACAGCGCCCCGTGATGTCATGCTGGCCACATGATTACAGAAATGTATTTGGACAGCGCTGGCTCAATAGCCTGGAAAGGGAGATGAGCACCGCCCCCTATAGTTGGCAATGACTAGCGGAGTAAAATCCACAGGGACTTATCTTTTTTTTATATTTTTAATTCAATGAAATTCTGTAATTGTGTTTAGATAATACTGCTCTGGGTTTGTCTGTTTTTTTATGACTACCATAAAATAAATGGGTACTTAACAACTGAACAAAAAGTTGTAAACTTTTTAACATCTTGTCAAAGCCACAATATAACCACAATAGCAAATTCATGCTTCTAAAACTCAATTTAATTGGGAGGAGTTGATGCCTATTATTCACATCTGTCTATTTAATTAAAAAATATGTCTCCGTGGTGACTTATGTCAGATGCATGATGATATCATTATGCTAACAATGTAAATCTCCATGGACATTTGGTATCTTGTTTTCAAAGCAAGATATAGCTAGATCCTATAAATTGAGGTTTATTAAACAAAAATGGCTGCAAACTATATTCATTGCTTTATGCCACAATTATATAAAGAGAGTAACAATACCCTCCTTTGCTATAGGACAATCATGCCTCAGGCAAAAAAATAATATATATTTTAGCATTATTCCCTTGATAAAAGTTTATATTTGGGGGGGGGGGGTAGGGGTGGAGTTATGAGTCAATCTTGATGCCTGGTAATGCCTGAACAAGTCCCTGAAGTTTTCTTGACAAGATTTTGGAAGTGGTTTGCCTCTGTCATGTTCCTAGGGATGAGAGAGTGTAACTGGCTCAAGTTCACTCAGACAGCTTTGTGCTTAAGGTGGGATTAGAAGGATCTCCTGTTTTCTAGACCGATTCCTTAACTACTACACCAAACTGACTCTAAAGTCTATACTATAATGTGTTTATATGAAGAGTGACATTTTGGAATACAGGCATCAATTGGTAGAACTTCTCTACAAGTGCTCTGTAAAACATGCATAAGGCTACTACCTTTTTCCAAGCTTCAGCAACAGATTCATGTAACTGATAAGGCAGCAGCACCTCTAAGCCTTCGCAGGTACTATACATTTGACGGCATACAAAGATAAAAGCTCCTTTGAGGACTGGTAACATCTCAGATCCAGATAAAACAGAAATATCTTCATCAAGAAGCTTCTTTGTAAACTGGGCAATAACATGTGCACCCTTAAGGCTAGAAAAAAGACAAAATGTTTAAAAAGCAATGGTCAAATAGCGTTTTAAACATAATATGGATGCATGGATCTGACTAGAAAAGATGGGAAGTGCAACCATCTAGCATTTTTGTCACTCCCTAGAGATCCCAAGATCATCAATTCAGCCAAATAAGACTGCATCATTATCATGGTATCTGCAGAAATAAACTGGTTTACTAAGTGTATTTCCAGCTGTAGAAAGGTCTTCCATTCCTGACTATTAGAATCTTTTCATAACAAAAAAACAAAAGCATACTTCAACAAAATAAGTGAAGGAAATCCCTCTTCTCGATCCCCCAAATCTGTAAGTCCAAATTACTTAGCTAACTAGTCACTGTGATAATCATATTTTTCCCATTATCCCATCTGTATATTATAACCAAAAAATTTAGCCTACTTTACCATGTATTCTTTCACTTGTTCTTCTGTTTCAAATTTTGGTGGAAGTTTATACATTTTAGCAATCGCATGTTCATCCTTCATCTGATATAACTCATTCATACTTGCCTCTGAACGCAACTACACATTAATCCATGAAGAAACTTGACAATTGCCTAAAGACTTTTCAAGTGACTCCTAGACAAAGTGCTTTGCAGATAGAGTACACACTCTTGGACTACCAGTTCATAAATTTGGTAAGATACAAATAAATCATGCCATAATCTTCAACCATGGTATTTGCTATAAAGGAAAAGACTTTATTAGTGGGATTAGAATCCAGATGACTGCTTTCAGTCTTTAATGCTGTTGTCATACCTTGTGCTATCTGCAGCAGGGGGCTTTTTTCCTCCATACAGAAGTAGTAAAAGACCATCATCTGTAGCAGCAATTCGTGCCAAAATATCAGCTATATGTGTTAGAGTTGTTTCTGGACAATTCAGATTCACCTGTGTGTATGTTGAAAAATGTCTGAAGTTAATTGATAAGCACAGCCAATAGCAAATTGATATAGCAACATTAATTGCTTTTAAAGCACTTTTTTTTACCATGACTATAAACCTTCATTTTGTCAACGAGGCTACAGGGTTTCTCTTGATATCCTTTCTTTTTCATTTCATGAAATCCTTCTGTTTAATTTCATCGTTTCTGAAATCATTTCTTTAAAATGGCCCAATCCCTTCAATTCTTCACAGATTTAAGCTAAATGTTAAACTGTCCTAACTAGTCAGTCGATTCACTAATGGAGATTTCTAAAAACTGGATGTACACACAGGCAGAGAAAGGTGAAGACTATTTGGGCTAATTCCTCTTCTTCATTCTCCCACTCTCTCCCCCCCGCCGCCGCCACCTCAACAGAAGGCTACAGAATTTTTTAGCAGAATGGTACTGCAGATTGCACAGTAAAAGAAAACTAAACCAAAACAACTGTCAACTATCCCTCTCCACATTGATCTTGGATGCAAATAACCTCTGGGAATACGTCCTTCTCTTAGACCAAGAGCAGATTCAGTTCCAACCCATTATGTTTCATTTCACTGTGTTTGCCAAACTATTTAGAATTTTGCTTGGCTTCGGTCACCACAAGTGCTCACTTACAAGCAAAAATAACACCATTTCTCGTTTGAAATTACAGCCATTATGAAGAAAAAAACACCTTAAATACCACCCAGATGGTTTGTTAGCACTAATGCCCAATTATAGGCAAGTAACCTGATGCACAAAGTCAAATTTCACATTGCAATTCTATACTGAGTGGCGAAAAAGGCCCATGGAATTCAACAGATCTTCTAAACAGAAATCACAAGATTATACTGTTAGGCTTTGAAACCAGCTTGTTCATCCTTTTCTGGATGAACATAGCAATTCTATGTGAATTGAACACTTCTAAGTGAAGCTCCCACAGATATCTGAGCAAAGATTCAGATTTCTTGTCTTTTCCAACTGAAATAAAATATGTCTTCTCTTTCACTTCAGTATCTCAGATATTGTCAGTTATAACAAAGCCTTGACTTTGACTGGTCTCTAGATCAGAGGTCCCCAAAGTTTTTGGCACCAGGGACTGGTTCCGTGGAGAAAAGTTTTTCCGCGGACCGGAGAGTATGTGGTTTTGTGTGCTGCCTACATCCCTCGGATGGGGCTTTGCTTGTTTGTGCGGACCGGTTGCTGGCATGCCATGGACTGGTACTGGTCCATGGACCGGGGGTTGGGGACCCCTGCTCTAGATGGAAGTCTGCCATTGTGAGGTTTCCTCACCCCATCCCCCATAGGAAATTGCATAAAAATGAAAGATAACCTCTGTTCCATTTAATAAATAATGTAGTGGTTGAAGAAGTTCTTCTATCACTGTATTTGTATATAGACATTCAGTTGCACATTCTTTTCCATCACAAAAGACCCGGAGTATATCAGTAATGAGGCCAGCTGGAGAATAAGTGCCTGAGAAAATGTAAAAAAAAAAAAGTTGTTTCAAAATAGTGGCAAGGCAAAAAAAAAATACAACAATGTATTTATTTATTTACGGAACCTACACCTGTCTCATATAATACTCCTACGCGGTTCACAAAACCTGATAAAAATAAAACTACCCTTCCCAATAGAGGCATCAGATCAAACAGCCTTCTAGCTCAACCCCCATTCTAGTCAATACTTAGCCAGATCTTTACAATCTTCTGGAAAGCTAAAAGGATAGAAATCCCTCAAATTCCATGTGGAAGGCTCTTCCAAAGGGCTGGAATGGCCACATGCTTCCCATTGGGTCAGAGTTCCCCAACCTTTTCGGCTTTGCGGGAGGGGGAGAGGGAATGGCTCCGTATGCATTTGCGGCCTGATTCTGAAAGGGTCAAGACCTGGTAATGGGCCACAGCCCAGCAGTTGGAGACCTCTGCATTGGGTGAAATATTTAAAAGAAGGAATTATCCTGTCTAATGTAGTAGGATGGGCAGATACCCTCAAAATGAGATGGTCCTGCAAATAACTTGCTCCTGTTATTACTTTTCCCTCCCTCACTTCTACTCCAAGCCAGATATTAAAGGCTGCCACAACTTCCTAACACATAGGTTATTCATGTGTCTACAGACACAGAATAGATTAACCCTCAGGAGACACTCTTTTCTCAAATCAAGTTGTTTATAAAATAACTGCATATAAATGAGAAATATTACCTGAATGCACAGTAAGGGGTTTGGGACAATTTGGGGAACAATAAATAAGACGTGTAAACATTATGATGAGATCTGTCAGTGTCATCAGATCTAGGGAAATCAGAAGGGGAAAAAAATACTTGAAAATGAAAGCAATGTAAAATGCTTTTAGTAACGATGCGTGAAACAATATTTATGTACAGATTTAATATAAAGAAATGAAGCTGCATTTCCATTTCTTTCAGCTTAATCAATTGAAACCATTAAGTTAGCTATAATTAGCTAATTTCAAGTATAGTGCTCTTCTAGCAATGTTAAAATAGTTTGGGTGGATACATTTATTCCTCTAAATAATTTAATCAAGAAGGTTTGTTGCTGTTTTAACAGCCACAGGGCATGGAGACTATGTAAAGGAATTCCATCTTTATTTTCTAGGATCTTCTTTTTCCTAGTGTTTTGACACAGGTGCAGGGAAATATTGCATACAGTCAGTCTTCAGCTCATAACCATTAATAATTTAGTGACCGTTCGAAGTTACAAAGTGACTTACACCTGGTCCTCACTCTCCATTATCACATGATCAAAACTGGGTGCTTGGGAACTGGCATGTATTTATAATGACTGCAGTGTCCTGGGATCGTGTGATCACCATTTGCAACTTTCCTAGCAAAGTCAATGGGGCAAGTCAGATTTGCTTAACTGTCATTCACTTAATGACTGTGGTGATTCACTTAATGACCACAGCAAAAAAGGTCATAAATTGGGCATGACTCACTTAATAACCACCTTGCTTAGAGATGGAAGTTCTTGTCCCAAATGTGGTCATAAGATGAGGACTACCTGTACATCATAAATAAATACATGCATACTATATGAATGAGCCCTAGCAAATTACTTCTACTAAATGAAAATTTCTACCATAACAAAAACCTGAAGTTGTAATCATAAGCCATAGTTTGCACTAACCAACTGTAGTCTTATATATGAATGGCATATAAAGTGATATGGCAAAGGACTCCTGAAAGCATTTTGCTGCTTTCCTCATCCTTGGCCAGTATTTTACACCATACTAATTATTTTATTATAATTTAATTGTAATTATTTTGTAGCACTGAAAACCAAAAAAAAAAAAAAAAAGGACACATAGTGGTTCGATCAGAGTCAGGTTTGTATAAAGTGAGAAATTAATCTTCATTGCAGGCATTTCTTTTTGGTCATAAAATCTCCAGGTAAAAACTATGAAGAGGCCAGGCAAGATATATATATCTGAACATGGTAGAATTAGCACACTAAGACTAGTCACATTTTGGCTTAGATATTATGCAAACCAGGGCAATGTTTAAAAACTAATTGTAGCTATATACAAACTAGAGAAATGACTTTCTTGATGACTCAGCCTTATGAGAAACAGGCATTGTAAGACTCATTTAGAAAACACTCAATCCAATCAGGGAAGAATATATCTCTCTTTGGAAACTATTCCCACTTCCCTGGAAAAAGTGATTAATTCAAATGGATTTAATCAAGTGACTGGTGGAGTTACAGCCATGCTGTGAAATCCCAGGGATTCTCAAAAGTTAAAGTCTCTAATGTGTTTAGGTAGCTATATTTGAGAAGTTTTAGTGAATACAGTCTATGCTTTGGTTTATGTTAAACACTAACTCATTACTTCTGGCTCTTCTTGGCTGGATTCTTTAATAAATCAATTGAGTTGAAAAAGTGGAATTGATTACGTTGTACAGTATAGCCTGTGGAATGGTTTATTTATATAGCCAACCAGGAATCTCAATTCTTTGTAAGTTGATGGGCATATTGCAACTTTTGGGAGCGTGTTGTGAGTGCTCTTGAACATGGCTGCCGTTTACAAAGTCAGAATCCACCAGGATGATGTTACCTATCACATTCTTTTATCCATCATTCCATAGGCCTTTCCCTGATTATTTCTGCCCTTGCTTTGACACAAAAGCATATTTCAAAACAAAGCCCTTTGTAGCCATCCATTATTTTCATTCGTGCGAAGAGCAACTAAGATGATTAGGGGACCAGAGGCTAAAACATATGAAGAATGGTTACAGGAATTGAGTATGTCGGCTAGGGGAGACATGATAGCAGTATTCCAATATTTGTGGGGCTGCCACAAAGATGAGAGGGTCAAACTATTTTCCAAAGCACCTGAAGGCAAGACAAGAAAAAATGGATGGAAACTAATCGAGAGAAGCAATCTAGAACTAAGGAGAAATTTCCTAACAGTGAGAACAATTAACTAATGGAATAGCTTGGCTTCAGAAGATGTAGGTGCCTCAACACTGGAGGCTTTCAAAGAGACTGGACAGCCATTTGTCTGACATATTATAGGATCTCCTGCTCAAGCAGGTGGTTGGACTAGATGACCTCCAAGGGACCTTCCAACTCTGTTATTCTGTTATTTCAAGTCCAGAATCCTTTTTGGAAATAACAATGAAGCTTATGGCCAGGATTTTGCCAGAGAATCTAAGTCTCTCATATTTCATTGCTATGAGCTCATGAAGTAAACGTGATAGACAAATATCTATATGTATGTTTGTTTGTATGGACGGGGTAGGCACATTGGCACCTCCAGCATCAAATGGGGACAATTTAATACCAAACTTACTTCTTAAAACAGATTAAAGGATAGCTCTGGGAAAGTGTCTGTTCCTTTTCTGGAAGTGCAATCCACATTCTACTATGTTTCGGATGAATATTAAGGATTATTAATCATACAAGTGATGGCAGCTTTTCTACTTCTAAACCCTTTGAGAAAGGAAGGGTTCGTGACCTTTCTTACTGCACAGAATTACAAGTGTATATACTATGATTGTCACGGTAAACTATAAAATGAAATGATCTGTTTGCAGTCATGCTGGAGAAGGGAAAGGAAAATACAGGAATCCAAGACATTTTGCTATGTGCATATGAAGATGATGATTTACTGTTAGCTGTATTATTTTTTTTCCACTCCATCTGTCTTCTGAGTGCCCATAAAACTTATACTAAGTTTTTCATTCTCTTCCACAGTATTATCTATTCATTTTTTACAGAAGGGGAATTTAACAAATGGAAAACGTTTGAGAAAAGCAGTCACAAAAATAAAACAAATTGTTATCTTTTTCATTAAGTCCTTACCTTTTCGGTTTTTCAGTTGAATAGGAAAGAATTTTCTGCCTTGTTTGTATATTAATAATGTGCCTAAGAGGCTCAGGGAATGAACAAAATAAACATATTGCAATTCTTTTCCTGTGTAGAAATTCTTTTGTTTATTACCTTGAAAGAAAAGATAACTCATATCAGTAAAAGTGCTTTCTTTTGCTCTGCCCTTGCATACTAGAGTACCACACCCTTATGATTAATGTTAATGTTTATAAATTTTATATAAAATACATCTGTTAGCAATAGCTGGTTTCAACATTTTCAAAGAAGAAAGCTTTATAAAATAGAAACAAACAATCAGAAAAAATGGATTTAGGAATTTTGAAACTGAATATATTATCTCAAAAGTCATGAGCCATAACTTGTCAGAATGGAATGTGCCTTCCACATCCAGTCATCTATAGGTAATCCTTGACTTACAAGAATAATTGAGCCCAAAAGTTTTATCGCTAAACAAGACAATTGTAAAGTGAATTTTGTCCCATTTTACCACCCTTCTTGCCACAGTTGTTAAGTGAATCACTGCAATTGTTAAGTTCATAATACTGTGGTTATGACACTGGCTTCCCCATTGGCTTTGCTTGTCAAGAAGGCCTCAAAAGGTGATCGTATGACCCTGGGACACTGCAATCGTCATAAATACATGCCAGTTGCCAAGCATATGAATTTTGATCACATGATCACGGGGATGCTGCAATGGTTGTAAGTGTGAAAAACGGTCATAAATTACTTTTTTGAATGGTCACTGAGCAAATGTTGTAAGTCATGGACTGCCGGTATAGAAGGTTGGTTAGGAATTATATCCTTCATCTGCCAAACATGCAGGGGAGCAACAGGCCTACTCTACAGTAGCCCTCACCTTCACAGTCCCCTATATCTGTAGTACTATGTTTCCCCAAAAATAAGACCTATTCCAAAAATAAGCCCTAGCTTAATTTTTTGGGGGTGGACCTAATATAAGCTCTACCCCCAAAAAAGGCCTAGTTAAGGCCCCACCTACCCATCCGCCTCTTCATTTCACTCCTGAGCCAGATTGCTGGCGCTTTAGGCCCCCTGGCCCACTTCACAGCTCTGCCCACACAGCCACCGAAGCAGTAGGCGAAGCTCCAAAGGGTCAGGGAGGGTGCTGAAGCAAACGGCCGTCCTGCCTGTAGCGCCCATGCCGGCTGCCTGGGCAGCTGCTGGAGAGAGACAGGCCCATTTCAGTGCCTGGCTCCGTTGCGTTTCTCCATCACGTTTCTCTTCCGCCGCTTGCAGGGAAACAAAAGAAGTTTGTGGGACTAAAAAAAAAAAGTTCAATCAGACCTTCCAACTTCACGAGTTCTTTCGCGAGAAGTTGGAAAGTCTGACTGAACTTTTTTTTTTTAGTCCCACAAACTTCTTTTGTTTTCCTGCATGCGGCGGCAGAGAAATGCGATGGAGAAACACAAAGGAGAAACGCGACGGAGCTGAAAAGCAGGTTAGCGAAGAAATGCTTGGGGGAAACGAGGGCATCTGGGCGGTGGTGGGGCAAGCTCTCCAGCTCCACGGTTGTTGAGAAACTCGGAGCTGGAAAGAAGGTGGCAAGGCAAACCCCCAAGGGCACCAGGCGCTGAAACGGGCCCGTCTATCTCCAGTAGCTGCCCAGGCCCACTGGAGGGAAGGCCGGCATCTACTGTTATGCAGCAGTATTCCAGCTATAGCGGGGAAGGGGCAGCTGGCATGGGCACTGCAGGCAGGATGCCCGCTCACTTCAGCACCCCCCCTGACCCTCCGGGGCTCCGCTGGCTCTTTGGCCCTGGGCTGCCGCCTCCCAGCTCACCTCTCGGGCAAGCTAGGACAGGAAGGCAGCCCCCCAGCATGCCCAGGGCAAAGGTTCTCCGCTCTGCCCGGAGGAGTGTTGGCCTGGACACCACCACCTTGGCACCCTTTCTGCCACCACCCAGTATGGCTGCCCTGGGGCTGCAGGAGCTGGCCTGGCACGGGAAGGGCACATGCACCCCCCTCCCGAACACTCACATATCTTTAGTCGGTCCACCCACACGCTCTGAGGTTGGCCCAATCACCGCCCCGCTTCAAAGCTCTGCATCTCCACCCCATGTGCAGGCCTGCCCTGCCCCCGCACGCGTGCTGCCTGGTGTAAGTAAGACATCACCGAAAATAAGACCTAATGGGTCTTTTGGTCCAAAAAAAACCAAAAAAACAAGACCTAGTCTTATTTTCAGGGAAACACGGTGGTAGTCTATAAAAAAGCCCTCCCTTTTTAAGACCCTGTAATCCCTTAATTCAGGGTACAGTTGGGGAGACTGGAGGGAGCTGAGCATTTATTGGCTGGGTACCCTTCCTGACACCATTCAAAGTTCACAGCAGATATTTTATCTTTACAGCCCAGGAGAAAAACAACTACCGCTGCCTAAGATTGAACCTTCTGAGTGGGAGGCAAGCATCTTCACCACTAAGCCACCACGCCGCTTTTCTGTAGTAGCTCTCTCTGTAAATCTATAAATGATTAAAATCAGTATCATTCCAATGAGCCTTTGACACAGGCTGATCAAATTGTGAGCATCTCAATTATTTTATACATCTTAGCTACTTTATTCTCATTCAGTTTAGTTGCAGAGTTTTCCACTTTTTTTGTTTTAATGTTACAATTTTGTTTTGGTGTTATTATGAACTGCCCAGAGCCTTTCACAACTGGGATGGCTTAGAAAGGATGATACAAAAAGAAATAAAACTTGCTATTAAAAGTCTTGTTGATATACTGCTTCTCACTGTATTAGAATGGTGTAAATAATAAAAGGATTTTAAAAATATATTGCACAGCAAATAGAAATAGCACATACTATTATGTGACGTGGAAAATGCATTAAATGTTCTTGATCCATTCACTGCTGACTCACAAGCTTCCAAGTAGGAGGCACACTGCTCAACAGTTGCAATGATCTGAAACATAAAATAACAAATCATATCAAACCTCACCACAAAGACCATGTATTGTATAATTTTTTAGACCCTCCAAACAATGTTTTACTCCATTTAGATCATTAGCAAAGTTAATGTGGTTTTGCTTCACTCCAATACATTTATCTAAAAGATGCATATAAGTGATAAGATGAAATATAAAGTGTCTCTCTATAAACTATATCTTAAATGTGAAAACTGCCTATAGGCTGACATTAGTATGTAAGTAGAAATGATGAATTATCTGTATCTTAGTTCAGTTAAATTGGTATCATATACAGTTCATTTCTTTTATTGATGCAAAAGTGCCTTAACTCTGGATTTCATTAAATCCAGTGCCAAAATGCCCACAAAGCATAATTCCCCAAGACATTTTGATTAAATGAAGTAATATTCTAAACACTTAGAACTATTGAAAGCTACAGTATCTGAAAATCTGGGTAGCACAGACTTACCAAAGATTTGTATTTCTTTTCAAGTAGCCTTAACACTACTGTTCTGCTGTAGTAGGCATGCTAATATCACAAAGCAGAGGTATAATACAGTTAGCACTTGTTTCTGAACAAAATTTTATTCATTTTTTTCTTCAATGATTACAAAACATTTGCAAACATTGTATAAAGAGGAAGTAGCACATACTAACATAAATTCTATTCACTGCAAGATGAGAAACCAAGCCATTTTAATGAAAACTCTCACCTTTAGGGGAAGCCAAATGAACATACTGTATAATGCACAAGCTAATAGCTGATTTATGCCTGAAGTCAAAATAACAAAGTATTTGTTTCCTCCACATTTTCTATTTAAAAGAAATAAACATCTCATGTTTGCTTGAAAAGAATGTGCAAAATTCCCAGGAAAATAAAAAGTTCTATTTTCATTTTCATGCCTATTTCTTGTTGTCATTGATACTATTTCCAGTCCACACTGCAGAATTTACAAATCTATAAAAACAATTTGGCTGCATTCAGCCAAAGTCTCCTATGGACACAACTATACCTTTGTCAGCAGGTTTCTGAGCTAACTACTGTTTTCTTATTTTGAATCTGCAAACACATAAATTATTAATGGATATGCAAATTTACTTTTAAATTTGTGCCATAGAGAGGCTACGTCAGTTTCTACTCAAGCTTTTCAGTGAGACATGAGGTGGCAAACTGCTTTGCTTTGTGGCAAGCGAATTGCATTGTTGCACTCCCAAAAGATCTACATCAATAGGGATTCGTTAGAGGCCTAGTGTGGCCATACAGGAACCAAATACTGAAGCTAAATTCAAAACATTGGTTATATCTGTTTAGCCTTCTATGGCTTGGACACTGATACTTACAGAACTGTCTGTCAGAGAGAACTGGCCTTTCTGGCATACAGATAGTCCTCGACTTACAACAGTTCATTTAGTGACCGTTCAAAGTTACAATGGCACTGAAAAAAGTGACTTATGTCCATTTTTTACACTTACGACCGTTGGAGCATTCCCACGGTCACCTGATCAAAATTCAGGTGCTTAGCAATTGACTCATATTTATGACGTTTGCAGAGCCTTGGGGTCATGTGATCAGCTTCTATGACCTTCTGACAAGCAAAGTCAATGGGGAAACCAGATTTACTTAACAATCATGTTACTAGCTTAACAACTGCACTGATTCACTTAACCACCGTGGCAAGAAAGGTCGTAAAATGGGGCAAATTTCACTTAACAAATGTTTCACTTAGCAACAGAAATTTTGGGCTCGATTGTGGTTGTAAGTCGAGGACTACCTGTATTTGTCATGAATGGGGCTAGTGAAAGTGAGATGAGGGGAGAGGGATCAAGAGCACAAAATTTTCCAATTTGTGCTCCTTCCTTATGGTACAATTTATCCTTGGAGATCTGGATGTTACTCTCCCTGAGGGCATTCAGAAGTGTTGAGATTAATAAAAATCTTCATATACTTATACAAAATATAATTGCCTGGACAAAATGTATATTTCATTGAATCCTTAAGTGAACAAAAGCTGGCCCAACCTCTCCATGGTATAAGGTTAAACTCAAATTTCAACGTACACTTACAATTCAAATCCAAAATAATGAAACCGTGAATGTTGCAGGTATAATACTGTCAGTTGATTTAATGCTACTTTCTTTCTTTTTTTTTAATCATAAAGTTTTACTATAATAAGGCCCAGAAAAATTATTGACTTGCTTGGTCTACATTTAAGGCCGGTGAAGACAATTCTACAAGTGAACAAATACACTGATCCTTCCAATCTCTCAAGATGTGATTGCTATTCTTGTCCATTTTCAACAACCATGGCCTCCTCCATGATGTTTACTGAGTATTTGAAAATGAAAATAATTCTAGGAACCAGGAGAAAGCCCTTTAAATGCTTGTGGGAAACAGTGAGAAAGACTATTAGAACATAAAAACATAAGCAATGCCCTCCCTGGATCAGGCATCTGGCTCATCTAATTCGGCAGTCTATTCTCATGGTGGCCAACCAAGTCCACAATGAATCCCACTAATGTTTAGTAGATGCTCTTCAGAGGCAGCCATGCTGCATCAAGGTTAATCATCTCTGATTCCCATGACTTCCATGAATTGGTCCAACCTTCCTTTTTGAGACCAGCCAAACTGGTAGACCAGCATAATAGGGAATTCCAAAGTTAAATTACATTTTGTTTAAAAACTACCTTTTGTCTATCTTTATTCTTCTAGGATTCAATTTCATTGAGTGACTTCTAGTTCTAATATTTTGTGAAAGGGAAAATAACTTATCATTGTCTGCTTTATACACACCATGCATAATTTTGTACACCTCAGTCATGCCCCTCTCATTAGCCTACTTTCTAGATTAAGAAGCCCCAAATGTCATAACCTTTTCTCATGTGAAAGCTGCTCCAGTCCCACAATCATCTTACTTAAACTCCTCTCAATCTTCTGTAGCTCCACTATATTCTTTCAAAGGTTTGGCAACACATAATATTTCAGATGCAGTTATACCATTCATTTATATAAGGATATTGTGATATTGACAGCTCTATTTTCAATACTATTTCTTATTGTCTCTTAACAAGCTGTTCATCTTTTTGAATGCATACTGCATCAACACATTAACTGAACATTTAACCACTATTTCAAGATCTTTTTCATCATCACTCACCATTAGTACTGATCTCATTAGTTTGTATGAGTAGTTAGGATTTTTGCTACCAATTTACACTTGCTCACATTGAATGACATCTGCCATTTTGACACCCATTCCCCTAATGAGTAGAGATCTCTTTGAAGCTCTTTGTAGTTCCTTATTTTTACCACTCTGAACAATTTAATGTCATTTGCAAACTTGGCTATTCCACTTGTCCTGCCCAATTCCAGATCCTTCCTTCCTTCCTTCCTTCCTTCCTTCCTTCCTTCCTTCCTACCTACCTACCTACCTACCTACCTATACGTTAAAAAGCTCCAATCCTAGAACAGATCTCTGGGGGAATCCACTAGTTACATCTTTCAATTGTGAGAAATGTCCACTCCTAGTCTGTTTTCTGTTTTTTAGACAGTTGCTTATTGATAATAGGGTTGTCTTTTTATCCCATGGCTATATAGCTTACTGAGAAGTCTTTGATGGGGGATTTTATCAAAGGCTTTTTGAAAATCTAAGCAGATGATATCTACTGGCTTGCATTTTTATTAATATCCTCAAAGAGCTGTAGAAGTCTAGTTAGGCAGGATCTTCCCTCAGTAAAATCATGTTGGGAATTCTTGATCATGGACTATGTCTCTAAATGTTGGGTAATTTTATCTTTAATTGCAGTTTCTACTATTTTCCCTGGAACAGAAGTTAAACTGACAGGTTTCTAATTTCCTGGATCTCCATATGAAGTCTTCTTCAAAATTATGTTGGCTACCTTGTAGTTTTCAAGTGCAAACTGAGTTTAGAGATGGGTTATATATTTTAGTTGGAAGCTCTACAATCTCAGTTTGGGATAGATGCCATCAGGGTTTCGCGATTTGTCTATATGTTAAGAAATAGAAGTTATATAGAACTGTTGAAGTCAAGAGAATACCTGGACAACCAAGAAAAACCAATCCTTAAAGTAGTCAGTTGGACAAAAAAAAAATATTAACAGATCACTGCAAATGACTGGCTGAAAATTTTAGGTCCACAAGCCTACAATATTATGTAGATGGAAGGAAGAATAGATTCAGTTAACTATTAACATTACTCGGAAATTGGTATCCCACCATTAGCAGGGAAAAACACTAAAGCTGGTAAGAGGATGGGTATCTCATCAATACTTTTTGGAGAAATATACTTTTGCTCAGTCCACTTGCACCAAAGAACCTTGAAAAGTAACAAAATAAGACTGAATATCAAAAATGTACACATTTCCTTACCATCCATTTTTTAAACCACACAGCTTTGAGATCAACCAAAGCCAAAAAGTATACTGGATCCCAAAATTCGGAAGAAGCAATCAGACTTAAATTATGCTTTACAGCCAGAAGGGATAAAGTACTCTCCATTATTTCTTCCATGTACCTAAATAAATTGGGGGGGGGGGAAGAGTTTCATAAATATCACAATGTTGGTATGGATGCTACTTGTGCCTAGGCTTTCTGGTAAAATATTATTTAAAATTCTAGAAACTGTCTCATTGCCCCTTGGAACAACCAAATGAGAATTAAAAAATTTAGACTGCTTTATAAAAAAAAACTGGAATATTGTGAGTTTTGCTGGGAAAGAGTGCTTATATTATGAAGTTAGGCTGGAAAAATATTTTAAATTAAGCAGAATGTCATATTTAAAACTGAAACAAACCTAAAGTCAAATCAAAAGGAAAAGCAGTTTTGATTCTAATTGCACAATCTTATGAAATTAAAATAGCCATATAAAATTTCAATGGGATACATTCCTAAGTAACAAACACAAGACTGCAACCCAAATCTTCAAACATATCATGTGAAACCAGTGGCAAGTACGCAAGTAATACAAAGGAGAAAAATTGGGGGGAGGCAGGGAAAAAATCAAGGATCTTATTTACATATGATCATGTTTTATATAGACTTATGACAGCTTCATTGAAACTTCAGGTACAAAGCTTTTTCAATTACATTGATACAAAGGCAAAGCATCTGATAACCTAAGCAAACTTCATCATCCCTATCTATCAATCAGCACAAGCAAACTGGAAACACAAATGAAAACACAACCAGATTTAAAAAAAAAACTTATATACTTTTCTGGATGACGTATCCAAAAAGAAGAGACTTCTCTCTGGTACTCATTCAGGAGTCGCATCTATGAATAAAAGGATAATTATTCTATTTTAAAACCCTTGATCAAAAACGCTTAAATAACTAAATAACATTGGGAAATAAGTATATTGTACCTTTTTAAGTAAACGTATTATGTCTGGGTTGCTTATGTCAATACCCATTGATACACTAGGAATGTAATTATCTTCAACAAGAAAATATGCCTCTAAGTACTTTGCTGTAAAGAGAAAAATAATTGCCAATTAATTTAAGAGACCCAGTGAAAATTGTGGTCATTTGTTTCTGAATAGAAGTATCTTGAGCTCACCTAAGCTTGTATAGAGTTCTCTTGTCATATTTAATGGAGAGGAAGAAAATGTCTTGGCATAAAATTTCAAGACTTTGTCCTATAAAAAAAACGAATTAAAGCCAAGTTACTAGACATGGACATCAGCTAATACTGATGATTTCAAAAGGATGACATCTGAGTTGTAAGATCAAAGTCAAGCTCCACCATTTTGTACATACATCATGACACTACATACAAGTATGTAACAGTTGTGATGCACATTTAATTATTTGCCTTTTCTTGGTCCTGCAACTCACCTGCATTACTAGGTTCATATAATCTGAACCAAACCTGTACCACAATATATGCTGCTGGTTTCTTTTATTTATTTTCCCCCCACTTATATCCTGATTCTCCTTCAACAAATTTGAGGATTCTAAGATTATTGTCATTATTATTACTAAGATTGATTGTGCTCTTTCCCTTCAAAGCAAAAGCCCTCCAAGCTAGAATGAGCTGAAACAGAGAGAATTTAAATCAAAGTTATCTTTCCTGGCTGATGTATTAGAATCTGTGCCTCCCAATCCTATAAATCAGTCTCTTATCCCCTACATTATCCTTGCTAATTTTGCAAAAATTTATTCCCAAAGATCAATGCTGATTTTTATCTAAAAGACAGTGTCAGAATTGTGTTGGACATTCTAGAGTACTTGGAATAACATGATGAAAAACAAGGTGCATTATTATTATTTTTAGATGCAGGGAATGCTTTGACAGTTTGAATTGGACTTTTCGATTTAATGTTTTGTGAAATATAAATTTTGGACAGAACTTTATAAAATGGGTAAAATTGATTCATGCTCCACAGAAAACAGAAATTGTTAATGGAGATCTAACAAATATATGTGAGATACAAAAAGGAACAAGACAAAGTTGCCCAGTGTCTTCTCTTCTGTTTGTTTTGCTTCTTGAAATTCTGAACAGAGATATAAGATTAGATGAGAAGATTGCGGGAGTAAAAATTAAAAAAAAAAATTACAACTTAAGAGCTTTTGCAGGTGCAACTGGTTTTGAAAGATCCTTTCAAGGGAATCGAAACACTAATGGGAAAGCTAAAGAATTTAGTGAATTAGCAAGTTTTAAGATTAACAAACAGAAGACAAAGATGATAACAAAATATAAAGATACAAGATCAAATTTATGTTGGAAATGTAAACAACAAAAAGGGACATTGTATCATGCTCAACAAAGCCAGAAAATTTTGGATTCACACACCAAGTCAGAAGATTTTAAAAATTAGTATATAATTAAAACCAAGGGCTTTTCTTTTAGGCCTGATTAATAATTGGAAAAAAGTAATGGAATGTTGTTTTTATACAGGATGCCTACAGCAAGATTATTCATGCACATAGGTGGAAAGATTCAAAGTTATCTAAAATGGAGAAACGGTTGGTGAAGATGACAGAACTTGTCGAGATGGCAAACTGATATCTCTGACCAGAGAAAACATATTATCTAAATTTATTGCTGACTGGAATAGACTTTTTGCATGAAATAGAAAAAAATGAAATTATGATATACAGTTTTTATAAGAAAAAAATTAAGATTATAGGAAAAATTAAAGTCATGCTGTAATTAACAGGTAATAATATAAAATAGATAATAATAAGAGTAGGAGGTAAATTTATAACTGTTGTAAAGAAATTGAGAAGCTACTTCTTTATATGCTCTTTTTTCTCTGCACTGTGGACTTTGTCTTTTTTTTCTTTCCTTTCTTCTTTTTTATTCTAAATATTACTTTCTGTTAGTATTTATCTTTATTAAAACCTTAATAAAATATATTTTTAAAACAGTAAATTAAATACTGTCCAATGGCTGAAAATTACTGTGCAAATATAACAGCTACAATGGATTAATTAGAACTACATTCAAGTTTATGTATACAGAAAGTATTATCTATTTCATATTACTAACAGATCAATAATTTTGCATCTAATATTTCTGGGACTCTCGCATGTTGCTCTTATCTAATTCAAAGAAAATTCTATAATATTATCATATATTACTAACATTTTCCTGGTTTTATTTATTCAGGATTTATTCAGGCATTATTCAGGAAACTAATGTTTTCTGAATAGTGCCAGAAAAAGTCATAACAATAAATTTGCTTCTTTAACCATATAGTGAGAATCATTTTGAATTACCAATTTCTTAGGCAGCTGGTACAAATATTTGGATTTTACGTACTGTATAAATTACGATCAATTGAAATATTGGTCAAGAATAAAAAGCTTATTAGTATCTTTACACTGAAACTGGAATCAGGATCCGAGAGTGCTGTTGCAAGATGTTTGCGTAAGGTACTCCAACTTTCACAATTTAAAATATCAGATGGGGGTGCAGAACACAAGGTTTGAATGGCTTCTTGGCGCACCTAAAAGATCAAGGAGAATTGAGTAAGAAAACTGCATTATTAGAATAAAATAAATATATATTATAAACCTACAATAAAGGCTATGTCAAAAATCTAATTCTCCATCATCACCCAATCATTAAGGATGGAAAAAACTCTTTATTTCTTTACCTTTTTCCTTTATACACCTCTAACTTCTGCTATATTTTTTTTACTTGCCTCCTTCCACAGACTGTCTTTCCTCTCAAATTCTGCACAGCTTGTCTTTCTGTCAAAGGTTATTTGATCTGCTCTCTCCTCCCCTCCCTCTCCCTCTCCCCTCCATTCCTTTCACACATACAGACCTTGGTCTGATTTCATAAAGCTAATCAAGCTCAGAAACTGACCGGTTTGGCACAGCAACTAAACAGGACAGGTACAGACTTCAATGGATAGTTAGGACTGCAGGAAAAAATGAATGCAACCAGGCTGCCTTTCACTGAGGACCAGTATACTGCATGGTTCAGGAAGAACCAGGGAAAAAATATCTACAGATCCCTCACATCCTGGTCATAAACTGTTTCAATTCCTCTCTTGGGAGGCCACTACAGGGAATTGCATGCCAATACAATTAGACACACCATTTTTTCCCTCCTGCCATCACTCTGAACACCTAATTCCCACAGCACTGTCTTATGCCTAAAGATATTTACCCACTTAGTAGGGCTGTATTACTATTATCCTTCTCATTTTTCCTATTACCTTCTCCTATTGGTACCTTATTATTATATTATATTGTATGTACACTGAGAGGTTATGTTCTGGAGACAAATTCCTTGTGTGTCCAATCACATTTGGCCAATAAAGAATATTCTATTCTATTGTACATAAAGCTAATCAAGCTCAGACACTGGAAGATCCCAAGATTGTAGGCTAGAACAGGAAGTCAAAAAGCATCCTAGAAATCCATGGCAGACTATTTCCTTAGCCATGCTTTTGTCAAGAAAGCTACCTGGACCATCCTTTTCCTTTCTCTTCCCAATATTGGGAAGATTCAATATTGCAATTTCAATTCAATCTAAGTATGCAATGCCAACCATTGTTCTGCTATTTTATGGAGAATAAAATTAAGCACAAAGGCTGTAATAAAACTTTTGTAGAGTGCAGCAGTCAATGAATTAAATTATGTACCTATTTTAAATGGAAAAGGTGAAATTTTACAGCCTCCCATATATTAGTACATACATGCTTAACAAATGAGATTCAGACTGTAAGAAAGGTCCCGATACAAACATTTCAAACCAAAAAAAAGCATACTTTCACAAAAGAGATAAAGTCATGTACTTATATAGTCACTTTTTGTATTCTATATCTATTTTCAACACCTGCAGTTCTCTATTTTCAAACCGGGCAACTGCAATGTTAATTTCATTAAATAACATTGGAGAAAGACTTATGCTTAGCAAACTAAAACCAATGCTATCTGATGGGGGGGGAGGTTCCTGAAAAAATATTGATTACATAACTGTTTTATCCATTTTTAGCCTCAAATATATGCACATAGTTTTGCTATACTACATCCCCACCTCTATTGAATAACTTTTATCAAAGCAGTTGATACCAATGACACTTATGAGGAACCATCTCAGGGAAAGAAGTAGAAATAGACTATGCTTAAAGTATAAGATGGAGAAGAGGAACAGTGGGAAACAAGATTCTGTCCCATTAAGACGTGTATTTCCATCCATCTGCCAAGTATTCTCACACCACTGATCACATCTCCACCCCTTTTACTCTACCCTTGAGTTTTATGTTTTTTTAGATTACAAAAATATATATATATAATGAAATTGCTTTACTGGACTGAGACCAAATATTAGCTTAACACGTGACAAAACCAAACTTAATTTGTCCGTGCATACGCAAGAGAATAAGATATTTTCCCCCTCCAAATTTTTTTAAAACTTACCTCCTTAGGTTGTGTTGGATCGAGTCTTTCTACAAGCAGCTGTAATTGTTCTTGATTCATAAACGTGTAACTCTGTAATACATTGTAAAAATGCTCACTAACCAAACCCAAATGAAACTGAGGATTTAGATCACTATTTAAAAAAGAAAGAGCACATTTTAATTATTAAATCTTTAAATCTTTAAAAAATGATATAATGATTTAAAGCAGTCTCTTCCTCCATAAGAACACCATGAAGAAGTAGGTAAGATATGTGATTGGCCCGAAGTCAATGACTGAACTTCCACATCTATGGATGGATCTTTGTCATAAACTGCTACATTTTCTTCCTGGGTGAATTCAGTTTATGCACACTCCTATAAATATAACTCTGCCATATGTTGTTTAGAGAGCTGATGAGCTAGTTGCAGCCGTATTTTTAAAAAGGTGACATCTCCAATGTTTGTAGATCTCTTTCTCCTCTGTTCTGCAAGTCTTTGGACTACACCTTCTATCTATCTTTCTACCTTTCTACCTACCATCTATCTATCTATCTATCTATCTATCTATCTATCTATCTATCTATCTATCTATCTATCTATCTATCTATCTATCTATCTATCTATCTATCTATCTATCTATCTATCTATCATCTATCTATCTATCTTCTTTACTCACTCCTTTCCATTCTCTCTCCCAGCTGTCAATTTTTCCCCTTCTATCCTGTGAACTGTTTATGCCACTGCAGTGGATGGCAGAAAGAGCTATGGATATTTTGGATGCGTCTTCTACATTACATTATAGTGAAGATATGCAATTTAATTCACTTCAGCACTGCAGTTAGTGAGAAATCTTTACATGGGAGAATATTCTGTGTGCCCCAGAGTTTCTGTAAGGCACTCTCGTGTATTTTGTCTTCCGCCAAAGAAAGCACACGTCTCTAAAAATCAATAGGCCTCTAGACTTCGCTTTAAATGGAATAGATTTTATTTATTGATTTTATCATAACAGTTTCAAGAAAATACAACTTTAAGCCTAGCAGTGTAAATTAGAGAAAACAATCTCTCATTGCCTTTGTCAGCAGTAATAACCACAAAGAAAGAAATGCCTATTCTCCACTAACTTTGGTGCAGAACCTACTATCATGCTGACATAAATCTATGTGACTAAAAAGCCTGGTATGATATGATACCAAATACATAGACCACTCCAGTCTTGCATATCACATCCTAATTTCTGCTCATTTTGATTTTACAATGTAAGAAATACCGAAAAAAACCTATTTATACTGTAACCAGGAGAAGCAATCCAGTCTTAACCTCACTTCCCTAACTGTACCTTGACTCACTGCCTCAAGATGCCAGTTTATCTCTGAAAATGGCAAAGGGTGAAATTGGAGACATTGATAGCAATAATCACAACGCATAGCAGCATATGAATAATTTCCATCCAGTACAAGTAAGTATTTATAGAAGTACAGATCTATTTACTAATAAAGAAAAACATATACCTTCACCATCCATATGATTAAAAGAAACTGCACTCAGAACAGAACTGAAAGCATGCACTGATCACTAGTCATGGAGCTATAAATCTGTAAATTGGCCAATACAAAACTCAATCTGAAAACATTATTTCAGAACTAATCTTTTCTCTTCTCTAAGATAGGTCAGCTTTATCCCCCTTGGTCATCCACATGCCACCTTGATACTGGTATAATCTTCTTTTCTACAAAGCACTTGCCAGTGTGGTCATGCCTAGTAATTAAGATCTCTGCTACCCTTTCCTAGCAATGTTCTTTCTATTCTAATTCCCAACACCTCTTTCCAAGCTATATGCTTTGGTTTGCTCCCGTCTTCAAAGCAACTGTTGTCTCAGAATATTTGGATACACCATCTCTTGATCTAATGGGAGCATAAGTATACTAATTTGACTAAGGCGTGAAGCTTTTGCCAATTTTTAAAATGATAAACAGTTGGAATCTAATGAACAACCTATGCTCAAGACATTTCTTTTAATTATCTGGGACCTATTTTCTGTTCTCCTTACTATAAATCACAATAATTTCAACAATTATGTTCTATTGTTCTTCATTTTCCTCTCAAAATTTCTTTTTTTCTTTCAAACTAATTGTGCGTATATGCACTTTTAGCTTTACTGGTTAGAGCCCTGTTATTTCCACACTGCCTCCCTTTGCACGTGCTTTCTTCTTTAAACCCATCTTTTTTACCTGTTAGAGCAATGAAAAAACAGCATACCAGTCCAAGGAACAGGAACTAAATATATTAATTAAGCTATTTTTCTCTTTTGAAATACACGTTTCTGAACGTGTTAGAAATAAACTCTGCAAGTTTGGTTATGAATGATAACTCCGGTGAGATGATAAAAGCGTGAATCTGTAGTGTGTAGCCTTTGGCAAGCATTCAGTCATTTTTCTCATTGACTGAAATATATACAATTTATGAGGAAAGAATGAAAGTTAAAAAGTTTGTCGCATATTTGTATTCAGTGTGACACTACATCATTTTGACAATCCTTTCTTGTTAAGGATATAATTGCAACCCAAAGCAGGTTTTTCAGGATAATTGTTTTCTAACTTTAAACAACCATTCTAAAAAAGAACCAGCCAAATTGCTTTGTCCATATTCAAAAGGGATACATTTTGGAAACTGAATGGCAAATTTCCTTTTTCCCCTTTACGGTCTCCAAAACACTTACTCTAGTATAGAGTATAGAAGTACAAGAAGAAGGGGATCAGAATAACTAGGCTAAAAAAATGACAAAGGAGATGGAAACCTAATTTGTGAAAATATTATCTTCAACAGTGTTGCATAGCACCAAAGAATCTCAGTCAGTCAGTCAATCAGTCAGTCTCTCTCTCTTTCTCCCCATCCATTCCTTTGTATAATTACATACCTGGTTGAAGGAAGAATCACTATCAGAACAGTTATCTGCATAATAACTGTTGGGTGGTTCTGTTTTCACTTTTCTTTGCATCTCTTTGTAGCGCATTTGATCTTCTTCAAACTTGTTAATTAGAGATTCAACTACAACCATCATGACATTCTTCAGCGAATGCATCATTTCTCTATACCTTCCGTTAAAAAGTTATTTAAAAAACCAAATTATTAAAATCCACGTGTTGTATCATGTACAAACTAACTTCCTAACACTCCAAGTTAGGGAGAAAATCTTACTGAAACCAGTGAGTACTGTCTAAAGAAAAGTATATACTGAGAAGTAAAAGTGCAATCTCACATATACCTGTTCAGAACCGAGTCCAACTGAATCCAGCAAGATTAACTGTCATATATATGAGTTCAGAATTGCATCCTAAATCATTCTGAATTCAAAATATTATTTTCCACTAAACCAGTTCAGGATAATATAAAGATGGACATTACAGGTAGTCCTCGACTTACAACAGTTCATTTAGTGACTATTCAAAGTTACAACAGAGCTGAAAAAAGTGACTTATGACCGTTTTTCACACTTATGGTCATTGCTAGCATCCCTGTGGCCATGTGATCAAAATTCAGACGCTTGGCCCTGACTCACATTTATGACGGTTGCAGTGTCCCAAGGTCATGTGATCCCTTTTGCAACCTTCAGACAAGCAAGGTCACTGGGGAAGTCAGAGTCACTTAACAACCATGTTATTAACTTAACAACTGCAATGATTCATTTAACAATTGTGGCAAGAAAGATCGTAAAATGGGGCAAAACTCTCTTAACAAATGTCTCACTTAGCAACAGAAATTTTGGGCTCAGTTGTGGTTGTAAGTCAAGGACTACCCATATACCACATTTCCTAAACAAGAATGCCCTGCTTTATTCAAAAATCCAAATTGGTATCAGAAAAGCAACACCATCCAATGTTTTAGATTCCCAAATATTTAGCAGAATATAAACAGGATAGCTAAACATTAGAAAAACATTAAGGTTATTTTTAGTAGCATTTCTCGTAATTTTTAGAAGAATGTATTCAGCCCTTGTAATCATCTGTGCGTTTTGCTTGGGATTACTGTTTATATCAGCTTGTGATTACAACCGTATTTTTATGCTCTAGCAGATTCTAATGCTGTTACTTATGCATTTCCCTAAACAAGATTTCCACCTCTTGGAACGGTATGTTGTGTTAATAAACCAAGGAGAAATTTATGAATGCACAACACATGCATAATTCTGGTGATATTATGTAAACATAAGAAATTGTCACAGAAGCTTGTGAAATAAGATGAACAGAAGGCTTGAGATATTTTATACCATTTTCAAGCACAGAATAGGAGGGAAGGAGGAAGTGGAGGGGAGGAAGGAAGGAAGGAATTAAAAATTGCAATAATATATTTATAGAGGCTTTAGGATTTGCTTTGGATATTGTATAATTACAGGCCCTCATACAGGTATGAATCCTGCATGACTAGAAGGGTAAACAATATTTATGCTTTTTAAGGATTGAATTCTTCAATTAAAAAGAAAAAGAACCTTGCCTAGCTGGCTCAATTCCTGAATGTAAATAAATGGCTTATTAAAAATACAGCAGGCCACATGCTAATTTATAAACGCAATTAAGTACTGATTAAGTAACAAGAGTTTTTCACAATGACATTTCTAATTTCCTTTTACAGAATGTGGCCATCCACGTATCACTGCAATTAACTACTAAAACGTTTGCAAGATTGATCTCATCATTAGAGTTGGACATTGAATGTTCCTGCACAGGGTTCCTTTTGCTCTTGGTATTTCTGCCTTTCTATCATATGAACTACTGCCTGCCAGTTTTATCTGAGATTTTACTAAAAACAATATTTCCCATTATATATTGTCTGCCACAAATGTTTCCTCACATGTTGGGGGAAAAAACCCATTTCATTAAGCATATTTGTTTTTTTTCTGTTAACAGATGTGGCAATTTGTAATAGATTAGATAACCTTTATTGTCATTTTTTCCTGTGTGCACAACAGCACACATTAAAAATGAAATTTAGTTGCTTGCTCTCAAATGTACACATACATAACACACATTTAAAACATACTATATACAACATACAGTAGTGGCCAAAATTGTGGAAACCTTTTGGGAAAAGTGTATTTTTGAGGTTTGATGGCTAATAACACCACTTTTTTTTAGAGTAGTACCATAAAATTATATATCATGGAAAGATAATTTAATCAAGAATGTAACGCAACAAAGTTTGTTCAATTATCTGTACTGTATTCTATGAAACGTTATAGCCAAATAACCAGAAAAAGGAAGCACAACTTGCTTAGGTTGATATCAGGTAGCTTTCCTTCATCTGATTGTAGCCAATGAGCATGAGTGTTTAGAGAGCCAATCAGGTGTCATCTTGTTTTGGCAATGAGCCAATCAGATCACAGTAGGATTCAGTCACTGATGTTATGTATTGAAGCTGAGAGGAGGACATTTGTCAGTGTGTTATGTGATCGCTATCAAGTTGGTTGGGGTTTTTTGTGTTCTTTCATTTAGTGAGCTTGTAAAACGTAATAAAATTAAAATAATGGTGCAAAGAGTTGACTGGTTGCCCAGACAGCGATGTAAAATAGTATTATTAAGTGAACAAGGCTACAGTTATAAAGAAATTACAAAAAAAAATGGTGGAAACGTAACCAAAGGTAGCATTTCTACTGCACACTTTTCCCAAAAGGTTTCCACAATTTTGGCCACTACTGTATGTATAGACCAGGGGTAGGCAACCTTGGCTCTTTTATGACTCGTGGACTTCAACTCCCAGAATTCCTGAGCCAGCCATGCTGGCTCAGGAATTCTGGGAGTTGAAGTCCACGAGTCATAAAAGAGCCAAGGTTGCCTACCCCTGGTATAGACCTACACCCTTACATATAAGTAACATATAATACAGTTCCAATTTTTAAATGGCTGCCATATATTGCTAAACCCTAAAATCTAAATTCCAATCAAAAGATTGTCTATGTGTGCAAAAGTACTAATGTGTGCATGGTATTGCCAAGCTCACAAAAACAACAGCACATCTGTTAACATTATCCTCAGTAATGAAAATCTCACCTAGTACAAATAGGTACTTATGACTGCAACTGAGCCCAAAATTTCTGCGGCTAAGCAAGACATTTGTTAAGTAAATTTTACCCCATTCTGCTTGCCACAGAATGTAAGTCACAGTTGTTAAGCGAATCACTGCAATTCTTAAATTAGTAATATGGTTAAGTGAATCTGGCTTCCACCTTGACTTGGCTTATCAGAAAGTCGCGAAAGCTGATCACATGACCCCAGAACACTGCAACCGTCATAGATATGAGTCAGTTGCCAAGCATCCAATTTTGATCATGTAACCACGGGATGCGGCAATGGTTGTAAGTATGAAAAACATTCATAAATCACTTTTTTCAGTGCCGTTGTAACTTTGAACTGTCACTAAATGAACTGTTGTTAAGTCGAGGACTACCTGTGGTCTTATTTTACACTGGGGTACTTAGAGTACTCTACATCAGATGCCCTTTCTTCATAAATCTGCCTTGGAGTAAGAAAATATGCTTGACTATTAAAAAAATGTACAGATCTAGTTTTATATGCCGCCTTCTTTACAGTAAGGTATTCTGCGCTATAGAATGGTTAAGACAGGCAAAACTTTAATATTGAAAAATTAGTATTCAGTCAGCTTTAGTTTTTTCCTTCTCGGTTATTTTTCAAAGACATTTTTTTATGCTTCCTTAACAACCCAGTGGAGATTGTATTCAGAACATGTTCCTTTGTACTACTATTTGAAGGGAATCTTGTATAGCATAAACTGACTATATTTCTCACACTGCTTTTCCTAGAGGTATTTTATGTAATAAAGAAGAGTGAAGCTGAATATCGGAATTTGCTTTAGAGGAAAACAGAGATAGAATCGTAAACTGGTATGGGGTCATTTTAGCAATCAATACTAATCCTTTGTTCAGTGCCAAAAAGCATCGTGTTGCATAACGGCAAATTTAAAGGCCAAAGACCCTGTCACTTTTCAGTAGTTCCTACCTGTGCTTATTTTGAAAGCACAGAAGTATTAAGCCAGTATAATACATATATACAGCACATATGTATGTATGTATGTATGTATGTATGTATGTATGTAATAGGGAGCTACATATTTATTTGAAAATAGGCAGCTTTCTTCAAATATGTAAAACCAACAATAACCTAATAAAACAAGGCAAACAAGAAGAAAGCAGAAATAAATTTTTCAGAATCATTACAATATTCAGGAAAAAACAACAACAGGGGTGTTATCAAGCACTCAAACTCAAAAACAAGGAGAGTAATAATTTACAGGTAATCCTTGACTTACAACAGTTCACTTAGTGACCGTTCGAAGTTACAACGGCACTGGAAAAGTGACTTATGACCATTTTTCACACTTATGACCATTGCAGCATCGCCATGGTCACATGATTTACATTCGGAAGCTTGACAACTGACTCATATTTATGACAGCTGCAGTGCCCTGGGATCATGTGATCAAGTCAATAGGGAAACAAGATTCTCTTAACAACTGTGTTACTAATTTAACAACTGCACTGATTCACTTAACATACGTGGCAAGAAAAGTCATAAAATGGGGCAACTCACTTAACAAATTTCTCACTTAGCAACATAAATTTTGGGCTCAATTGTGGTTGTAAGTTGAGTACTACCTGTAATTAGGCATTCTCTTTTGGAAATTGAGTTTTCAATATGTTTCTACATATACTTACTCCTTTGATTCCCGGGTCTTTTTAGTAACATGCTGTACCAGAGTGTCATAATTCGAACCTTCCCCCTGATTTTGGGCTGAGGTACATTTTTCAGTTTCTTCTTCTATTACGGACCCCAAGATGTTACTTATATATTCTCTAAGATACTTTACAAATTCATAGCTGTAATAACAATTAAAATGTAAAATATTATGCTTAATATCAATTTATTTTTATAATAAATATATTTCATCAAGCAAGTATACGAATATTCCATAATTATGGTAAGGAGTATATGAACATTTTGGAAGAATTTCAGAGATGAAGTGAAACTGGACATTAAATTTAAACATCAAATAGCATTTGAAACCTGTATGTCAACTGAAAATGTTGAATGTCTTTTTCACTAATTAAAGAAAATGATTGTTTAGAGCAGGGGTCCCCAACCTCTGGGCCGCAGTCCACAACCGGGCCGTGGCCTATTCGGAATTGGGACACGAGTGGCTGATCAGAGAGTGGGTGTGCATGTAGCTCAACTTGCGCAAACGGCAGGCCAGCAGGCAATCGCACACATGCGTGCCAACCCGCTGTTTGCACATGCATGCACGGCAGCTCTTCACTAGCTCAAGGGCTGCATGCCCGCATGCACACCGGCCCACTGCTCGCATGGCCCAGTTCCCCTCCCCGACCCAGCTGGGCTGCCAAGCTGCAAAGGTTGGGGACCGCTGGCTTGGAGAATCTGATGGTTGGAATAACAGAAGTAAATACAAGGACCCACTGGATGCCATATTCCAAAGCTTGAAATATTGCAATTAGTATCTATTAGGAACATTATTTACAAGAATTATGGAGTCTTGCTCTTTTCTTGGCAAGATTTCAGAAGTGGTTTGCCCTTGCCTGCTTACCAGGGCTGAGAGAGAATGAATAACCCCAGGTCCTCCAACTGGCTTTGTACCTAAAGCAGGATTAGAATTCCTGGTTTTCTGGTGCCTTAACCACTAAGGAAGAGTTCTGAAGGAAGAGTTTCCCTTTTAAAATTATCACAATGTCACAAAATCATGTAAACAAATTACTTATGAAAGTTCTCATCTGTTTCTTCCAAATGGAGTAGAATCTCTTCAGCACATTCTACGGATGGTGCTCCTGTGATTTTTTCTTTGACACTTTGCAATAACTGTCTGAGCATAGGTTGCAAGAGAGCTTCATCTTCAGTAGAAAAATGAGACATCTACAGAAAGAAACACAGAAGCAAAATATGAAAGATCTTATTAACCAGCTATGAAGTAAACAAAATCAGTCTGTTGGTCTGTAAATTCTGTGTGGGGATGTTGAGTCTACATTCTATCCCCTATTAAAGAGTCAGATGAGAGCGACTAGAAATTACAGTTTTTCATTTATGGCCCCATTCTCTGGAGCATCCTGTCTAAGAATTCCATATAGCAATATCTCTTTTGGTATTAAAGAAAATGTTACAAATGTGATTCTTCAGGAGAGAATGCTTACTGCTTCAGACAACAGTTGAATGTATGACACATATTGAAGAGTTATAATAATACATTTAAAGTCGTATGGGTTTCAATTTATCATGTGGTTATATTTCATTGTCTTGTGCTATAAATTATTTGTAATCCTTTACATATAAAAATGAAGTAAAGAATTAAAGATTATGTGTATAAACATAGAAGGCAAACAATACGCTAAAGATTAAAAAGGAAGTCATAAGGATGAATTATTTCTAGACTCAGATATTCCACCTCCTTCTGCAGCAAGGGAGCATAAGGCAAAAGAGGAACCATGTGTCCAACTTCAGAGCAAAAGAATGGAATTAAAAATGTTACCTACTAGCAGTGCTTTTTTTTGTAAAAAAAAAAAAAAAGGTGCCGGAACTCACACACATCATACAACCCGCCTTGCCTACCCTACAAGGTTCCATCCAAAAAAGGTGCCGGAACTCTATTCTGGGCGTTCTATGACAAAAAAAGCCCTGCCTACTAGTATAATTGATGTAGTTCCCGTGTAACGTTAAGCCAAAATTCTATGAATTTACTTATTGCTTCATGATGTTTAAAATACCAAATGTTTACAAACAAACTTGGATTCTTAACCAACACTTTAAATTTTGCCTAACAAGTACATGAAAAATTTAGGTTGTACCCAAACATGTCACAGATACTATTAGAATATCAAATTCTCTTACCTGGTTAATAGGGAGGAATCCCAACTAAAGATCGCTTGTGCCTCTTTTCACTTATCTAAGTAGAATTTGAGGTTCCTTTCCACCAATAGCCAATTTATTTCTTGAAGTCAGCATAATTATTTTTATTATTTTGCATTTTTGTAAATATATTGTTCATTAATTATTAAGAGAGCCTGTTTGGTATAATAGTTAAAGTGCTGGCCTAGAAATCAGGAGATATGAATTCTCAGCCACTCTTAGGCATGAAGTCCAATGGTTGACTTTGAGCCAGACATACTCTCTCTCAGCCCAACCCATCACACGGGGTTCTTTTTGTGGGAAAAATAGGAGGCAGGAATTTTAGTTATGTTTGCCACCTTGAAATAAATATAAAAGGTGGGGGGGGGAATCTAATAATAATTAAAATTACTTGATTTCATTTATCAACTATCAAAATCTGCTCATTTGTAACTACTAAATGGAAAAAAGGACACCCCCTCTCCCTAAAAAATGTAGCTGAATATGTAATACGATAACTGGAATATATGATCCCACTTTTCCTTTGCCTCTGGCTGGGAAACAATTAGAGTATAATCTAATTGTTTTTGCAGCCATGGATACGAGGACGACTAATTAGAGTACACCCACAAATTTTTGCTTAAGATTTGCTGTACTGTATATCCTAAATGAGCAAAAATTTCATACAAGATTGAGGAATTTTATAGGAACATCATTTGGACCCGTCATCTCTTTTTACAGCCTTCCCCAATCGACAGGAATTACAGAAGCAGAAGAGACATGTAGTACAAAAAGTATTCACTTAACAGGGAATAAAAACCTCAGTAAGACAACAGTAATTTCACTGAATGAAATTCATATTTGAGTAAAGTCATATAACGATAACCAGCAAAGGGGAATTCTTTGTGAACCCACTTAGTATGAAATAGTAAACTCTACTAAGATCTGAGTTTGCTTCCTGGTCATTACTGTGACACATACATGTGTGGGAAGGGGATGGGTGATGGCAGCATCAATATATAAGTAATTTGCCCTTGCATTCTTTGGAGATATTACCATTCTGACTTAGGGGTTGATATCCCATCCAAGTCTTAATCAAGCTTAATCCTGTTTAGCTTTTCCCAAATCAGCCATCTTTGACTAGTCACTGCCACCTGCTGCCATCAACCAGCAAATTGTATAAAGTACCCATTTTCTTACAAGAGGGGCAAAGCTAAATTTGGAGTAAGTCCTATCGAGGCCAATAAGACTTCCTCCCAAGTGTATGTAATCATGCATGAAGTATCAATTTGTGTGCTGACATTCTCTTGATTTTAGGGGATGAGCTTGGAGTTAACGTTGGGATGATTTCTTCGAAGCAAAGCAATGCGAGATCGGGTAAGGCGGGTAAATAACCCGACGATGGCACAACGAGGGTGTATCAGAATCTGTCGCGCTCTGAAATGCGTGGATGTAGAAGCATCCCAAGTGCGGTATGGTTATGGACCACTGGACATGGGAAACGGGACAATGATGTTGAAATCTCTGTAATACGGATAAACCTATAAAGTACAAGCGGGTTGGATGGGGAATTATGATTACCATTAATCTGTGTTTTGCCAGGCAGAGAAGATCTTTTCAAATCGTCACCGCTCCAGCCAGCAGCCGAGAGTCCAGATCCCAGGAAAATGCCCGGGATTTGAGGCTGGGCGGATCCGACGATGGCGGCAACGGCGGCGGCAACAGAAACGGATGAAAAAATAGCGAAGCACTCAGGAAGAAGAAACAGGGGCAGTGCTTCCGCGGCAGAGTCGCAAGCACAGACGCCTCGCCCCTCTGGTTTCCTATTGGCCCAAGCAGAGTAGGGCGTGGCCATAAAACCTGGATATAAGGATGCTGTTACACCGCGAGTTAAGGGTTTGGGTATTTGTTAAGTGGGGCAAGTGATCTTGTGCAATAATAAGCCTTTTTTTTTGTCCCCAAAAATCCTGCGTGTTATTATATCATTGCCGAAAATATGGGTTTACTCCAGAGTAAGCGCAAGTTTCTCTCTCTATCCAAGTGCTCGTACAACTAATGTTGTAAACGTGTATGCTACCCGACTCTCAACTCTGGGTAGAACACAATTTATCCAGGTGGGATGGTGATCAGGAAATACACAAAACATGGATTTTACTTTCTATATAAGGTTTTCTAACCATTAATGTTTTAATGGTGTTTTTTTTATTATACTGGACTGTTTTGCTTTGCTTATGTTAATTATTTTAGTTTAATATTACATTTTGTAAACTGCCCAGGCCCCAGAGCCTGCTGGAGTAGGTGTCTAGAATAAATTTTATGAAAATATAGTGATAAAAGTTATTGGTCAAAGGGCATGATTTTCAATAGAGGAAAGCAAATATCTATTACACACACACACACACACACACACCTGTCCCCCACCCCAAAACTAATTTTGTCACTCTAGGCAGAATAAGGCAAGGTGAAAAAAGGTTGGGGTTTTGGGTTTTTTTTATTAGATAATATTTATATTTCTTATTTCTCAACCTCTCATTTTGCTCCCATTTATAGTTTAACTTCAGGCAAGATGTGTAGACTTACACCACAATAAAACAATTATGCAAAATGGGTTTGACTCAAACCCTTTTTTAAATATTTATCTTTTTATCAAGAATACAAAATGAAAAAATGAACATCCAATACTAACAAAAAAAAATTCACGTACAAAAAAGGGGGGGAACCCCCAAATGTCAAATGTCAATGGATGCTGAAAAGTAAAAAAAAATTGATAGGTTATCCTCCCCTTACATAACATGTCTACAAAAAGTTATAAGCTTTCCCATCCTTAACAAAAATACTATATTGAATAAACAAATATTCCAGATCAGGAAGTCTGTCTAATAATCAAACATCTAATCATAACATATGTATATGTAAAAAAAGTAAAAAAAATAAAAGTCAACAGGTTACCCCAAACATTACACTAATCTTGAAATCCCTCTTAGTGTATTTAACATATAGAAAATCCAAAAATGGCTTCCAGTCTTAAATATCTGCATTATATTTTTTCAGTATGATTTAACCTATTTACATATTAAAATTTACCTGGATTTTGATTTTATTTGTAACACTTGTTAGACTAGTGAAAAAATATAGAGGGATTTCTATCGAGTCAAATACCAATCATACATCATTTTGTAAAAGTTTTCTTTCAAACTATGTATGGTAAAATGGGTGAAAAAAATTGGATATAACATATTGCTAGATAAATGAATTTATGGATCAATGGTTTAAAATTAAAATATACTTTGAAAGAAAACTTTTACAAAATGAAATGCAAAATGATTCAAACTTTTTTGAGTGTTCTTAAAATTAACATTTTTATTTACATAATTAGGTAAAATGTGTGCTGTCCCACTCACATGTACACAAAACAATGGTTTAGTGGGTTTATTAATATTTCCCAGCAGTTCCTTTCACCAAAACCCCAGAACTGTCCCAATTAAGTCCAGCCAAAAGTAGACCAATGCTAGTTCAAAGAGCAATAGTCAAAGAGTCTACAAGGCACTTAAAAGTTTCCCAAACAAGATAAACCCACCAGTCAAAATTAAATCCACAACACAAGGGGGTTCACAAGGCATGATCCAAAGTCAAGGCAAGGTGTCAAAACCAAAGCAAGACAGGAATCACAAAGACTAGGAAACACATAGCTAGGAAATGAACACATTCCCAGCATCATCACCATCTGTCTGCTGTGCTAAATAGCCAGCTTCTGGTGCAGCCCATCAAGAGAGAGACGATGCTGCCTCCTTGCAAGTAGTCAGGCTGACCTTCACTGCTCCTGTCTTTGCCCTATGTGTTGTCAGATCAGATGCAGAAGGCAGTTCCTCTTCCTTATCACTGACTGGCTGCAGCTGTGTGCTTTCCCCACCTGAAGCCTCATGGCTCTCCTGCTGCAGCTGTGCTTCAGCCAAATCACTCTCAGTCAGCTGCTCATCCAGTTTCTCTCCCATCAACGACTCCCCCTCACTTAGCCTCAGAGCCATTGACATGCCTGGGACTGATGTGCTTGGGACTGACATCCGGAGAGGCATCTGGGGGAGTCATCACAAAATGTGCCAATTTTGTAACAATGCTGTGTGAAACAAAGTGTTGGGTCTTGTTTTCTTTGTTCAAAAAGAAGACATCCTATCTTGCCTAATATAAGCAGCTGCTATTGACTGAGTTTTTCATGAGAAGAGGAAACATACATAGGGTGGGCTCAAAAACTCAGTGCAATCCTCAGCACATCAATGTGCTATGAATCAGTTGGTGACATCCATTTTATTTTATGAGTTTATGGAGATCTAACCCTAATCCTAAGTGGGTTTGCCCCCCAATGGGATTTTTCCAGTGTATTTTACTAGGAAATGTATATATTTCCTGTATATTCCTTTTTTAATGTTTTATTGATTTTTAAGAATTACAATCTTTAGTGCTTAGTAAGCAATATGTTTGGGTTCACATATTTAACATTAACTTCTTCAATATAAATCTGTTCACTACTGCACAATCCAGTATTTTTTCCCTCCTGATCCTCCTTTCTTCCCCATGTTTTTTCCATTTTCCCCTCATTACACAGTTATAATTCTTGGTACTATTGATGTATACAAAGTTAAATATAAACATCTTCATCATATTTTACTAATATTATACAAATAACAATATCAACTCATAAAACAATATCCTGTTTTTCAGGCTCTTGTTAAAGTTTGATTTCCCATCAATATTTGAAGCATCTTTGTCAGTTATGATTTTCTCAATATTGATTACATTTATATAGCTAAAGGTTTTATTCATACCAATCTTCCTCTTATTTTCATATTTCCCATATCAAACAAAGAAAAAAATGCTATTTTAATTCTAAATCATATCTTTCATTATAAAAGTCTAGTTATATCTAAGGATCATCCGTTCTTTTAATCATATTCAATTCCTGTATATTCCTAAGAATACTGATGTGCTAGGAATCCGTTGGTAAATCAGTTGGCAACATCCATTTTTGCTGTCCGAGTTTATAGAGACTTAACCCTAACCCTAAGTGGGTTTACCCCCCAATGGCATATTCCATATGTCTTTTATGTAGATAGGAAGGGCTCAAAAAGTCAAGGCTCTCCCAAAGCATACCGATGGGCTAGGAATCAATTGGCGACAACCATTTGGCTATCTGAGTTCATGGAGACCTAATCGGTATGCTTAGGAGGGCCTTGACTTTTCGAGCCTGCCCTATCTACATTTCCTGGTAAAATACATAGGCAAATCCATTGGGGAACAAACCTACTTACAGTTAGGGTTAGGTCTCCATGAACTCGGTAAAATGATGTCGCCGCCTGATTCATAGCCCATCGGTATGCTTAGGAGGTCTATTAACTCAGAGAGCAAAATGGATGTCACCAATGAATTGGTAGCAGATCTGTATGGTTAGGAGGATGCTGACTTTTTGAGCCCACACTATGAGCATTTCCTTGCAAAATACATTGGCAAATCCATGGGGTGGGAACCCACTTAGGATTAGGTCTCCATGAACATAGAGAGGAAAATGTATGTTTCTAACGGATTCGTAGTACATCAGGATGCTTAGGAGGGGGCTTACTTTTCCAATCCAGCCTATGTATGTTTTACAATAAAATAAATGGGAAAATGCTATAGGGTTAGGGTTAGGACTCCATCAATGTGGAGAACAAAATGGACATCACCAACGGATTTGTAGCACATCAGTATGCTTAGAAGGGCAATTACTTTTCTAACCTGGACTGTCTATATTGCCTGGCGAAATAGATGGGAATAGCCCATTGGTGGGAAAACCACTCAGGTTAAGGTTTAGGTCTCTGTGAACTCGGAGAACAAAATGGATGTCACCAATGGATTTGTAGTGCATCAGTATCTTAAGAGGGTGCTAACTATTTCAAACACACCCCCATGTACGTAAAATACATAGAAAAATCCCATAGTGGCACAAACCAATTTAGGATTAGAATTAGGCCTCTATGAACTCGGAGAGCAAAATGGATATCACAAATAGATTCGTAGAGCACATAGGTATGCTTAGGAGGGCGCTGACTTTTCGAACCCACCCTACGTTCCCTGATAAAATACATGGGAAAATCCCTTTGCGTTGAAAACCCACTTATGGTTAGGGCTAAAATCCAGCCATTTTTAAATACATTTTCAATCCAAGTAATAGTGGTCCATAGAATTCTAGCCCAGAATTCTAGTTTTAGACCTATTTTTAAAGGTAATGCCATAAGAATCATGTTGGAATAATTCAAGAAAACTGTAATTAAGGCATGCTGCCATTTGACAACTTCAGAGGTTTACTGGCCGTAATTACTCAGACGTAATTACTCAGACGTAATTGAAACTCAGGTTCAGGGCTAAGTCCAGCAATATACCATAATGGTAAACATGTGGGGAAGTCCACTTTAAACTAGACCATGGGTCGGCCATCCGAAACGTCGGATGAGCCGCACGGACCCATTTAGCTTAAAAAAAAAAAACGCTGGGAGCCGCGCGTTCGCGCATGCGCGCGCACCCGCGCATGCGCGCGGCCCGTTCGCACATGCGCACATGCGCGCGCGCACCCCCCGCACCCGCCCGCGCATGCGTGCATGCGCTCGCCAAAATGGCGGAGGAGGCTCCGGAGCCGCAGGTAAGGCCTCAAAGAGCCGCATGCGGCTCCGGAGCCGCGGGTTGCCGACCCGTGAACTAGACTCTGGTTCCTTGATCTGCCTTTGGACTAATCAGATCTCAGGTAAATTCAGCTTCTTTATTCTTGTCTAGTCCATTGCAATCATCAGACATTAGAATTTGAATGGCTTGGTGGAGGATTTTCATTACCTTCAATGAAAATGAACTGAGCTTAAACATGATAATTTTGGGGGGAGGGGGTTGCTCACAGATAATACATGGTGTATCTTTGTCTCTCTGTACTTTGCACATAAGTGTTGCTACTACTAAGATAACTATGAATGTAGAATACTAGTGCCATGTTGTCATGGTCAGTTTAAATGCTGGGGGGCATATGTGCTATGTGCATGCAAATATGTCCTACTTGATACTGTGTGTACATCTAAAATACAAAACTTCTGTGTAGATTGAGGGTTGTTTGTGGAACCTGGGGGGAGAGAATGTGTACTCTGCAAAAGTCCTTGTGTTTTGCTATAATGCTTGTTCATGCGATTAATTACAGCATTTTTTTTAATAATAGGAAGCCATATGCGCAATTACAAACATTAGTAAAGAGCAACACTTGTTAGGGGTATATGCTTAGGTAAGTAGGTTACAAAAAGAAATGCAAGATGCCCAATCTGTTTGTTCCTCTTGCTAAGTAAAGTGGGATGTTAACACTTGCAAAAATATTGGTCAATAAAAAAATCAACATATTAAGAAGACTTCATAGAGAGATAATAATTGAAAATATTTTTTAAATGATTGGTTGCTGCCTCAGATTTATAATCTATTGTCTGATGGACCAAAAGCATTAATGAAACTGGAAGTGCCACTATTTGAGAATAAAGCTCATGCATTTAAATGATTTAGTGGGTGAGAAAAAGAGCTGTATTCCTGTGGTATGTGATGGAGGTTTAGTTTATTGTTTTCAAAAATGTTCGAAAACTAATAATCTTAAACCAGTTGTTCTGTACATCTGGATGGCAGACAGACATGCACAAAGTAGCCACAGGGTAAAAAAATAAGAAAGCAGCAGTTATTTCTGAATTCGAATGGTTTCCCATGGTCTGAATATTTGGAAACTTTCAGGTTTTGTTCTGATGAATAGTGGAATACTCAAGTGAGTTTGAATTTTGTTTTATTGGGACACAGTCACCTCCAAATATTCTAACAGAACAAAAATGGCTTAAGTATTCTTGCTCTGTGGGAACAAAAGTTCTGAGCTCAAAACAAAATATGCTTCCCTAGAATTTATTATCCTATTCCCATACACCAGGGGTTCCGAACTTGTGGGCTGTGGCCCATTGGCCACCAGGCCGCGTGAATGGCTGGCTGGTGCATGCACGTGTGTGTGCATGCATGCAGCCCCATTCGCACTAGCGTCACAGGCCTTTGCAGCCCCACTCACATGAGTGTCGTCACGGGCATGCGTTATATATTCAAGATGGACAGTATTTAATATTTATTTGCTATGTATATGTAGGGATGTGGGTCTATATATATGTTGTACATAGTATGTTTAGGTGTGTTTCACTTTGAGAGCGGGCAACTAAATTTCATTTTTGATGTGTGCCATTGTGCCCACAATATAAAAATGACAATAAAGGTTATCTTATCTTATCTTATCTTATCTTAGTCCCACTCGCGCAAGTGTTGCCCACTCGCATGAGCATTCACGTTCAACCCCCACAAAACCATCCCTTCTTCCCCCCCCACTCCGGACCACCAACCCCAAAAGATTGGGGAACTCTGCCATAGACTACTCAGAAACTTAAATTTGGAGAATCTGTTTATACGGTATGCTTCTTTCAAATATTGTAAGCGTGGTAAGTGTTATGCTTTTACCAGTTGCTCAATTTATCCTCTAGACATTAAAAGTCATTTAAAAATACCCCATTCTTCTGAAAAGGTATATATAGGTGGTCCTCGACTTACAACAGTTCATTTAGCGACCGTTCAAAGTTACAACAATGGCACTGAAAAAAGTGACTTATGACTATTTTTCACACTTATGATCATTGCAGCATCCCCATGATCACATGATTTACACTCGGATGCTTGACATGTGGTTCATATTTGTGATCATTGCAGTGTCCCAGGGTCATGTGATCCCCTTTTGCGACCTTCTGACAAACTAAGTCCATGGGGAAGCCAGATTCATTTAACAACTGTGTTACTAATTTAACAACTGCAGTGATTCATTTAACAAACCTGGCAAGAAAAGTCATAAAATGAGACAAAACTCACTTAACAAATTTCTCACTTAGCATCATAAATTTGTGGTCATATGTTGAAGACTACCTGTATGTTAAATGCTAAGAAAACTACTTTTAGCAAAAGTAGCATTCCTTTTCTGTTTTTCTTTTACAAGTTTTTAATGAGATGCTATATTGCCTCTTTTATTTTTCTGGCTTTTGTTTTTTGCTAAATCACTGAATAATTATATTGCTGCTACATTTCACATTCTTCTTCTATTTATTAGATTTTATTATATATTATAACTCAATATAATACCAAGCCACTGATTTTCATCGTTTAAACAGATGTTTCTGTTGCATATGAGCAAAACATTGTAAATTGTTGATACTTGTTCTTTAACATGAACAGAATGCAACAACTACCCTCATTTCAAGGATGTATTAACTGCAAATAGTACCAAAATGAGGCAATGCATGATTTGAATTCCATGTCTTTTGTGTTTTCACTGTTAAATTTGCAACAGATGGGTGCCATGTTATGGCCATATTGTTTGACTCTGTATCTTCTGTTCTTCCTAAACAATGAAGAAATAGCCTAATCCAGAACTCCATTTTGCTACTGTGTTATTAATATATTTGTTTTCAATGAGTCATTCCTGAGCTAAAGTTTGGATGCTTACTTGACAAATCTAGAGCGAAAGGTTTTGACTCTGGACATGTAGACACCATGAAAAATTATGCTTGCCTATATGTCCACATCTGTCTGATTTCCATGTATGTTTCTGTCTGTCTATCATAAGATAGTGATCTAATGATTTGAACTTAGAACGACACATAAACTAAGCCTCACAAATAGGCTTTTGAACTGAATATCTTACCAGTACATTTCAGTAAGAAGACATTCCAGGTATTGAATTATCTATCACTACTTTTTATTTCATTTTTCTGCTTATGTAAAGTCTCAGAGCAATAAAATTTGACAGCTAGGAAGTCTAATGATCTTTGATATTCTCTCAATATCCAAGATATTTTAAAAATTACTTTTTAAATCAGCAAACTGAACAATGTTATTCATATCAAATTGATTTCTATATGTGAATGCATATTGCCAAATTTAGTGTGAAATCCAACCCGTGAGCAACAACAAAATCTCATCCTTTTTTCTTTTTTCCTCCCCAAAATCTTGTTCTTCTTATTGACACAAACTTCTGGAGTAGATTTGGGTGATGGGTATATTTTTATTTACACAAAAAGAAGACTGGCTTTCCCCCCAAATAATTTACTTTTAAAATGGAAGAGTTTGTTTATGTTCAACTGAGAATAAAGAATGTGGAAACAGATGAGCTTTCTACAGTCTAATTATCCCAATCTTTTGGGCAACAGGGACCAGTTTCGTGGAAAACAATTTTGCCACAGACTGCGTGGGAGGGAAGAGGAGCACACAACCTAGATCCCTCACATATGCAGTTTACAGTAGGGTTTGCACTCCTATGAGAATCTAATGCCTGATGATCTGAGGTGGAGCTGAGGCATCGATGCTGGCACTGGGGAGCGACTGCAAATACAAATGAAGCTTTGTTCACTTGCCCGCTGCTCATCTCCATCTGTGCAGCCCAGTTCCTAACAGGCCACAGACCAGTACCAGTCCATGGCTCAGGAGCTGGGGACTCTTGACTTAACAGGCCATTCTTTTTTTCTTCTGTAAAATCCTAATTATAATTTTGTGCAATCAAAGGGGTGGTTTTCTATCTGTTTCTGGATAAAACAAATATGCACAGTTGTACACAACTAAAAGTTAAGGTCCAGCCTACTTTTGTTTGGGTCCCATAAATCCATTCACATTTTAAGGCCATTGCAATGATCCTTTAAAAGCAAGGCAATTAAGATTCCATCTGTTTTCCAGTTAAAATGAGTATAAGCTAATTCAGGTGATAGCTCTTGCAGTTAGTTAATGACAATTACCTTTTCTCTCGGACTGGTTTAAGCACAGCTGCTTAAGTAAACTTGCCAAATTTATTCTTGACATCCATTAAGCAATCTGCTATTTAAAGAAAAATGGTATGGGCAAGGATAATTGTTTTGAAATTGTTTTTGTTTATGAATATTTGAATTGATTGCTAGCTACCAGAACCACAAGTGAATTGGCCAGCCATATAAATTTAAACAAAAAGAATAATGGAAACAATATACCATTGAAACCTTGCTTTTTACATATTAATAGTTTTCACCATAAAGTTTAATTTTGTTGGTTTGTTTTTAAACTTTCCAGGTGTCAACCAGAAGAAAATACAAAGATTAATGGCAATTTCTAGCTCCTAATGTTATGGATTTAAATATTTAAAAGGGACATCGTACTGGATGTACTAGGAATATGTATTGATCACTGAAGCTGTACACCATGTGTGGAGTTTGTGTATGGATATATATATATAGCTTGTGTTTATCCAGTCACCAACATATGAAATACTGCCATTAATGCAAAGTTTATGAAGAGGAGAGTGTTGCTGTGAAGGACAATGTTTCACTCTTAGTTTCTGCTGTCCTTTAGTGGTCACTCCTTGCTTTTATTGTTGAGGTGTGGTTTTGGTGCTACAAAACCACCCACAAATGGTAGCACAGTGTAAAGTTTAACTCTTGCGAGGAAGATCGATATACTGAAGGCCAGTACTTGCCTACTGTTACTTCTACATACCAAAAATGGAATCAAGGTTGAGGAAAGACTTACCAGAGGCACCTCTTCCAGATATTCTCCAATTAGTAGATACCTCTTGGGGTTCTTGCAGCAGAAATTACTTTAGCTTAGCTCTCTTCATGATATGATCACAGTTGCAGGCAAGGGGATAGGAGAACTGGGTGGTCATTAGCACTAACCTTAGCAGATGTATCTTGGCTGCTTTGTTACCATCTGTGGGCAGACTTGTATGATCCTGCAGGAATTGCTCCATTCTGTGCAATGCAAGCTTTACTCAGCAATGCCTTCTATTCATTCATGCAATTCATACAACTCTTCCATCCATCCATCATGCTGCACACGGCTATACTGAAATGGTGTGCTGCAACTGCCTGATAAGCCACAGGGTGATGGCAGGTCCTCACTTAGTAGGGGTGGAATCTTCATAGCTCACACAAAATTCCTCTATTTTTTGTGTCTGCTGAAAATCCAGGAGCGCCAGAAGTGAGGCATGATCTGAGGAAACGTGGATTTGCAGCTGTAGATGCTGGAGGAGTAGAGAAGATAGTAGTAGCACAGTCCTATCCACCTTGTTCAAGAAGCTAAAATGCAGCAGCCAGATCAAACACTGGCAACTGCTGGAAAACACCACTTTTGAAATGGAACAAGGGAAGATGCATGGAGATTCCTTTCATGGTGACTGGGATGGGTTGAAGGCAATGTTTGTTGCTGTCTTTGGGCTGTCCTCATACTGGGCAAGCAAGATGTGTAAATGAGCTTCAAGTCTTGTTCTGCAAACACACCCTCTGTTTTCAAACTCTGTGGTTAAAGGCTGAACCATCACACAGGAATCCCAGCTAGCAAGTGGCAGCAAACAAGATTCAAAACAAAGGAATTAGGCTGAATTTCATTTTACCAAATTGTCATTAAAGCTGTAGAGTCATTAAGGCTATTAAAGCCTTTGACTGAATTGTCCATTTCTAGCCAGTCAGCAATACTGTAACCAGAAGGATATTATTTTCCTTTCTACCCCTGACCCTTCCTCAAAGATACCACTGAGTATGGGCTGTTTTCCAAGGGCAATTAGACCATCATCTGTTTTTGCACTTTTAATTTCTGTTATAGTTTTGCACGTGTTTGAGTGCACAAAAACATATAAAGTATTTCCCTTTAACTGCTCATGGGCCCAATACTGCCAAATTGCCTCTTGTTTTTTTTTTCTTGTGCCCCCAAATTATTTTAGGAGATCAAGAACAGGAAAAACAGGTTGGGAGGTTATGTTGCCCACTCCTGTATTGCCTCCAAAGAGTGTTGGGAGTGAAGGAGAAGATAGTCCTCTATAAACTGTTTTATTTTGTTAAAAGGCAAGCAAAAAATGGTTCATATGCATTGACCTTTGATAATGCCTGCTACTCTGGTCATCTGTATCATCAGATCAATGGATGATGAAGTCAAATGGCACATTCTAATGGCTCCGTGTACCTGTCACCCAGGACAACAAAATACAGATACACCAGTTTGAAGTCCTTTGTTGTATCCTACCAAAGAAACCACACTGAATCTTTTACTCTCATTTTATATCTTTCCAGATGGGTTGGGTTGGTAAGAATGACTGTCGTTCTCTGTTATTTTGACAGCTTGTACTGCTTAAGTTTTAACCAAGACAACTATTTCAAAGAAGGTAATGAAGACTATTGCACTTCCAAGGAAAGCTTTTTGTAAATACAGCATTAAAACATGCTTCAACAAGTTGATGCTTTTAGTCACTCTTATTCATAAGCTGTCAAGTTTTAATAACAAAGTCAAGGAATGCGTTCCTTATTCTACCATGCTGTATCTATCACAAGGTAGCTAAAGAAAGTTAATCCCTAGCAAATGATCTTCATTGTGTAGGCTGGAAATGAGTAGCAAAAGAAAAGCTGTAAACCAGTATGCCTAAGAATGATAGAGTTTATTAAATTGAAATCATTTTGTTCTTACAACCTTAGTTGACTCTGAAGGTACAATAAATCCAGTCTCTTTGTTTCTATTCCATGAGATCTATGTAGAAACATATAAGGGGTAGTAGCTTTAAATGCTTTGAGGACAATTTTCAGAGGTTGTAATGCATTACAGAGATTCACGGTTTGAGTTTAAGGTTTTGACAACAGGCCTGTTCCCTCAATACCTTTATATTATTGAGCTGTGCCAATTTCAAAGGACTAAAGAAAATTGAATCTGAGGCATGTTGTTTTCTGTTAAATGTCAGAAAGGCATGATGGTAGTTGTTTCCCAGTTTTAAAATTATATTTATTTTCTGCAGCAGTCTGCTTAACCAATCAAATGCTGCAAGCGCTGTTTATTAGTTTTATGTTTTAAATCCCAGCAGGCAGCAAGAATCGGAATAGAGTCACTGAAATCTGCTTGAAAATTGCTGGTGATTTCAAGCTCCAATTCAGTATTAGAATAGAAAGAAAATTAAGCTTAAATATAATAGATAAATTGGTCAAGGCAGTAAAGAAATGGAGTGGTGAATTGTTTTCCAACTGCATTATAGAGCTGTCTCCTAAGTGAGCCTACTTAAGAACTAGTAGTCTGAAGAACAAATGGAGGTTCTATAAACAAGTTTACAGAAACATTCAGAAAGCTTAGGTTTTCATAAGAAAATTGGCTGTTGGCTGTTGTCAAGTTATGCTTCTTTGTAATTTGTAGCATTTGTTAGTATACATTTGACAAAAATGTTATAAAGAATGTAGACCTTTAGTGTCATTGAGCTTATCTTAGCTTGATATTTGGGCACTTTTCTGGAAGTCCTGGATGTTTAGAATATTATTCAAGGGCTCCTTAAACTCTGTGAGACCCTAAAATAACTTCTGCAGGTGCAGGTGAGCCTCTCCATGTATCACCCAGAGATGAAAGGAGGCACGGAATGTGTGATTGCAGTGTTGGAGCAGTACTTGTGATGCTTCGTTAACTTTCAGCAGAACAACTGGGTGGACCTTTTGGCATTAGTGGACTTTGCATACAATAATGTGCAGCACACCTCAACACATATTTCCCCATTCCTGGTGACCTATGGTTTCCATAAACGCCTGTTCCCTTTGGCCCTATCGGACTCTGGTACCAGCCACCACAGTCTTCCTGCAGGAACTTGCAGCTATGCATTGAGTGCTGCAGGACCAGTTGAATTGCATCAAAGAGGACTACAAGAGATTCGCAGACCGGCACCAACATGACACCCTTCCACTGGCGGTCAGCAACCGAGTTTGGGTCTTCACCCGGCATCTTCCCTTGATGCCACCATTGCGAAAGTTGGACCACTGGTTCCTGGGCCCGTACTCAGTGGAAGCTGTCATCAACCTGGTGGCCTACCAATTGACTCTACATGCCCTGCTTTGTATCCACCCGGTTTTCCATCATCCCCTGTTGATACCTATGGTGCCAGCCAGTCCCCACCAGATGTCAGAACCACCACCTGCACCAATATTAGTGCAGGGGCATCCGGAATATGAGGTGGTGCTCATTGTGGATTCCCATGTTTGCCAGGGATGTCTGCAATATTTAGTGGACTGGAAGGGCTATGTCCCCGAGGACATATCGTGGGAAGATGCCGAGGCTGTGCATGCCCCTTGTCTGGTCCGTCGGTCCACCGCCAGTACCCATGATACCTGATCTGCAGGGCTCCAGGAGGACAGGCCATACTGGGGGGAATAGTGTGATGACTCCCTTAGACACTTCCCCAGATACCTCTTCAGATGTCAGCTCAGAAGAGGATGAACCACTTCCAGGCATGCCTGGAGGGGAGTTGGTCAATGGCTCCAAGCAGCCATTTGAGAGAGATTTGGCTGAAGCACAGCTGTAGCAGGACAGCCCTGAGGCTTCAGATGGGGAAAGCATGCAGCTGTAGCCGGTCAGTGATGAGGAAGAAGAACTGCCTTCTGCACCTGTTCCAAGAACATGGAGGTCAGATAAAAGGCAGGAGCAGAGAAGGTCAGCCAGATTACTCATGAGGAGAAAGCCTCCCCCTTCTTGATGGGACTGCACCAGAAGCTGACTATTTAGCACAGCAGATAGATAGAGATGATGCTGGGAACAACATGTTCATTTCTTTGCTGTGTGTTCTTGCCTTGAACTTTGGATCATGTCTCTTCAACTCTTGCCTTGGCTTGCCTTTGCCTGTGGATTTGCCTTTGTCTTGGAACTTGTCTTTGCTTTAGGAACTTGCTTTTGTCTAGTGGACTAGTCCTTTGCCTAGTGGACTAACCTTGCCTTGAGGACTAGTCTTGGCTTCATTTGAGTAGCCTGTGGAACTAATTGGGGTTGAGTTGTTGCCAGGCAGGGAATTGCTGGGGAATACAATTCAGGCTCAGAAACCTTAATGAAGACTCCTTACACCCGTGGGGTATGTGTGTGTTTGAGTGGGACAGCACAGTACTCCAGCAGCATAGAATAATACCATTCCTAATGTTGTGGAATAGATTACTAGTATCCTTTGGGGATCAAATTCATATTGGAGAGTATTACCTTTAAAGCCTTGCATAACACAGCACTAGGATATATTATGTTTGCCACAACATAAACTGCTTCCCGTCTGGTCTAGACATCCATGGAGGCCTATCATGGATTATCTCTCTTTGTGAAGTTCACCATAAACCAGGTGATAGGCTTTCTCAATGATGATCTCCATTCTTTGGAACATTTCATCTGGAAAATATAGATGGCTTTGTCTCTATGTTTCACAAATAAGTTATAGCTGTAGTTTGGATGGGCATTCACCCTTTACTTGTTCTTCATTGCCTTGTTTATGTGCTTTTATATCAGTTTTATCTTATTATCTGCCTATTATCAGAATTGGAGAACGATATTAATAATGCACATATATAAATATAGACATTAATAATTATGTAATATTGTTTGATATCATAATCAATTATTTTGGTCATGAATGAAGGTGAATATATGTGTCCCAGGATAATGTGGCAGGATCCAATCTGGGTCAGTCACTGGGATAACAGAGAAGATCCCTGAGGATGGGCTCCAGCATGAGACGGAACCTCTGGGCCTGGTGACTGATCCAGATTGGATCCTGCAATTATTTTGGTCTTCATATTTAACAGGGTTGGAGATCCCTGTGAACCTGTGAATGGTTCTGAATTGCATACTAACGCATTTGAAATGAAACTCAGAACAGTGTATTTAATAAATTATGTATATAGTAATTTGCTATTAAGTTATTCAGAGATTTTCAGGGTTAAAGCAGAAGCTTTAAATTGGATTTAGCCTTCTCAGATTCATTTAGATATCACAACCATGATGTTCTTACATACAGAAATGTAGAAATATCCAATTTGTATCTCCTCTTGTGTATGGCTTGGATGTGGATCAGAGTATGGAGATCTCCCCCGGTCCAATTCTCATGAATTGAGAAGAGCAGCAGTTTGTTATGACATAGTAGTGAGTGTGTTATGACACTCTAGCTCATTTCACAATGGCCTCTTGCCCAGAAGTTATCTCCACTGCATCATTCCAATTCCCTCCTGTGCATCAGCCTCAGAATTAGGTGGAGATTGCTTGCTTTATTGAATTGGCAGTAAAGATGCCTAAAACTATCTGAAGGGTAATAGAAAGGTCTCCCAGAGCATATCAATTTGGCTGCTCCAGTAGCAGTTCATCTTCCAGAAAGGGTGCTGCAAACTGCTTCCTCAGTGCATTCCAAAAGAAAGAACATTCTAGGGAACAGTGGAACATTTTGTTACGAGACCATAGAGTTTTGCACAAAGCTAGATTATATGATGCCTCTTCTGCTTTTGACTTTAATTAGTCATGGCTTAACAAATCTCAGTTAAAACGTGAAAAACTGAGTAACTTTGGCGGGGGGGAGAGAATTTGTTGCTGCAATTTTTAAACCCAACTGAAATATTCCCTTTTAGGAGCTCAAAACTGCAATGGCTAAGCCCATGCAGTACTAAATTACTCTTATTGTGTAGCGGGTTTCGTAGGCAATAACCAGACTGGCATGGTACAACAGTATTTATTAACTCAGAACAGAACTGCCTAAAACCGGCAAAATGCTTGCAATTTATACTCTCTGCCTCTAGGGCATCAGCCAATCACAACGTTAGCTCGCTCCCGCCTAAACTTGAATTTTTGAACTTCCCTCCAAAACAGTTGGAGGTTCGTTAGTATCATAATGCATTAAGATTAGTACTTAATACATAACAACTCTGATGTATTTTATAATGATATTGTGTTCTTCCATGTTAATTATAATATATTTCTTTAATGCCACACTCAGTTGCTACACTTATTTGAAGTGTTTTAATAATAAGGAAAAGATCAGTGCAATTTTTTTAGGACATTTTGCATTTTGATACAGAATGATGCAGAATAAGTTCTTTGCCAGCTAGTGAGTCTGATCCTTTGCTTTGTGTTGAGTGTGTTATCTTTTTAGATTTAAAGGTCAGCATTTGGGGATGCACCAAGGAGCAGTTTTCTCCTCCATTCCTATGGGACAATTTGAGGGCAATAAGCTGTTGCATGTTGATTTATTATCCCCTCCATCATAATCTCATTGTGGATTTCAATCATCAGTCAACCAACCATTTGTGTATCTACACTTTCAAATTAGCTGGATTGATGGCTTGGTTAAAGTTGCAAATGGATATTGTATAAGATCCTGCTTTGAAATTCAATTAGAGGAAATTGCCTATAAAATAAGTACTCTGTCACCCTTCAGTTTGTCTCAGCATGTGCATAAAGATGAAGTGATAGGCCTGGTCCTGAGGCAGCTGCAGCAGTAATTTCTATACAGTGATGCCACAGTATGATCCACAGCATGTAGCAACTTGCCAACTAATAAAATAGTGACATACTGAAATGGAAACAAGGAAGAGTGAACTACCCATTTAAAACTTAGGGGTGAATTCCAGTCCTGCTTTACAGTTAGTGAAGAAAAACTTTGGACAAATGAAGGGGGTATTTTCAAAATCAGATAGATTCAAAACTGGAAAGCTCTCTTTGGGCTACCGAGTTCAAGTCTTACTTTGTACAAGCATTCACATTACAACATTTTCAACAGATGATCCAGCCTCTGTTTGAACATAACTTGTGAACAGGAGCTCACTCCCTCTTTGGGAAATTAGTTTGTGTTTTGAATTGCTCTTACTATTAGGACATTTTTTCCTAATACAATGTACACACTTGGAATCTGCCTTCCTGTAAATTAAATCCATTAATATTATGTTCAGCACTCTGAAAGGGTAGAGAACAGCATGAAACTATCTGAAGAGTGCTATCATATCTTACTGAAATCTCCTCAAAAGAGAAACATGCCAACTCCCCCCATCTCTTTTCATAGGACTTAGCATCCAGTCACCTGTCTTTCTTCATTGTCCTTTGTGGAATATGTTTCAGGTTTTCTAAATCCATAAGGTATGCTTAGAATTCATATAGAAGGTTGGGAACCCATTTAGAGAAAGTGGGGGAGGAGCAACATGGAGGAAAGATAGGAGAAAGTATGTTTGTGAACAGAAATTCAAAGTATATTTATGCTTACGTTTATTGATACATACTGTATTTTCAAAATGCTATCTTTAGAATGTGTGCATCTTATAAATATTTTAATATACAGTACCTTTTTGCACTGTATTATGTAATGAAATAAGTTATATTTAGATGTTGATTCTCAAATATGTGGGGGATTTTTTTTAGTAAGGGTATACTTATCATTGGAAGAATGTACTGTATGTTAGAGTGAAAGATAATATATTTTTGGTGCTGAAATTCAGATATAGTTTTAAATATGAATTAATTGCATGCATTGAGGAAATGCACCTAACAAAGAACTACAAAATAAGTAAATAGATAATTTAACTGGTTTCAACACATTTGCTTTCAGAGTACGTTTTTAGGTGCCAAAATAAATTGAAAAATAACTACAAAAACGTTTAAAAAATAGAAGAGGGAGTAAAGCTATTCATTTAAGTTTTTCTGAGTTTCTCAGTTTCCTGAAGATAAGGTTATTCAACCACTGCAATATCTGTTTGTGAATTCAGCTCCTAAATTGATAGGGAATTTCAAGAATGTGCATGGGAAGTCAGGCTCTTATCCATGAAAGCTCAGTCTAAATGTCTTAATTATTTTACAGTTGTAGCTATTTTGGCAGTCGGGTGTGTTTTCCTCTCTAATACTCCAGTCACTGCTCTTTTGTTATCATCCTGTTGCATAACCTTACAATGGCATCTCATCATGAATTTGTTTCTGAAGATATGCATGACTGAGTTATCCTGATTATTTCTATTGGTCGTTCGGGCTACATCTTTATCAATTCCATCTTTGAGGCAAGATGTCACCTCCGTTCCAGAAACTGCCTCCCAAAAATGCTTTCCCTCCTCTTCCTCATCCTCCAAGCTGCTGGCAATTATAGAAGGGTGCTACAAATGACAGTCAAATCTCTGGACCATCTTTACATTCCAGATGGATACCACATTGAATGCATGCCTTGCTATGTACATGGGGGTAGATTTCATTCGGATCAGGATTGTGGTTGTCAAGGCTTTCATTTTTGGGCAAGCTCAGCATGGACATTTAAGTCTCCCAGAACAAAATATCTAGAGTAATCCATTGCCATTGTGGAAATAATTCTGGCTAGGCCAGGAAGACTGTTTCGAGAGTGGAGAGCAGACTTAACAATATGCCTATGCTGTCCCACAATCCAAATGTAACAACACATACTAAGCATTGGTAGAGAAATTAGGTGTACCTCCTGCTCAGTAGAATTAAAGTTCTGTAGAGACTGGCCACATTGTCTCCCCATTCTCAACCTTAATCTGCTGTATCACAGAGAAACCTTTGATGCAGCTTCCTCCTCTTTTTTTCTGCCAGATCAGCATTTTCATAAAGATTAAATCCTGGCTTACAGATGCATTCAAGCGCCTTACTTTCTGAATCATATGGCTGCAAGTGATGGAGTCATACAATGTCTAGAAAGATAATTGCAACTGTTTCGGGGCAGACTCTCATGTTAGCAATAGTACTTCATAAGCAGAAAAGGTTCAGAGTGCTGAATGACACAGCATCACATTACTGCTTCCCTTTGCAGCTCAGCAGAATATTGGGTTTGACAAGGAGCAAGGGCTACATTGGCCAGTGGAAGTATAATTGTTACTGTGGACATCCCTGGGCATTGCAATTGTCCAGTTGCATAGCCAACATACCTAGTGCACTAGACATGCAAAGTTTGAATACAATACAGTGAAGTCTTCTCACTGGGCTTTGTGCTTTTGCTGCTAGCTTTCAGAATCAGCCTAGCTCAGCAGATTGGAAATGCAAATGACTATGTAGGACTGCCAGAATAATCTGTAATCCCTGTGGACTCATATCTTAGCTGGAAAGAGAGAATTCCTAAGAACTATCAGCTCTTTTAGCCAGAACTGAAAGATGGTGTTGAATCTGCTCATAAACAGCTGACAACTTTGGCTAGCCCTATAATTTATTTGAACATACTGGCAAGTCTTGATATATGAGTAGAAAACATATATGAAGCTGCTTCTTCATTGTCAAAACTATCATGGCTTCAGTGTTCAGAATGATTCCTAACCCAACCCCATTAGAATATAAAACAGTCTGAAATGTGGCCTGCCCTCCATTGGCTAAGAACTGCTCCTTTAGCAGTACTGTCATTAAACAGGCTCAAAATGATGGGAATTGCAGTCCCAATATTTTTATATGCCAAATTGGGTACAGCTGGTTTGAGATAAGCATTGCTCCTAAATACCTTACCATTTCTAGATTTGTACTGTTGAAATACATTCTTAGAATTTTGGGGGAAGATTTGAAAAGTAAATAATTTGAAATCTAAGACCTCATTTTAGGGCAGTCTTGCATTTATTTTAAAGACAAATCTAACATGTTTTATATTTCCATGTTTACCAACATGAAAATGGGGTTTATTGCTATTTAATAAGCATTTATTATTATATTTAATACACTGCAATAGTACTTGTAAAATATATAAACACTAGATGGCAGAATAAGGTTAGAAAAATGTGTCTAATGCCACATTAATGTTTGTAAAATGTGCAGTCAGTGGGAAAAGGTCATCATGTGAAAGTATTTTGGGCAGTGGTGCTTTAATTTTCTTTTTCATTCTTTTTTCTCCTGATTCTGTATGTTTTGGACAACTATCAACTTACAGTTTCAATGTCTATTTGTCTGATGCAGGTCAGAAAGGTAAAACATTGTCTGCATTCAATAAGGTACTAAAGGTAAAAATCTCCTTACTTACTTACATATCTTTCTTCTAGGATATCTTTCAACATCTTGTGTAACTTACAACCTTAGTGCTTCCTGGCAATCTGCAATTCAAATACTAACTAAGGAAGCCTGACTCTGTTTAGCTTCCAAGCCTGCTGCTGCCACATGCTGAGTCAAGATAAAAAGTAGATATAGCCCAATTGAAAGCAAAATTAGCTAAGACATCAGTCAAGGAATTAGATTTCAAAGTAGATTATAGGTGTACGAGGGATGACCCAGACTGGAATCTTGATCCATATGGAAGGAACTTGTATATTTTGTGCCCACTGCAGTCCCAGCCCAGTAAAAATCAGTCAAATACATGGACTGGGACGGGGGGGGGGAGTCTATGGGAATTTTATCTAGTGCAAATTGCCTATGTTGAACAATGATCAAAATTAGTATTACAACAGGAACAAAATGTTACCCTCTCCCTATGTATGGTAAAAACCTGGATTCATTGGGAATGAATACCTGCTAGCCAATACCTGCAAATCACTTTTTAAAGGCTGACTGTACTTTGATTAATTATATCAATTTTGTGAATGAATTGACTTACACCACATGAAAATTTACACAATAAATGTAAAAGTTACAACTAATTTTAATTAAAGTTTAATTCTGTGCCTTACTATTTTTTGTGTTATATATGATGTCTGAAAAATGTGGCTTTTTTCTCTCTCCTCACATCTATAGATTTACCCATGGTAGTAGATTTCCAAATATACAGTTCTCTAAGTCAAAGTGGTACTATTATGATTATGTGGTTTCCATCCCAAAAGGTCCTTTCTCCCTATAGAAATCCAAAATTATAAGGAAGGTTTTTTCTGCTTTTTCTTTCCAATACAATTTTAATAATAATAATAATAATAATAATAATAATAATAATAATAATAATAATAATAATAATAATAATAATAATAATAATAATAATAATAATAATAATAATAATAATAATAATAATAATAATAATATAGAAGCTTGTTCCAAAGAAACAGCTAGCACAAGCATTAAAAGATGTAAATACTGCAATATCAAGTATAAGCACCAATTCATTGCAAGAAACAAACCAACTAATGTACAGCACAGCTGCAGTTATAACTGAATACCAAAAAAACCCAAACAGTGCCCCACAAAAATTGAAGGTTAGACTGGAAAATAAGATAAGCAAGTTAAGGTCAGATGCAAGCAAGCTAGAACAGATGAAAGAAAAGAAGCTGAAGAATAAGAAAACCAAAGAATTCCTAATCAAGAAATACCACTTAGAAACAAAGATCAAGGAAGCACTGGAAATAACAAAGCAGCAAATAACAGATATAGCCAGGAAGATCAGCAGATACGAAGCTCGAATTGCAAATTATAGGCAGAACCTCCAATTTCAGTCCAATCAGAAACGTTTCTATCAATCCATCAATGGAGAAACTGCAGTGAATCAGTCAGTACCTGACAAGGAAGAAACAGTGCAGTTCTGAATGCAGATATGGGATAACCCAAAGAAATACAACAAGGACACAGCTTAGTTAAAAGAGGTGGATGCAAATAAAACAAGTTGAAATGAAAGAGCTAGTAATAACAGTAGAAATGGTAGAGAAGAGAGCAAGGAAGATCAATAATTGGTCAGGACCAGGTGAAGATGAACTGCATGTTTTTTGGTTGAAACATCTAACTGTTCTATGCCCACTCATTGCCAAGCAATTCAACAACATATTACAAGGAGGAGAAATTGAAAAGTGGCTAACAACTGGGAAAACCTATTTGATAATGAAAGATCCAGCAAAAGGGGCAGCACCAGACAACTACAGGCCAATTACATGCTTACCAACAACTTTCAAATTGTTAACTGGTGTGGTAGCTGATGCAGTCCAACAGCATCTAGTTGAAAACAATCTCTTTCCACCTGAGCAGAAAAGAAACCACCCGAAATAGCAGAGGAACAAAAGATCAACTCCTAATAGACAAAATGATTTTGGAAAACTGCAAGAGAAGGAAGACCAACCTGAATGTAGCATGGATTGTCTACAAAAAGGCATTCGACTCTCTGCCACATGACTGGATAATCAAGTGCCTAAAAATAACAGAAGTCAGTAGAAACATTAGAAAGTTTGTGCAAAGATCAATGGCACAATGAAAGACACAATTGCAGGTCAATGGTGAGAGACTGGGAGAGGTTAATATCAAGAGAGCAATATTTCAAGGAGATTCACTATCACCACTACTATTTGTTATTGCACTGTTTCCTCTGTCAACAATACTGAATAACTCAGGCCATGGCTATCAAACATCAAAAACATCCGCCAGATTATCCCACCTCCTTTACATCTGAAGCTGTATGGAAAAACACCATCTGAAATAGAATCGCTGCTCAACACTGTCTGTATACAGTATATAGCCAAGATATTGCAATGGAGTTTGGCTTGGACAAATGTGCCACACTTACTATCAAACAAGGAAAAATAGTGAAAACTGAAGGAATCAAGATGCCTCACGAAAATAACATTAAGAGTCTGGATGAGGAAGATTATTACAAATACTTAGGTATCCTTCAAGCTGACAACATCAAACACACTGAAGTCAAGAAAAAGATTAGAGGTGAATACATCAAGAGAGTGAAAAAGATCTTAAAGTCCAAACTCAATGGAGGAAATGCGATGAAGGCAATCAACACCTGGGGAATTCCAGTCATTAGATACACAGCTGGAATAGTGGACTGGACTCAAGCAGAACTAAAAGCAATGGATAGGAAGACCAGAAAAATAATGACAATGAATCATGCCCTTCATCCACGCAATGACATTGACAGACTCTAACTACCAAGGCAAATAGGAGGGTGTGGAATGTTGCAAGTACATCAGATGGTTGAAGAAGAAAAAATGGCTTTGGAAGAATATCTGAAGGACAATGATGAAGATGTACTGAAGTTAGTATATCAGGAAAGCTTACTCACTAGTGGAGAGACCAAACTGGCCTACAAGAAAGACCAAATGAAGAACAAAATGGAGGCATGGGAAGACAAAGCACTATGTGGCCAGTACATTAAAAGAAATAGCTGGAAAAGCAGATAATAACAAGACCTGGCAATGGCTAAGAGCAGGAAAGTTGAAGAAAGAGACCAAGGGACTAATTCTGGCTGCACAAGGCCTAGCCTTAAGGACAAATGCATACAAAGTCAAAACTGAGAAGACAGCAACAGATAGTAAGTGCTGCCTATGCAAAGAAGCTGAAGAAACAGTGGACCACCTGGTAAGCTACTGCAAGAAGATCACACAGACTGACTACAAGCAGCGGCATGACAAAGTAGCAACAATGGTGCATTGGAAGATCTGCAAGAAATATCATTTGCCTGCAAGCAAGAACTGGTGGGATCATAAAATAAAGTCATAGAAAATGAAAAAGTTAAATTGCTCTGGAACTTTAGAATTCAAACAGACAAGCACCTGCCACATAACACCCCGGACTTAACAATTGTCGACAAGAAAGACAAAAAAGTCTGGATAGAAGATGTCGCAGTGCCTGGAGACAGCAGAATAGAAAAGAAAGAACTGGAGAAGATAACAAAATACAAAGACCTACAAATAGAAATAGGACGACTGTGGCAAAGGCAAGCAAGGGGAGTACCAATAGTAATAGGCGCCTTGGGTGCAATCCCAAAACAACTGGAGCACCACTTGAACACCATTGTCATTGACAAATTTGCCATCAGTCAGTTACAAAAGGCAGCCTTACTAGGAACAGCTTACCATCCTGCAACGATATCTATAACACCATCAAACATCCACATCTGCCTATCCCAGGTCCTTGGTAAGGACTTGATAGGTAGACAAAAATGTCAAATCCAGTCTGAACATCTGGGTGACTGTGCGATGAATAATAATAACAATAACAATAACAACAACAACAACAACAATAACAATAACAATAATAATAATAATGGGTACCTTGGGTGTGATCCCAAAATAACGAGCACCATTTCACTCCATCAATATTGACAAATTCACCATCAGTCGATTGCAAAAAAGCAGCTTTACTCAAAACATCAACATCTGTCTATCCCAAGTCCTTGAAAAGGACTCAATAGTGGATAAGAATACCAAATCTGAACATCTGGCTGACTGAGCGATGAAACATAGTTTATTAAATTATATGCTGCTTGACTCCTAATGACTTGAGTGGTTTACAAATGGTTAAAAACTTTTAAAAACAAACAACACAAAACACACAAAAAACAACACAAAATAAGAGGGACAAAGATGTTAGAGAAAACAAATCCAGATGGGAACAAAGAAAAAAGAAGATAAGGGGCATCCATTATCCTCGCCAAAGGCCTGCATGAATTTTCTAGGTATAAGCATATTTTTCCTCCCAGTAAAAAGCCATCCATCCTAAATCTTCTGCAGTTAGGCCACTCCTGGCTTGCAAAAAGATGGCTAGGGGTTGCCAAGATGGTTTTTGAGGCCTTTTAAACATGGTTCTGACAACTAGTGTCAGGCATGGTTCAGGGTCTGACCAAGTAATTCTTCAACCATCTTGAACTCCTTTGTTGATCTCTTATGGGAAACCCAGGGTTAAAAACTTGTGTGGAGGGTGGGGTGAAGTGGGATATATGTCGTTCAAAGAACAAAAAGTCTGGCACAGAAAGAAATGAGCACTTTTCCCTGTGGGGGCTTCCAACAGCTATAGGATCACAGCTTGACTTGTCCAGCTGTATCGGATTATTATTCTATTATGAGAATGATGTATTGTATCCTGCCCATTGCCAGAGGGGCATTCAAAATAATTAAAACACAAACAGCTTATATTTAATCAAACCTTTGGAATCAACTATTAACTATTTCAGGAAAAAAAAACTGACTTATTTCCTAAATGCCAAAAAAGCAAGGATTGAATATGCTTTACCTCTTGGACAATACACTCTATTCATTTCAAAGAATGAAGACTAGGCAATAAATATTTTTTTCTTTTAAAAGTAGCAAAGATGTACTGATTTTTTTAAAAAGAAAATCAGCGATTAACTTGTCTAGAATGTATTCCTTGTATGTCTTAATATGGAAGAGGATTTCCTCATAGACCTGTTTGTTCAAAAATAAAAAAAAATATGCTTACGTGAGTCAAGCTAAAAAGCCTACATTAAATTATGCTCTATAGTTTGCGAAGACGTTGTTTTCCAAATAGCTGTATGATGAAATAACATCGGAGGGATGAATTTATTCCCTACGTTTAACTCTGTGGTGCCCAGAAGAGGGAGCCAAATATGAAAAAATGTACCATATTCTTTCTTTACTTGCTGTATACTTGAACCTCTTTCTCTATTTATAGAACCCCTTTCCTTGTGTCATTCTTGTTTTGTTGTGTTTATGAAACATAAACTTGCTTTCTACAAAATGAACCAAACCGAGCTAAAACTATGTCAAGGTTTCAGCTGAAGGGTTTTTTGACCAAGCATGTTAGGAAATGGGACTGAAAGGACTATCTCCTTAATTTAGGACCAGTTGGCAGCCAGCTGCGGTTGAGCTGTCCTGCACAAAAAGATGGGCAGAGAGAAAAGGCCATCATTCATTGCGGTACAACGATAGGGAGTCGCAAAACCTTCTGTTATAATCTGCAGCACTTGGAATGCGCTATTAAAAGTTAGAACTTGTTATCTAATCAGGCTGCCACAGAGAATTAATAATTCACTGCAGCTGAATTTAAAAAAAAAAAGTGTATAAAGAGGATGGCTAGGATAATGTAGCCACAGGCTCACATGTTCCATGAAAGACCATGCAAGGTGGTGGATCCTGCTTCTAAACTCCACTCTCTTCTTGGAGTCCAGAGTGACTCAGGGAGCCAGGAATGCATTTCATTTGCATCTGCTGGGAAGTTGGATTTCCCAGTGCTCTGTCAAGCTTTCTTGAAGTTTACATATGGGTAGTCATTGGCTTCCCACCATAATGGGGACCAGATTTTCCATTGCTAAGCAAGGCAACTGTTAAGTGAGTTGCACTCAATTTTACAAACGTTTTTGTCACAGTTGTTAAGTAAATTGCTTCAGTTGTTAAGTGAATCACACAGCCGTTAACTGAATCTGGTTTACTCCATTGACTTTGCTTATTAGAAGCCATCTGGGAAGGTTGAAAATGGCAGTCACGTAACCTCCGGGATGCTGCAACTATTGTAAATATATGCTGGTTGCCAAGCACTCAAATTTTGATCATGTGACCATGGGGAGGCTGCGGTGATCATAAGTGCAAGGATCGGTCATAAGTCGCTTTTTTCATCTGGGGCCGTGAACAACTAGTTTGAAGGGCTGAGTTTTATTGTATTTATTCTATTTTCAAATACCCCTCCGGGTATAAAAGTGATGTTATTTGTTCTAAATTCAGTTTTCCCAATCCCTCCAGATTTCACCTTCCATAATCTCCAACTCTCATATCTTACCTGAACACCTCACATTGTCATCTAAGTAATAAAAAATGACCTGATCCTAATTTATAAATGAAAAAATATAACATTAACTCAAACATGCTAACACATTTTGACATTTAGTTTAGCAAGGAGAATCCTATGGGAGACTGAACTATCAAGCCAGAATGGCATAAAAATATGTAGATTGTCAGAATACTTTTTTTCCTTAATTGAATATACATTTTAAAAATTCCAACAAAATTAAATAAAATTGGAACAAGCAGGGTTTATATTAATTGGGGAGCTGAATACAGATTGTACTATAGGTAGTCCTCATTTAGCAAACTTGGTTGTAAGCAAAGTGAAACTGTGACTGTTCTTACGATCCTACTTCAACTTTCTTTTGTTTTACAGATCTGTGAAGGTCATAACTGCAAGGTTTCATCACAAAGTTATTTTTTCATCACCACTGTAACAGCAAACAAGACAGTTGCTAAATAAGATCTACCTGTAGTTTACAATCAAGTTTCCAACATATGGAACTACAGTACATAAGATTTTTTATTGAAAAATAATTATGTGGATGATTTTTCAAAACTGCTTAGGTAAGTGCAGTGTGACACTGGGTGGGCAATGAATTCACTCTATTACTTTTGTCTCTTTCAATCAAAGAATGAATGTTTCAAGCTCCACAAGAAAATAAACGACTGCAGCAATCAATCTTCTCATGCAGGTTCACTAACTCGAATCTGTGAAATTGTCTAAATAACAATTTATTGTTAGATCCAGTTGATGTTCTGTTGTGTAATGTTAAGCTCACAAGGTATGTGTCTAATAAAAGTGCATGAAATGTAATATGTGGAAACATGGAAATTAACACTAGCATAATTAGGAACTCCTAGAATGGCACTTTAATAGCTCCTTTAATTTAATTCACACTATGTAAAATGGGTATAATAGTGGTCCACTTCACAAAATGGCAAGAGAACATTCCCTGAGCCTTAAGCATAGGAAAAGCCATCACATGAGCACTGGTTTTTGCCTATCTCCAAGCTCCTCCTGATTTCCATTATCAGCCTGAAGTATTCTATAAACTTAGATAATTTCTTAATTCCCGTCAGACAACTGCATGGGCTGTCAAGGATTGCCTGGAGCCAGGGCCCTGCAACTAGTGAAGAAAATAATTTCAAAACTTGTTTAACAGCCAACAACAGCTTCTGTCTATGAAGAAGGTAAAGCAATATCTATATCCCTGTTCACACTCTCCCTGCCTATTGGTACAATTTTCCATACCAGGAGCATGCAGGTATTGGATAATGTAATGGTGCAATGTTTTCAGTTTTCCCAGCAGCCAAGGAGGTTGGGAGCTGTCACTTCTCTAACCACTTCATGCTGGGGGGTTTTCTCCATTTGGAGAGAGAGAGAAAATAATTATAAAATAAATTCACAAGGATGCAACTTTCCACATGGGAGATGTGGATTGAAATAACTTGCAGAGATGCATATGCAGCCTAAAGAAGTCCAATTTTAGATGCTTCTGAAAGATGTTGTCTCTTTCCCTAATTAGGATCTACTAAATGGTTTATATAATGTTAGGGATGACTGGAAACTGGTGGTTTAGCACCAACTAAGATTGAAGCTATTGGGGGTTGATGCCAATGCCTTGTTGATTAAATGGCCGAGATGGTTAACTCAGTTTTGAAGGTTACAAGATAAGCTTATTTCCTCTGAATCATGTGTTGTGGAAAAAAGGCCTAAAAGTGTGTGTGTTGGGGGGGGAGGCAGTATGGGGCTAAGAAGAATCAGTCCAGAGATGTCACAGTGGTTCCTTGGGGCCTTTGGACTGAATGATGGGCTGCAGATGTAAACTCAACTTGCCTAAATTCTTTATATTCCCTTCATTTCCCCAATCTCTGGGTTAATGGAAAATTGAGTTTAGCAATTTCTTTCCTTCTTTCTTTCTTTCTTTCTTTCTTTCTTTCTTTCTTTCTTTCTTTCTTTCTTTCTTTCTTTCTTTCTTTCTTTCTTTCTTTCTTTCTTTCTTTCTTTCTTTCTTTCTCTCTCTTTCTTTCTTTCTCTTTTTCTTTCTTTCTTTCTTTCTCTTTCTTTTTCTTTCTTTCTTTTTCTTTCTTTCTTTCTTTCTTTCTTTCTTTCTTTCTTTCTTTCTTTCTTTCTTTCTTTCTTTCTTTCTTTCTTTCTTTCTTTCTTTCTTTCTTTCTTTCTTTCTATGCATTTTCTCAAGCAGGGAACACATACTGTGAGGACCTTATCTTTAAATTAAAGGGTTGCCCCAAAGTTAAAACAAAGCCCTCTTTTGTCAAAGCTTTGCTGCTTAATCTTTTTGATGCTATTTCAAAACAATCAGAATAATCTCTATTCAGCAGACTATCTTGTCTCTCTGGTACAATCTACAACTTTCATTAAATCAGCACAAGTTGATTTGATTTTTAACTGCCTTCCTTTCTTCAGTTCTCTGTGCTCTCCCTACCCCCAGCTCAAAAAAAGGTGAATTAAAGACTCAGATACTCCAGACAGCTTGCAAGCAAATTTTAGATTTACAGATTTCATAGCATTTTGTAGCAAATTTTAGATTTACAGAATATTAAGCCAACAAATAATAATAAACCCTCGTTCATTAAATAGGCATTATTTGATGTCTTCAAAATGTAATACATTTTTCTAAGCTGAGTCCTGGACAATCTCCTAAGGACAATCTCCTACCCTACTGCTATCTTCAAGGGACAGAAAATTCCAGTTTTCTGTAAGCCTTCTGCTAATGTTATTGTTACTGAGTTTCTATGAGTTAGGATCTTTAAAAAAAATTACATTAAGGAATGTTTCCTTTGGTTTTTCCGATCTCTCCTATCAGCCAGTTCATTGTGTGTACTTGAATTTTAGAGTTGTGACAGCCTTCATTACTTTATGATTGTTACTTCACAGTTCAAAGATCAACAGTATCAGTTGGTAACATAGTGAGGTTCTAAAGATTAGGGTGGGTTGTATTTTTGATTCAAAATAACAAAGCCTTCCTATATTGTTGGGGAAATTCTGAAACTTTTTTTCTGTGCTTAATTTATTTTACCCTGACATTTCTGTGATTCACTGATGAGGGCAGAAAGATGCCGGAAGCATATTTTCTTTTCTTACTCAGATACGTGCCTTATGGAGAAATGAAATCATATATCTTTGGTTTATCTAGAAAAGAAGTACAAAGTTCTCCTAAAAAACAGATTCTCTTGCTTCTTTAAGAAACAAATGATATTTGTATCTAGCTGATTAGGAAATCCAAATGGTGTTGTTAGAAGTGCTGGGGAAAAGTATATGTAACATTAATTCAACTTGGGGCAAGATGTTCTCCTGTTAAGAAAACAGCGACAGTATTATGAACACTTTTGTTTGAGCAGTTTTGAGGAGACATAACAAAGGCTAGGGTTTGACATAAACACTCTTGGGAGCATGTCTTACTGAACTCAGTAAAGTGTATTTGTAGCATTGTACTTTGCTATGAGACTAAAGCTTGCAGGTGGCAAAGAAGAGGACTTTTGCTCTGTCTCCTCCACTCTTCCTTGCTTCTCCTCGAATTTGCTCCCATACATCTAGAGCAGGTTTTGAGGGTGCTCAGAAAGTTCCAGGAAAATTCTCTATGTCCTTTCCACTGATTTTGAAGTCATTCTGTCTAAATGTAATTCAAACAGCAATCATATCAAAGTGAATCAAATAATTCTAAGCATGGGAACCATCAGATTGCTGGATAAAGTTGTGGTTAACATGTTGGACTAAGATTAGGAAGACCCAGGTTCAAATCCACCCTCAGTCCTGAAGTCTTGGTGGAGGACTTTGGACTAGTAGTCAGTCCAGTCTACTTTGCAACATGGTTGTTGGGAAAATGGGAGGAAGAACTCACCCAAGATTCTGAATGGAAGGTGGGATATACAGTACATGTAAGCGATGGGTCGGACACAACTTTGCAACTAACAACAACTAATTACACACTGTATTTACATGTGTTGCATTACATTAATGTAAGAGACAGTATGGGTGTCCATAGGTTCTCAATGCTCATAGAAAAGAGATGGGACTTGAGTCACATCTCTCTGTAATCACTGCCATGAGACATCTCCTTTGTTCTATTTATTTCTTTATAGTCTAATTAGTAATACAAGATAGGATTTCAGCAACTTATGAGTAAACAACATAGTATGGAAGTTGAACATGGGAGAATAGTGGAAATAGATCAACTTGTCAAGATATATGATGGTTTCTGTGTTACTAAGATTGTGTAATGATATCAAAAGATTACAAGGCCAGAATGAATATTATCTGAGCAGTGGCCTTCGGTGAACCTCCTGAAATCTAACAGCGATGCAAAATTCTCAGCTGTCAAAATATAGGAACAGCACAGAACAATCAGCTTGTGAGTTGTTTAAATAGCATTTGCTGCTGGAATATCTGTTATGCCTTTCAAGGAATTGCTGAGACCTCCAGAGTCAAAATAAGGATAAAGGCCATTTTCCAAGGTGAAAATTACAACTGATGTTGGCTGCTATTCTGATGTTTTTAATTTTGTTTAAGAAAAGCTGGAAGGGGGATGTCTCCAAATTATAATGGAGCAGCAGAAGCTCATTAACTCTAATTTTCTATATTTTATTCAATTGCACCTTGTTATTTTTTAAATAAAGAACCCAAAGCTGTGAACATACCTAATACTCCTTCCTCTTTTCTCCACAACTACAGCTGAGGTTAATTGGGCTGAGAGACAGTGACTGGCCCAAAGTTACGCAGCTAGTTTTCATACCTAGGATGGGACTAGAATTCATGGTCTCCCAGTTTCTAGCCTGCTTCCTAAATAAATTATTTTATCAAATTTTTGAAGCCACCCATCTACCTCACAGAGGAACTCTTATTAACCCTGTAATAGAAAAGTACCACTTGAGGAGAGCTATTTTAAAGGAGAGACACACTATATATAGTGGAAGCTTTCAAGTAAAATTAATAATGCTGAGCAGTTTGAACATCTTGAGTTCTCTGCTGGAAGATTTCAAGGAAAGAACTGGAATATAGGCTAAAGGTCAAACTATAAATTGCATAGTTCTGTTTTAATAATAACAATACATTATTAAATGTATATGGTACCCAACTCCCAGGGACTCTGGGCAGTTTACAAATGGTTAAACATATTTAAACCAAGAAAACAACACAAAGAACAACAAATATGGCAGAAATAACAAACCCAGATGGGGACAAACATAAAGAAGAAAAGGTGTCTGTCATCCTTGCCAAAAGCCTAGGTGAAGATATACTTCTTCAGGGCCCTTCGAAACACCAGGAGGGTGGGTGCTATTCAAATTTCAGGATGGGGAAAACCTCATTGACAAAGGTGGTGACAAAGACGGTGTACTTCCAAGGACCTGGTAGGTGGCTTTGTTTAACTAAACCCTGTTGGAGAGAATATTAATCTTATTGCTTCTTCTTTGCCCCAAGTTGCTTGAACGAGGACAAGATATCAATGTGTAACCAATTCACAGCAAAGCGCGCTTGGGAAGGGCTGTTTTGCAAAGGACAAAGAATGAGTTTAAGGTTGCTTTTAGGGAACTGACATTGTCAAGCACTGGCTGAAAAGAGGGGACTTGCTGGTAACTCCTCATCTGCTCTCTGTGCCTTTGCCTTTTGTTGCCTAACTCTTCCAAAGAAGCAAACGTGAGGAATCTCAGGAACATTTGCTTATCTCACTCTCTATTTCTGGCAAATCTACAGATGGAAATGAGTAATTGAAAATGGAGCAACTGTGGCAATTACTCCAAGGAAACCAACCCAAAGAAAGAGGAAGACGAGCTTGTGCAAAGAAACAACCTCCTCCCAGAGCTGCGTCTGTAAGGAAATTTCTTTTCCTCCTTTCCCCTAGAACTCCATTGCTTGCTGCCTTCACATAGAAGAGGGAGATCTGTTGTTGTTTCAAAATATACATGGCAAACGGAACAGTTGGCTGAGTTGTTCACATCCCAGTGACAGACTTCTCTTCTTTGCAGCAGGGATTCCCATGAGAAGGAAGCAAATGCTCCAATCGTCAGAAGCTCAACCGGATTTAGATTTATCACCCCACATGGGTTCTTAGAAAGAAGTTTTACTGAATACGCTGGAACTTATTTCTGAGTAATTGTGTATAAGAATTGACTTGAAAGGCTTTGTGGGATTGTCAAAATAAAACTAAAACAAAGAGCTGCCAAGAATATTATTTATTAAATTTTTATCTTGCCTTTATTACTTTCTAAGTAACTCAAGGGGCCAAACATAGGTAATACTCCATCCTCCTCCCATTTTCCATACAGCAACAACCTTGTAATGTGAGTTGGGCCGAGAGAGAGCATGATTGGCCCAAAGTCACCCAGCTAGTTTTTTTGTACCTAACGCGGGACTAGAATTCACAGTCTACTGATTTCTAGGCCGGCACCTTAAGTACTATACCAGACTGGTTCCATTTCAACTCTTAAAAGAAGAAAATTTCACATTCAAGGCTCCAATTTAGAGGTGAGATTTCTAATTTCTTGAGCTCCAGTACAAAAGGTGTAATGTTAGTCCAACGAAAACAAAACCTGAAATAGTGACCTTTGCTTCAGTCTTAGATGTTATGGCACTCTTGGTTTGTTTATACTGTTGATCAGAGAACGTCTTGGAGATGCAGAAGATTACAGGAGTGAGACAAATATGTTTGTGTCTCCACTACAGCAACGGAGCTAGGAAACTCAACATGGATGATCAATGCCTTGAAATTTACATAAAGATAAAAAACAAGCACCAAAAATAAATAAATAAATACTGTATGGAAATGCCAAGGTAACTTGCTTGCATTTCATTTAATTAAATGATTTTTTTCTCAGAATCTTGTTTCAGGAAATCAAACTTAGCTTATATCCAAATTTTTCTATATTAGTTATAGTTATGCTTATAAAAAGGGGGCATTTAAAATGGGGCTAAGGTCTAGAGTTTAGTTATAAATGTACTTTAATGCAATATTATGCTCATATTCCTAGGCATAAATTCAAGTGTTGACATCAATAAGCCTGGCTCCCAAGGGACCATGTGTTGAACTATTACCATCAGTTGTGAACCAAAATTGAAGACTAAGCCTAACCCCCCCTTTTTTGCACTAAATCCATCTTTAAATAAATTTAAACAATCTCCCTCTTTAATTTTAATCAAACATTGCATAACTGGACTGCACTACTCAAGATGGCCACGAGATGGCAGCACAGAGTTAGGATTTTCGGAGCCAGATATGGGAGTCCATTTAAATTATTCATTAGTTTTACAATAAAGCCTTTCTCAAGCTGGTGACTTGTCTATATAATTTTCCTGGCAATAACTTGGAAGTGGTTTGTAATGGAAACTAATTTTACCCTCTCCTTCCTGGCCACATTCATAGTTGCAGTGCAGTTGAATTTGGATGAGCCTGTATAGTTGATCCCATATCTGCATGGCTACAAATAAACCAGAAAAGCTACAACATACAATCAAAGACTTTCCTTTACAGATGTGGCAGGAAAAGTGTGCAAAAGTACAGTTTCTGGAATTCTTTTCAACTCCTTAGTAGCTGCTCTGCCCTGGGTGACATCACTAGGAGGGAGGGGGCTTAGAGTGGAGCAATCAGCAGCATTCCATGCCGCTGCCCACCTTCAGCTCCCAGCTGGATGGACCCATTTTTTTGGGCTGTCCCATTTTCATTAATACAGATAATCCTTGACTTCTGACTGGTCACTTAGGGACTTTTTGAAATTATTGACAGACCCTGAAAAAGGAACTTACCACCCAGATTCAAAGTTCTGGTGTCAGCCCTGCTGTAAATCACCTGGCTGTATTTTGGGCACTCAATAACCAGCCCACATTTACAGCCGTTTACCCCATGTTCAGGTGTCTGTGATTTGCAATGTTTTGGCCAAAAAAACCCACAATGTTTACTTCTAGTTCCTGGCAAAACCTGACCCAAAGTGAAGAATAGGTTCGCCGTTTTCATTCTACAACTTCTGCATGACCATGTTCACTTAATGACCACTGCAAAAAGGTCATAAAATCAGAAACAGTCATGTAGTTACTCGCTTTACGACTATCATGACTTACAACTTGCAGATTTAATTCGAGGATTTCCTATAGTGTCAACCTATGTTAAAACAAAGCAGTAGATTTGGGAGGGACTAAAGGAAATACTGTAATTACCTGCTAGAATTTGCTACCTGGAGAAGCAAAAGTTTGGCCAGGAGGTAAAGGAATTTAAGCATGTCTCTGAAGGCTATTGAAGAAAAGTCCATGTATCAGAACTTTTCTGTGCAATAGTATATTTGGACTAAGTCAGGGGTAGGCAACCCAAAACACTCAAAGAGCCACTTGGACCCGTTTCCCACTGGAAAAAAAACACTGGGAGCCACAAAACCCTTTTGACATCTAAAATGAAGATAACACTGCATATATCCTTTTTTACCATTATATATATATATATATATATGTGTGTGTGTGTGTGTGTGTGTATCTTCATTTTAGATGTCAAAAGGGTCTCTCTCTCTCTCTCTCTCTCTCTCTCTCTCTCCCTCTTTCTGCCCTTGGTCTGCCAGTCCTCTTCCCCCACTCAGTGTGTTTGTGTGTGAGAGAGAGAGGCACTTGTGCTTCCTCTCTCTCTCTCTTTCCTCTCCCTCTCTCTCTTTCCTCTCTCTCTTTCTTTCCTCTCCCTCTTTCTCTTTCTCTCTTTCCTCTCTCTCTTTCTTTCCTCTCCCTCTTTCTCTTTCTCTCTTTCCTCTCTCTCTTTCTTTCCTCTCCTTCTTTCTTTCTCTTTCCTCTCCCTCTTTCTCTCTCAAGGCAGACAGCACCGAAGGGGAGGGGAGGGGGGACAGGAGGCAGCGGAAGGCGCTGAAAGGTGTCCAGGGCACCACGGACAGGCCCGGGGAGATGCGTGGCCGGCTTGGCTACCCAGGGAGCAGCCCAAAGCGATGCCCCTGCCGCCCCCGCCGTCGGGACTGCCGCCCGGCCTGGGGAGACGCATGGCCGGCTCGGCAGCCTGGAGAGCGGCCCAGGGAGCGATGCCCCCACCGCCCCAGCTGGGACTAGTGCCCGGCCCGGGGAGACACATGGACGGCTCGGTGGCCTGGGGACGGCCCAGCAAGCGATGCCCCTGCCGCCGGGACTGCCGCCCAGCCTGGGGAGACGCATGGCCAGCTCGGCGGCCCAGGGATGGCCCAGGGAGCGAAGCCCCCACCGCCGCCGCTGCCACTGGGACTGGCCCAGGGAGACGCATGGCCGGCTCAGCGGCCCTGGGATGGCCCAGGGAGCGATGCCGCCCGGCCCGGGGAGACACATGGCCGGCTCGGCGGCCCGGGGAGACGCATGGCCAGCTCGGTGGCCCGGGGAAATGCATGGCTGGCTCAGTGGCCTGGGGAGATGCATGGCCAGCTCGGCTACCCGGGAACGGCCCAGGGAGTGATGCCCCTGCCGCCGCTGCCCGGCCCGAGGAGACGCATGGCCGGCTCAGCGGCCCAGGGACGGCCCAGGGAGCAATGCCCCTGCCGCCCGGCCCGAGGAGACGCATGGCCGGCTCAGTGGCCCAGGGAGATGCATGGCCAGCTTGATGGTTCAGGGATGGCCCAGGGAGCGATGCCCCCACCGCCACAACCGGGACTGCAGCAGGAGGAAGAAGGGGCGGAGGAGGGTGAGGAAGCCTCCGCCGTCCCCCCCAGCCGGGACTCCGCGCTGCCCGGTCTCGCCCTCCACCCATGAGATGTAGCCGCAGTGGGCCGCTGAGGGGGGCTGGTGCCACGTGGCCCGCTGGCCCTGGCCGGGATACTGCAGCTGCTCTGCCTGACTGACCGGCCCCTGCCAGCCCCTCTGCCTAGTACAGGTAACCCGGGGGGGGCGCCACCTGCCCCGCAGCCGCTTTGCGGCGGCACTCTGTGGACTCGGAGCCCCCTCCCTCCTCCCCCACCACCTACCCTCCGTCACCGGCTCTGCTGCTCCTTGGCCAACGGTCGCGCCGGCTGGGCATCGCAGGTGCTGCTCTCCCTCGGGGCTGCAGCTTGCGGGAGGGCTGGCCCGCTCAGCGGAGGTTCCGGCGGGCCGCTCCCAGCGGGGATCCCAGGGCTTCCCCATGTGGCTCCCTGACCACGTGCGCCTCCGATGGGGCCAGCCCGGGAAAGGGACTTCCTGGCCACCCTTCTCCCAGGGGGCAGGGCACCCGGGCGCAGGGCCAATCAGGAGCCCTGCGAGGGGGCAAGTCCGCATGAGAGAGAGAGAGAGAGGGGAAGCGCAAGTGCCTGTCTCTGTCTCTGTCTCTTTGCAAATGGCGGAGGAGGCTCCGGAGCCACAGGAGATGGCTCAAAGAGCCGCATGCGGCTCTGGAGCCGCGGGTTGCCGATCCATGGACTAAGTGGATAAAGCAACAGGCTAGAAACCAGGAGACTGTTCTACTCCCACCAGCCATGAAAGCTAGCTAAGTGACTTTGGGTCAGTCGCTCTTTCTCAGCCCAACCCGCTTCACAGGGTTGTTGTGATGAGGAAAATAGGAGAAGGAAGGAGTATTAGGTATGTTTGACACCTTTAGTTACTTATTAAGTAATAAAAGGGTGATTAAAAAACATTTTAAAAAAATCTAAAAAGAAACATGCTGAAAAGAGGTGGCAAGAAAAGGTGGCCAGAAGCATTGATTGGCCATTGTGGAAATCAGGAAGCCCAACTTAGTTTGTGTTTCATAGTAAACAAGTTTGATCTAATAGTATATCTCAGGATAGATAATATACAACAGTATTCTCTTCTTTGGAATTCAAAGCTAGGCTCTTTACCCCATACACACATACTAGCGTGGATACCCATACGTACACAAATCAAATGTTGTGTATGTAAAAATCACTGCAAATATGAAGAACTATATAATTTGAGCTTGCTTCTCATCCTTTTGTACACTTAGTTAGGGTTAAGAACTTAGTTCCTAGGATTTTGGCACTTCTGTCCAATTAGCAGAGAGTAGCCCTTGTTTTACAGCTGGTTATTCCACACCAAGACCAAGTCTCTGATTCCAAGACTTTGCCACATTTCTTTAGTACCAGGTTTCTCTGTCGTCTCTATTGTCCCCTCCCTTCCAAGGCTTGGGAAATTGTAGAGTCTGCAAGGAAATGGGGGACGCGGATGGACTCAGAAATGCATGGCTGAGGAAAAAGAGCAGTGAAGGCATTAAAGCAAACATATGGCAACCACTAGGGGGAAGCCACTCCAGATGTCTTTCTCCATGTACTATCATACCTTCTGAAATTCTCCGGGGAGAATTCACCCTGAATTATGTGCACACAAGTTTGTGGTGTCATGGCTTCTGTTACTAATTCCCATATGCTTTTTTTTTTTTTTTTGGTGGAGGGAGGGATACGGAGTTGTGGCAGGCCAGCTGCTGATGAAATCCGGTTGAACTCATCACTGGCCCATGGCAAACCCAGCATGGAGGTAGTTCACACCTCTGTGTTTCATGCACTAAATTAAGTCAGTGTCACTTCCCTCCAGCAAGAGCAAGTTCTGGATACCATCCCAGTTTGGTCTCTTTCATGTTATCCCCATTCTTTAAAACTATGTGCTTACTCAGCTACTTCAGTCTCTCTGTCTGTCTGTCTCTCCCCCCCTCCCCCCATTTTTTTTTCCCCAAGCCGTCTCCTGCTTCTGTGTCTTCTCTGGGCTTCCTCCTCCCCTCCCTTGGCAGTCCCACCTCTAATGCTCTCACCCCTCCTCTTCAGCTCCTCCCTCACAGCTAGTGGCTGGAAAACTTTTTAAAAGCTCTCTCAGTTCTTCAAGTTAAGGGTGAAAAAAAGGGGGTGTTTGGGATGTGGGGGAGGGTGTGCTCTTTTCTTCCCCTCTGAAGACCCGTCTCAGCAGTTTTCTTCCAGGCAAAAGGGGAAGGAAGGACACCAGCCATCACCAAGAGACGGGAGACTTTAAAGTTTAAATAGGCAGGTCTGAGTGCCTGGAATAGGCACTTGAGTTTTAACCTCTGAAGAACTGAAAAGCTGAAGTCCTACTCTGCTGACCGGGAAGGTAAGGATGGAGGTCGGGGGAAAAAGTTTCATTTGGAGTTCATTCCAACAAACTTTTATCTTAAAGACTACGGTTACCTGCGATTGGAAAACTATATATGTAGCTACATATATATATATATATATATATATATATAAAGTTTATATAAATTATATATATAACTATATACATTTAAATATGTATATAATATGAAACGTTTTGATATGATTTTTAATGTTGCCCAGTAACAATTATAGTTTCCTTTGATATTAATGGGTTTCTTGCCTCTTTCCAGAACATTTTTAATGTGACTAGACCTTTACCAGATTAACCAACTCGGGAGGAGCCATTTGTTTAAATAGTTTAGGAGCTTAGCTTTCTCACCCGGTATAATTTTGTTTAATTTTCACCTTATTTACTGAAGGAGAATGGTTTTTTTTTTGTCTGTGTAACAAAAATCCTTTCTTTACAGCAAGCTTTGAGGAAAGGTACCCAACGCAGGCGGCAGCAATCTGCTGTAGTTTCTCAATTACTTTTAAAGCTTCTCTAGAAATCTGAAATCACCATAACTTCTTCAATTCTCCCTCCCATCCCCCCCGCCATAAAGATGCACACGTGTACACATATTGTTTTCATATGGAAATTGTGATTCGGGTTTTCGGGTTTTCGGGTTCAGACCAAGCATGGTCCTTAATTGGGGGCTTTGTTCAACTGCTGCTTCTGCTGTTGTTAACTGCTAATCGGATGACTTTTCACGTGGTCTCTCTCACCTCCACCTCCCTTCTCGTTTATAGACGCAAAGGTTGGAGAAGGGCTAGAAGCGAGGTTGCGTGTAAACTGGGTTACCTTGAATCCTAGGAGCCCAGAGACGCCGGGCGGCAGAATCGCTTCTGCCTTACTCCGCTGGCAATTTCAACCAAACTTTTTGTTGTTGCAACCTGAACATTGTGCAAGACAGGCGTTCAGGGAATAGTAATCTCACTGTGGCAAACTAGTTCCTAGGATCCGATTATAATCGTCGCTCAGCACTGGAAGGAAGAGTCAGTGTCTACGTTTGCTTTTTTTTTTTCCTGAAGGCAATCATTTTATTCTTTCTAGTTAGCATTGGGAAAGTTTTTTGGTCGCTAAGGAAGGCTGAAAACCAAAACAGCCAATCTTGTTTTTGGTGAACTCCTTTGCTCCTCTCTTATGCCAGTCTCCGCTCTTCTTTACTTCTGGCCCTAGTAGATTGGTCGATCTGCTGTGCGCACAATTTTAAAAACAGAAGAATTTTTAGGAGAGCTTTGTTTTGTTAAAGCCAGCGAGGTCAACTAATGGAAGAATGAGTCTCTCTGTTTCAGAAAACTCCTTGTCTCTTTGGGGAGTGGGGAGAGGAGGTAGAGAGAGGAAGGGGCATTCCTTCAGCCATGTTGCCCATCTGGAGCTTCCAAAGTTTGAAAAACTCTTTAGAACAGCTCTGGGGAATTGCTCGTGCTAAACTGTGATACATTTAATAAATGAGAGATGCACTTGTGGAATTCCACAAGGGAAAGAAATTAGATGCCCCGTTTCTTAACAGAAATACACTTTTTAAGTCACAAGGATAAAGTTTGTTTAGCAAGAAGTGGATGTGGGGAGATGCAAATCCAGGCAGAAACTAGTATTTTTGAGGTTGTAGTGATGAGATAAAACTGCCTTTTAGGTTTTGAAGAAAAAAAAGAGATAGGATGGGAATAAAACTTTTAGTGCTTTCAATGGGTAAAAGAATTTTGCAAAAAAAAAAACCTTCTAAAGTGAGTCATTGTTCCCATTTTATAGATAGGTAAATGAGGCTCACAAGAATAAATAACCAAGAATTTGGAGCTGAATTTAGTGACTAAGATTGTATTCAGCGAAGCTTACCCCTTGGTATAACTTTAAAAATTGCAGCTTTAACTTCCATAGCAGAGGAGTTCAGATTTGTAACTCCTAAGTAATTTTTATTGCATCCAGTGAGATTTAATTTTGCAGTAAATGAGCTTGGAGTTTTTACATAGCACTGCAAATATAATGCAGATTTACTATGAATAAGTCTCTTTGAATATTATGATTTAACCTTACATGCGTAGGTTAAGCTGCCTGTCAACCAGATGTTAGACATATCACACAAACATATACATAATGTGTATGTGCTTACTCAATTGACTCAACTATATATTTTTTCAAAGAACATTGTTATAGAAAATTACATAGCTGTAAAGAATAATAAATTGTTCATGCCGCCCAGTGTGTTTTTCAAAATGTTGCACAGGTCATAGTAGACATTAATCTTCAGCAAATGTGCGTAGTTTTAGCTACAGGATAGGATTTATATGTAATATTCTTAGGGCTCTGATATAAATTATTAGAATTACAGAATTATAATTATTAGAATTATTACGGCTACCAGCTCTGGCTGTAAAACTCCATATAACCACCAGATGGCAGCCATAATCTCTTAATATTGTGGAAGTTTTGTTGCATAGTTTCTGTACTTTTTTTTTTTACATTTATAACCTTCCTCTCCAAGATCCTTCAGGTAGTATTTAAAAATCATCACCTCCCAATCCCATCTCACCCCCAGCCCCAAAACTATGTTAGGCAGATTAGGCTGAGAATGGTGACTGGCTTCAGATAGCACAATGAGCTTGTGGCTGAATAGGAATCTGAACTTGGGTCTCCCTGAGCCAAATCCACTTCTCTAACCATAACAGACTGATTTAGCAATAATCCCATACATTAGGGTCCTTTCAGGTCTCTGCTTTAACCGGATTTGTATTCTTATTACAGAGGCTTTTAGAAGGATTTCTTGGCTGTTTGGATTTTTAAAAGGAAACTTAAGTAACTATCAGCTAAGGCATCTTCCAGTATTAAGTTCCCTTCTATTAATCAGTATTCAAGACATCTGTATTTGTATTCAACTTTTCCTTATTAGTTAATTACAGGTCCAGTTTTGCTATCCTTTGAGCAATTTATGATGCCTGTGGAGGATTATGTGTGCCATAGGTTCTTTTTCTAAACCATGTATATATATGTATATTCTGTAAGTGTATAGACCAGTGATAGCAACCTTTTAGAGACCGAGTGCCCAAAAACTGGCCCCACCCCCACCCCACCTGCCCGCAGGGCCACTCACCGCCTCCAGGGCCCGCCGCAGATCGCCCAGCAGCACCATGGCAGCCATGCCCTCTGCCCATGCCCCGCAGCATCAACTGTGCGCGATGGGGCCTGCCTGGCTGCCATGTCCTTGGCTGCACTGCTCCGCATTGGCCACGCTCGGGGGCAACTCTTCTTCAGGAGGGCTGCTGGTGAGGAGGGGGTCACGGGGAGGCAAGGCTGGGGCAATGGCACGTGTGCCCACAGAGAGGGCTCCGGGCCCGTGCCATAGGTTCGCCACCACTGGTATAGACACATCATCATTTTAGCCATTGTCTATCCACTACAGGATGAAGGCCTCTTCCAAATGCTTCCACCCATAATATATGTATGTGCTTTCTGTATTTTGTTGCTATCTTTATACTATTACCAGTTTATTACCAGTTGATAACTATTACAATATACTATTGCTTTTCAATTACTTCTATGACAATGTTTATATTATTACCTATTTCTCTTATTATAATTAGCTATATACTATGCTCTATACCAGGGGTGTCTTATGCATTAATGTCTCTTTCTTAAACCTGTTCTGTCTTAAGTCCCTTCTTTCTTTTTCTTCTTCTGTTAATGACTACCATGTAGAGCCCTTGCACATTTTTATGTTGTGCTTTATTTGCCTGGGCTTCTATATTTTTCCTCTCATTTAGACCATCTACTCCTTCTGAAGGAAAAACACCTTCTTTCATTTGTCTGCTATACACAGTTTGCTGGTGACTGCAAAGCTCCAAAACTCTGCATCTCTGCCACTCTCCTCCCACACCTGTGTCAGTTGTGTAGATGCTGGGGGAAAGGCTCAAATGGGAGGGAAAGAAGGCAGCACAGGTGCTTGCAATTTTACTAAGCAGCCTCTTGAATAAATGAATAAATGAATAGACCTTTATTATCAAAGTATAACATGTATACAGTGAGATTGGCTGAGCCTCCCTCCATGCCCCTCCACCACAACTCACAGTGACTACAAACCCCCAACTTATTCTCTCACAATATGTAATAATCCAGCACATCTGGAGAGTACCACATTAAGAAGGGTGATCTGATTATTGTATTTTTGTCTAGTAAACGTAGTATCCACATTCCAACCCTTGGCCTTTTCTATCCAAGAGCTAGGCTTTGAGTTACAACAGCTCTCACACACACCACAAACACCATAGGTCCTTAAGCTTCATTGCACATCCTGGAAAACGTGAACCATATAATATGATTCATAGACCAATGTCCTTCATTTTTCTACTTGCTTTTTTTCCTTTTAAAAGAAACACAATGAACGACAGGTCCGGCCTGCTGCTTTCCCATCTACCCTGCTAAAAATAAAAATTCCTGTCTTAACTATTGAAGTACAGGGAATTGTCGACTTAATGACCACAACTGAGCCCAAAATTTCTGTTGCTAAACAAGGCAGTTATCAAGTGAGTTGTGCCTCATTTTGCAACCTTTCTGCCACAGTTGTTAAATGAGTCATTGCAGTCATTAAGTGAATCTGGTTTCCCCCATTGACTTTGCTTTTTGGAAGCTGACTGGGAAGGTTACAAATAGTGACCACATGACCCCAGAATAATGTAACTGTCATAAGTATGTGCCAGTTGCCAAGCACCCAAATTCTGATCACTTGACCATGGACATAAGTGGGGAAAATGGTTGTGTCATTTTTTTTTCAGTGGCAGGTTGTAACTTTGAACAGTCACTAAACTGAAAGGTAATAAGTCAAGGACTACCTGTAATATAGGCAGAGAGAGGGCACTCTGTAGAGAGTAGAGAGTTGCGATTTCACGCTCTACCAGCCAGATTCAGCAATAACTACATGTTAAGCTAGCTGTTGGGATCATGACATGCAGTACTGCCTTTGGCTGGCCCCTGACTGTCTTTTAAGTCTGACAGCAGCATCAATACAGTTGGCTGTACTATACTCACATCTGGCTTGGCAAAAATGAAAGCTTGATTGCCACAGAGGGAAAGGAACATTACATTTTCCACAGATGCTTCCCACATGCTTGGCTGTGAACCAAAGCGCCCAGCCAACCCACATGGCAAGCTTCTGTGTAAAGAAGCAGAATGGGGGAGCAATCCACGTGAACCCTTTCACTCACTGTTATGTGTGTAAGGTTACAGTTTGCCATAGGCAGAAAGGGAAGTTACTCAGGATGTCATTTCCCCCCCCCCCTAGAAAAGTAGCTCAAATATTTGCTGGTTTAGGACTGATTATTGAATTATAAATGAGTGTAATCTTTCTCTCTTTGCAAAATTATGCCTGTACTCTTTAATTTTCCACGAGTGGGGTACAGATTTGACTTTTTATTGATTGGGTCTTCATTTCTCTTTTATTTTCTTCTTCTGTGATGAGCCCTGTTTTATGGCACAAGTATCACAGAAAAAAAAAGGTGCTTTCTAATGCCTCAACTAGTTGAAGACTTGCTGTGACAGCACAGGTGTAGGCTGAGCTAGATGCCAGTCAGCAAAGTGTTGCAAAACAGTAATTTATGACAGCAATAATATGCTAATTGCCAAGATAATATCAGAAAGAAGATCCATGTGTAAGATCAGGGTTTTGATATTTATTCACATTCAGTCCTGAATGGATACTGAAATCATGAACCCTAATCATCATCTGATTTCAAAGATTGTCCCAACTATCATATTTCAAAGCTTGTCATCTTAAAAGGCATAGCAGAAATGTACATCTCTTTAAAAATCAGTTGATACCATAAGAATTAACTTTTTCAATAGTGACAAAGATTGACAGTTCTCTGAATTTGCAGTACTTATAAACCTATTGCAGGACTATGGTTGATATGTCTTTAGAAGTCTGTGGTCTGTGTCTTCTAGTAAGTGAATCATGCAGTAATTCCCACCTGATCATTATTCAGACTTCTTTGATTAGGCAAAATATGACTGCCAGAGAAGCAAAATATTTACAGGACACTGCTAGGAATTCATGCTTTCTTTTGATATCAGAAGGTAACTTGCATGTGTAAAATAGCATTTACAGGCTGAAAAGGCCACAGACTGCATCATTTTCACTCAAGAGTATCTCAAAACATAGCATTTCTTAATGGAGATATTTTACATTTGCAACTGGAGGCTTGGGCAACAAATGAAGTGTACAGTATATTTGTTAATTCTAACTCATTTTGACTTTCCTAGCATGTGTGTTCAAATGCATGCACTTAGAATCACCATTTTGCTGAACAATGGAAACATACTTTTTGGAAGATTCTGGAGACTAGCTTTCAAATCAGTACATTAAAACTGAAATGGCCAATTAAGATGGCATACAGTTTAATTTATAATTATTTGCAGTTTATAATGAGGACAGTATCTTAAAAAAATCCATTGGATCTCTGGTACGATATACATAAGATATTGTGATTGAATTTGTAAACTACCTAACTTGAAAAGCCCTTCCATTACACTGAATCTAATGTGGTGTATTCTTTTTAATATTATTCTATCCACTTATTCTCCTGTTTTTCTTTTGCTGCATTCAAAGCAGCAAGAAAGAATGTCATTGCCAAGTCTACTGTTGAAACATTTGGACCTTCGAACCTTTGCAATACTTTTTTTTTTAATGCTAATTATTGGGACACATGATTTTGTAATTAATTCAAGAAAGATAAACTGCATCTTCAACCTGTGCAGGTTAATTTAGAAGCAACTCATGTTGAAGAAGGAAAGAAGAAATGCTTAGCCAAACACCTAATGCAATGAATAGATAATATCTTTCAGAAGTGTATATATGCATAAGAGTTCTATATTAATGCATATATAGATGCCAATGAAATGTTCAGCCTCCTATCCAGATGCTAACTCCAGATGGGCACTTTCAAGGCTCTTGGTGATTCTCTCGTTAGTATTCTTTTAACTTTATAGCCAGTGCTTTTTTTGTAAAAAAAAAAAAGGTGCCAGAACTCACACATTTCATACAACCCACTTTGCCTACCCTATAAGGTTCCATCCAAAAAAGGTGCCGGAACTCCATTCTGAGCGTTCTATGAGAAAAAAAGCCCTGTTTATAGCATCCTTGAACTAGGGAGCTATTCAAAGAAAGGATGCTTGTTGAGCAGAGAACTGTCCTTAGACTGTCCTTCAAAGGATTGAAAAGAGACACTTGCAGTTGGCAGTATACCAAGTTACATAAAATAAACAGTATAAAAAACAACAACATAGAATTTTGTAGAACCTATATACAGCAACATTTGTATATATATTTAATTAGAGAAAGCCCCATTGCGTTCAATCAATGGAGCACAGTGGTAAGTAACTATGTTTAGGATTGAAATCTCAATGTGATCATTAAGTGTATGTGAGTGTTATATAAACAAAAAGGTGGGATATGAATCAAATCTATTAACCCAAATATTTTCATTTAAGGAACCACATAGATTGTCAAAAGACAAAAATAGAATCCCTGTTCTCATTAAAGATGTATCTCCCTGAGACTTTTTTGCATAGGCATTGACTGAGCTGTAAGAATCTTTAAAATGAATCACTGTTAAGAAACATCAGTTTCTTTGAATTGTTTGAGTAATTTATACAAGGCTTTTTTTCCCCCTCTCCTCCTGGGCAACCTAGGGAAGCAATGAAGTTAATTTTGCCTGTTAGAACAAATTTAAAAATCTATATTAAATTGAAAAGAGATACTGCTGCCTTTTAATTAAATAAAAAAGATGTGCGCTACCTCTTTCCATAGTAGTGGGCCAAAGCAGGACTGATTGATTGATTGATATACTTTACTATTTTAAAACTTTTCTAGAATAATATTTTTGTTTTCAATTGCAATTTCAGTTTAAAATAGCTTTATATTAGAAATAAACTCTAGAATGGAATTGATAATGGCATAGGTGTACTCCCAAACACTCTAAAGAGCACAGGCTTGCGCAATAAAATTTCCAGATTTTTAACCTTGTTTCATCACATAGAAAATAGTCCTACGATCATAACCCAGTTATCTTAATTTCACATACAGGTGTTTCATCATCCCATCCTCATGCATGCGCTGTAGGTCATGAATGAATTGTGCAAGCCATGCTTCAGCTCTTTTCCTTTGTTCTCTTTCAGGAAGCAGGTAGAGAAGATGGGCGACTGGAGTGCCCTTGGTAGGCTCCTGGACAAAGTCCAAGCCTATTCTACTGCTGGAGGAAAGGTGTGGCTCTCTGTCCTTTTCATTTTCCGAATCTTGCTTCTGGGGACAGCAGTGGAATCTGCCTGGGGAGATGAGCAGTCAGCTTTCCGATGCAACACTCAACAACCAGGTTGTGAAAATGTCTGCTATGACAAATCGTTTCCGATATCTCATGTGCGTTTCTGGGTGCTGCAGTTCATTTTTGTTTCAGTGCCAACCCTTTTGTATTTAGCACATGTCTTCTATGTGATGCGAAAAGAAGAGAAACTAAACAGGAAAGAGGAGGAGCTCAAGTTGGTCCAAAACGAGGGAGTCAATGTAGACCTGCCTCTAAAGCAGATAGAAATCAAGAAATTCAAGTATGGGATTGAAGAACATGGCAAGGTCAAAATGCGTGGCGGACTGCTTCGTACTTACATCATCAGCATCATTTTCAAATCTGTCTTTGAAGTGGCCTTTGTGCTGATACAGTGGTATATCTATGGATTCACTCTGCAAGCCATCTACACCTGCGAACGGGTGCCATGTCCACACAAAGTGGATTGCTTCCTCTCTCGTCCCACAGAGAAAACCATCTTTATTATCTTCATGCTGGTAGTATCCATAATATCTCTGACCCTCAATGTCATTGAGATCTTTTACGTCACCCTCAAGAGTGTTAAAGATCGAATGAAGACCAAAGGCAATCCTTTCTCTCCCAACAGCGTCTTAAGTCCCTCCAAGGACTGCGGATCTCCGAAATATGCCTACTTCAACGGATGCTCCTCTCCGACTGCCCCCTTGTCGCCCATGTCTCCACCAGGATACAAACTTGTAACGGGAGATAGGAACAATACATCGTCCTGTCGCAACTACAATAAACAAGCCAGTGAACAAAACTGGGCAAACTACAGTGCCGAACAGAACAGGATTGGACAGGCTGGGAGCACCATTTCCAACTCACACGCCCAGAACTTTGAATTTAATGATGGGCCGGAGAGCACAAAGAAAGTGGGCTCTGGCCATGAGCTTCAGCCTCTCACAGCGGTTGACCAGCGGCCACCAAGTCGTGCCAGCAGTCGAGCCAGCAGCAGACCACGACCCGATGACCTGGAGATCTAGCCCTTTGGAATTGCGTAGTCAGTGCGACTATGAAATGCGAATTGCATTAGCACGTGGTGTTCACGTGGTTCCCACGGAGGTGTGGTACTTTAACAGTCTCAGCCAGGAGATTTTAATAAGCAATATATAATTATATATATATTAAAAAAAATGTTGATTTTTTTTTTCTGGTAACTGGGAAGCAGGGGGTGATGTGAGGGAGAACAGCACATACTGGTATTTAAAGTAGCTGGTTTAAAAGAAAATCTTAGTCAACACAACAGTAAGGGAGTTGGTTTTTGTTTTGTTTTAGAAATATTATATAATGTCAGGAAATGTATGTCTATAATATGTTGATTTTTCTAAAAAGTTTCGTTTTTGTTATACTAAAAAGTTACACTGAAATAAATTTTTGGGGGGGATGGTTTAGGATGAAATGCAGATATCATTCCTTTACTGAACAACTGGCAGCCTTAAGTCAGATATTGATCATTTTTCTATTAAGAACATTCCTTTGCTAAAATGTGCACTTTGGGACAATTTCCTGGGATGAACTTGTCATGCAGTTATCATCTGTTTCCCTGGAATCAATCAATTACATTTCAGACAAGGCCCGCCCAATAATGCTTTGACCATTTTCTGCCTGTTTCAGATCTTGAATCAGTTCAAGGATTTTTCAATTTTATTAAATTTCATTCTACCGCTACTGCAAGATTCTACCAATTTGCATATAGGATGCTACTCAAACTCTCATTATTTTAGCTATGGTTGGGTGACCATCCTGAAACAAGCCAGAAACTGTTTTGGAGATGATCAGAAAAATCATGGGTTGTTTGTTTTATTCTTGCTGCTTCCCCTCCTTTTTAAAACTTGGTTTTGCCATGTCTCTCTGTGAATGCTTAGGAGGGATATGTAACCAAATTGGGAATCATCTAGAAAACACAAATAGACAATGCAATCACATGCATAATCATTTGAAGCTGTGGTTGTAATTAGCAAACCAACAAACTATGATTTCCAACTGTATTTTATTGCCCTCAAAGATTATATCTTATCCTACCACATAATACAAAATGGCTCAGTGTTACGTGTGGACCCTACCATAGCCTTGACTAATTACTAGCTATAAAATGTGAAGCTGGACAAATGAAATCATTTTTGTCTGATGCAGTCATCTATTATGTACAAATCTTTTCACAGTTTTAAGTTCCATCAGAAGCAGGGAGTTGGACAATTGTGTGGTTGGAATCACAGCCACTGTAACTAGAGTTATTTGTGATTGCTGTACAATAACGAGTTATTTGTGGTTGCTATACAATCACACTGATGCACCCATAAAATGGTTAACTATTCTGGGTTATTATGGGTCACTATTGTGTTTACATTAAAAGATTCCAGCAGTGCAAACAAATCAGGTATTCTTTTAAAGAATTTCAATATTTCCACATATTTTATAGCAAGTGTATTTCACGAATTAAGGATATTTCAAGAATCAAGTTCTGGTGGCTTTTGAAAAACTTCCATTTGCATTCCACCTAGACATTTTGCCACAATAAAACTTGTGAGTAAAACATCCAAAGTTGCATATTTCTGCAATCAATTATCTTTCCTTAAAATTAAGGAAAAAATCTGCTTGTTTCTCCACCTTTTTATAATTTATGCTTGAATAACAATGATGGTAGTACTGGGAGAAGGGAAGATTGTTAGCCTGCCAATAATGTGAGAGACTTGAGGATAAATTACACATCCATATTGTGCAGTAACTGCAGTTATCATGTGATAGCTTGAGAGGTGGAGAAATTAACTGTACTGCAACCTCATTGGATGGTGTAAATAGATCCTTACATAAACTGTTTTGAGCTGTACTAATAATCCCTATGATGATTTTAAGATATCAAGAATGTTACACTTGCTGTTCACTTATAAGTTAGCTCAATAATAACATCATTCAATTCACTTTTGATAGTCCATTTTTCTTAATGAGTTTTAATATTTGCACACATTTGTGTCGGGGTGTAAGTGAGGCTGAAAGAGTACAATTCTAATTTATTTGAAATATATATTAAGGAAATATACCAGTGTTTATTTTCCATTTTCAACCACAGTGCCTTTTTAGTTCAGCGGTTTCATCTTGCAGCAACACAGATTTAAATGTTTAATATGTTTTACTAAGTTGTTTGACATTCACTTTTAAAACTATTGTCAAGCTCATTGATTGCATGCATACTTCCATAGTTCATCAAATCACACTGTCTGGAGAACAAACCTTAGTCAATAAAGTTTAATTTAGTATAAACTGGTTTGTCAATAGTCATTCTGTGTGTTGGTTTGGTTTAACTTGGTATTAAGTGGGCAGCTTGGTCCATTTTCTGTGCTCTAAATGGCATTTAAAAATGACAATCCATATGAACCAATTTATTCATTGTTAGGCCAACTCACACATTATTTGTGTGAAAATACACACATAGCCGCTCATTAAGTAGGATCATTAAAAATCATGTACCATGTGAGATAAGCTGAACATGGTGAAACTGGGCCTGGTTATGTAAAGTTGTGTAGCTTTATGACAGCAAATATTTTTTTTCAAAATTTGTGGAAAAGAAGAAACAAGCAATTGGGGTGTGTGTGTGTGAGGGAATGGAATACCTATCCAGCTCTTAGACCACCTGTTTTCATCTTTAATTAAGCTCTCCGATAACACCTTAAAAATTATGTCATTTACACTTGAAATTAAAAACAGGGTGCTTCATTTAACTTTTACAATTCAAAATGAAAAGGCTGGAATGTAAAAATAACAGATAAAAACATTGAAGCTCAGTAATATTTGCACATCTACAGACAATTCAAAACTACAGATGAACTAGTAAACTTTACATCAGAAGTCACCACATCTGCCAATTGGTATTGCTATGACTGGCAGATGTTTTGACAGGTGGTTATGCTCAGGTTTATCAGCATCTCAAAACATTCCAGACTTACATCTTGCTTTGCACAACCCTGATTTGTGTTATAATTGCAATCTTCCCCCTTAATGTCATAGATGACATGCTGGAAGACCACAAGCCATAGTCTGAGAATCTGTTTAAATGTTAGCTTATATAGTAAACAGTATCTGTGGGTAAACTCTGAACACTAAGTACTGAAATGGACTTTCCTTGCATGTAAACCTTATAACCTTAGAGGATTGCTTGCCTTTCCATATACTGGGAAGTTACAGTAGATAACTAAATCTCCCTTGAATACTTCCATGTTATTTTCATTTCATATCTTTGCTATCTATGTGGGAAACATGACAATTAAAACATCTCTAAATGCACAAGTTAAAGTGTTCTGATTTCCATCTTTCAGGTGATTATGGTAAAACTTTCTGCAATCCTTTGGATTGCATCTTGAATCACAGAAGGCTTATCTTTAAAGTTTGTACAACCCAACAGCTCTATGTCTAAAATTTCCTCTATGCACTCACATGGAAGTCTCAGCTGCAGATGTGATGTGATCACATCTTCACACTATAGTAACATCATTGGCTGTGATACAACACTGACAAATTCTCAAGTTTGGAGGAGAATTACATATCATTCAAGTTTTATAAAGTTGTCACAAATATCTATGTAAATGAAGTGGCACAATCTTGAAAAAAAAAATGAAAATCAATTAGCTTTTGGAATGCAAAATGAATCCACCGAATCATAGAATTGGAAGGGCCCTTGGAGGTCTTCTATAGTGCACCCCTCATACCACCTCTGACAAATAGTTGTCCAATCTTTTCTTGAAAACCACCTGTGATGAAGCACCCACAACTCTGGGAGGCAACTTGTTCAACTGCTTAACAGTTTTCAGTGTTGGGGAAATTCTAACTCATTTCTAGATTGGATGTCCCTCTGATAAGTTTCCACTCACTGCTAGTTAGTAAACTCTATTATGACTTGGCACAACACGAAAGTACAAAACTTAACTACAGGTAAGGAACCAATGGCTTTCCAGATATTGCTGATTTACAGCTTCCGAATATGGGTTCTCACAATTCTAATCATTCAGAACTAGACATTTCTGCCATTCATTTGTGTCCTCAGTGTTCCTTCTGCCACTCCTGCTTACAGAGCAACAGACCATGCCTAGGTTTCTCCTCCTGAGAATTGCAAAAACATTTCAGATGAATACTGCACACAGCACCGATTTTTGGCTTTACAGACCATTTTGCTGAAATTATTTTGCAATACTATGGTATATTTTTACAACTTTTAATTTTAGCCAGTTTCTTACATGAACCCTATAATTTTCCCCAAGGGGTAGATTACTATTTAAAACAGGGAGCGTCTTTAACAAGTCCATTCTAGATTTAAACATAAATAGCACAATATGTTCTAATCTAATGCATAAAGGCCAGCAGTTTCAGCTTATATCCATTATCTGATTGCAGATGCATGCAAACCACAATAGGGAAAGGATCTTATTGCTGACAAAATAGCATAAATTTTACAGAATATTTTGCAACCTTTTAAGGTTTCAGCTTTTCTCTTTCTTAATTTGGCAAGATAATTTTTTTAAAAAAAAATCAAACTGTTTGGAAGGAAAGATGCTAATGTTTGAAATTTCTCAGGACTGGGTTACAATCTCAGTTCAGGTTATCATCTTGAAGACATGGCCCACTAGATCTTATCAAGTACAGAAATGAAGTTCAGTTATTCCAAAGGTTTCCCAAAACCTGGGGAGGAAAAAAAAAACCAAATCATTTTGGTCATCACATTTAAAAATATATAATCCATATTTAAGATTGAATCTACAACATTTCCAGCCTTAAGTAAGCTACACAAGTCAAAAGGAGGAAATGAAGAGAACTAAATCTGACTGTTGTTATAGATTCCGATGGCCCGGCTTTCAATATAGAGATAAAGGGATAGCATATTAAAAAGGAAAAAAAGCAGGAAAATAAAAGGGAATCTTGAGTATCTGCCAAAGTAAGTTCCTGAAACTCTTATTTCATTATTTTATATCTTTGATTGATAGCTTACTTTTCCTTCAAGAGCTCACTATCATATATACAGCAGGGGCTGTATGATCTGTGAACTTCAACTCCCAGAATTCCTGAGCCCACATAGCTGGCTCAGGAATTCTGGGAGTTGGGGTCATTAAAGGGGCCATAATTCCTCACCCTTGGTATACAGAGTAGGGTTTTTTGACACATGTATATGAAATATACAAATGCTATTCCCACAACATGAGTTAGTGACAGTTCCAAAATAATCCAATGAGCTATATGGTTTGGGTGGCATAATCCTAACCATTAAACCTCACTGGTTCTTGCTTACCAATCATTTTATGTGAAAGGTGGTAATTGCTGGAATCACTGGGAGAATCTTTCTCATTCTGACTCCTAAGATTCCAGGTTATTAAAGTTTGATGGCATCATAGAAAGGAATTCATCTAGGACAGACAGGCCAATGGAAAGTACCATTCACTTCACTGTCAAATGCCTTTTATTCAGGGTCAACCATAGTAAGAAAGATTTAATTACATATTATAATGTGGTGCATCCAGACTCAAAAAACAGGTTTCAGACACAGCAGTTCCTGTTCAATTAAGATAGAAATTGACCAGAGATTGCTGGATAAATAAAAAGTGATCTCAAGAAAGGAGGAGAGGAAATGACAGAATTTGAAACTTGTTTTACAAACCCAAAATCATCTATTAGGGTGAATGTAGTGTACTGAGTTTTGTTAAAGACAGCAGGTGCAGGGCAGGAACCAGGTGAAGCTAGCGGCCACATGGTTGCTACGGAGCCTGGATGTCTGGAGACCCAGGCATGCTTGCTATTTTAGCGTGGGAGAAACCCCGTGCAATGATTGGTTAAGATTACCCAGAGCTCCTTGTATAAAAGGGCGGAGCCAGTTTCGTTTTCTGTTCTGTTCTGTTTCTGTTTCCAATGAATAAACCTTGTTGTTGTTTAATCTCGTCTCTTCAATGTCTACCATCCTAAAGACAGAACAATTGGCGACGAAGGTGGGATCCTGCTGCCACCTTAATGAAGGGCCCGAATCACCGTGAAGGAGGGCCAGACCACGCTGAGGGACGGCGTTCCTATTTTGGCTCACTCACCCGCCAGTACGCAAACGCTGGGGGAGAGTGCTGCGAGGAACTGCCCGGGGAACCCTCTAACAGAGTGGCAGCACGTGGTAGAGGAGAGACCCTATAATGGCAAAACTGGGCCGGCTCGCGGAATTCAACGTTGCTCACCCGGAGCGGTGGAGCTCGTACGTCGCCCGGGCTGAGAATTATTTCCGCGTAAACAGGATCGCAGAAGACGAGCTGAAGGCCGCCACGCTGCTCTGTGTGTGTGGCCAAGCCATCTTCAACATCGCGGAAAACCTCATGTCCCCAGTGCCATTGGAGACCGTGACATATGGAGAGCTAAAAAAGATGCTCAAGGAGCACTTCGAGCCGAAGCTGTCAGTCATTGCATGGTGGCATGCTTTCAAGCAGCGGGACCAGCGTCCAGGAGAGTCCATCACAGAATTCATCACCGCCCTCCGACAGGCAGTGAGGCCATGTGAATTCAAGGACTTAGAGGAACGGTTACGAGACCGTTTGGTTTGCGGACTACGGAGCAGAGATCTTCAGCAGAAGATCTTCGTGAAGGAGACCATCTCATTCCAAGACGCATTGCGAGAGGTCACCGCAGAAGAAGCAGCCGGCGGAGCTGTAAGGGTCTTAACAGGATTTGTGGCCGAAGCGGCCAACGGGTGAAACTTAGGCCATCGAATTTAATATTGACCGATTTTCAGAATTCCCCGGTCAGAGTTAAGGGGGAGGCCACTCTAAGGGTGCAATTCCGGAAATTCATGGGAATGTTGAACATCGTTGTGGTCGATGGGAACAGGACAAGCCTAATAGGGCTTGATTGGTTCGAGGCCCTGGGAATTCAGGTAACAGGGCTGAACAGTTTACAAACGGCCAGCCTGGACCATGTCTGCAAAGAATTCACAGACGTGTTCACTACTGAACTGGGGGAATATAAGGGGCCCCCAATTGCCTTGAAGTTAGATCCTTCTGTCACACCAATTAGGATCAAGCCTCGTCGGGTGCCGTTCGCTCTCAAGCACAAAATTAATGCGGAATTGGATAAACTTTTGCAGCATGGCATCTTAGAGCCTGCGGACAGCAGTCCATGGGAAACCCCCATAGTGACGCCACTTAAGGCCAACGGAGAAGTCAGAATCTGTGCTGACTATAAATGCACGCTGAATAAAGCTCTGCAGCAACACTCCTATCCTGTGCCAGTAGTCAGCCATATTCTGGCATCTCTACAAGGGGGTTGCATTTTTGCAAAACTTGATTTGGCCCAGGCCTACCAACAGCTGCCGGTGGATGATGCCACGGCAGAGGCATAAACCATTGTGACCCATCGGGGGGCTTTCAAGGTGTGGAGGCTACAGTTTGGCATTAACGTAGCGCCAGGTATTTTCCAGAGTGTCATGGAGCGAACGCTCAGAGACCTTCTGGGCATATGCCCATACTTCGATGATGTCCTCATTGCAGGGGAATCAGTGGAAAATCTAGCTGAGAGACTCAGGGCCGTGTTGCTGCAGTTTCGCAAAGTGGGCCTGAAACTCAGGAAAGACAAGTATAAGATTGGGGTCACGTCCACAGAGTTTCTGGGGTTTCGTATAGACGCGGAAGGCATACACCCTGCTCAGTCCAAGCTGGAAGAGATCCAGCAGGCACCCAGTCCAAAACAAAAGCAGAACTTCAAGCGTTCTTGGGACTGCTAAATTTCTATCATGCCTTCCTTCCCCACAAGGCAGCCATGGTGGAGCCGTTACACCGGCTCCTAGACAAACAGGCTGTATGGGCGTGGACACGAGTCCACGAGAAAAGTTTTGCTGCAGTTAAAGCATTACTTTCCTCAAATGCGGTGTTGGCCATTTTAATGAGTGACTTCCTGTTAGCATAGCATGCAACGCTTCCCCTTATGGGATCGGAGCTGTTTTAAGTCACCTTAAAACAGACGGGACTCAGGTCCCTATAGCATATTATTCCAGAACCCTGTCTGCCGCAGACCGTAATTACGCACAGATAGATCGAGAAGCATTGGCAATTGTAGCGGGCATCAAGAAGTTCCATGACTTCTTGTATGGTCGCCGTTTCACGGTCTTCACAGACCACAAGCCACTTCTGGGGTTGTTCACAACGGACAAGCAGACACCCCACATAATCTCTCCTAGAATATTGAGATGGTCAATATTTCTCTCTGCGTATGATTTGTGCATGATTCACAAGCCGGGCAAAGAGATGGGCCATGCAGACGGCCTCAGTAGATTGCCCTTAAGGAACATAGAGCCTGATTCTGCCCCGGCAAACCACATCCTCTCCATTCAGGATTTGCCTGAGTCCCCTCTCCACGCAGGGGATGTAGCTGCTGAGACAGCTGCCAACACATTGACACGCGTGTTGAACTGGGTGTTATCGGGATGGCCGGACACGTGTCCGGGCACAGAATTTCAGGGGTTTTGGAAGCGAAAGTCAGAGCTATCCACCTTCAAGGAGTGTATACTGTGGGGCAGTCGGGTAGTCATCTCAACCTCACTGAGGACTAGAGTCCTAGCCTCTCTGCATGAGGGACATCCGGGGATAGTCCGCATGAAGGCGCTTGCGGGCAGTCACCTGTGGTGGCCAGGGCTTGATAAAGAGATCGAAGCCCAGGTCCAAGGGTGTCACATTTGCCAACAGTCCAGGCCAGAAATGCCCCAAGCTCCCATCCATAGGTGGTAAACAACACACGATCCTTGGTCGAGGATCCATATCGACTACACTGGCCCCTTTCAGGGGCAACTCTTTCTTATTGTCATGGACAGTCACTCTAAGTGGCTGGAGGTAGTTCCAGTGTCTGCTGCAACTGCCACTATCACCATCAGGGTTCTTCATGGCATTTTTGCCACTCATGGACTTCCGGACGTAATTGTCTCCGACAATGGAACTCAAATTACTTCCTCGGAGTTCCAGTCTTTTTGCGGGCAAACTTAATCTGCCACGCTATGTCGGCGCCATTCCACCCGGCGTCAAATGGTCAAGCGGAACGCATGGTGAGAACTATGAAAGATTCTTTGAAAAAAATCACACATGGCAACTGGCATCACCGGTTGGCTGACTTTCTCCTGTGCCACCGCACCACTCCATGCACTGCTACGGGCAAGAGCCCCACCGAGCTCCGATGGGGTCTCCAGATTTATCACTAAGCTGGATAGGTTACATCCGGACCGGGTTGCATTGCAGGTGTCCCAACCACGGGCACCAAGGCGGCTGAACTTGGGCGATCCGGTTTGGGCCCGAAACTATGGCCCTGGCAACTTGTGGGTGGTAGCTGTGGTTTGTAGGGTCTCTGGCCCCCTTTCCTATGAAGTGGCGTTGGACGACGGTCGTGTGCTGCGATGGCATATTGACCAGCTTCGCTGGAGGTTGCCAAGCCATTCTTCTGCACCTGGCTCTGCTCTCGGGGGGGGAGAAGCTCCCGAGGTTGATTAGGACGGTCAACAAAGCACTGATTATGGTTCATCGCAACTAGCGAAAGAGGGGTTTGCCATCGAGGCGGCTCCTGACTCGGGCACTACGCCCATGGGATATTGCGGGAGATCAGTTTTTCAAGCCTCTCCGAGGGGGGGTGTTCGCCCATCCGGGATATTGCTCCCAACCATTTACTCATGCAGACTGGGGGAACACCACCCCTCCGGGAATACCACCCCTCCAGGGAACACCACCCTTCCGGGGAATTTCACCCCAAATCAGCACGCAGAGCTGGACCAGCAGGCCAGCTTGCAGGCACTGATCCCAACTGTTTTAAACGGGTCCCCAAGTCCTGGTCTGCTGAGCCTGGTGGGCAAGCTTGCAGACCAGGCAACCGCGGCACTTCCACGGAGATCGGAGAGGGTCCGAGGGCCTCCCAAGTTCCTAAAGGAATACGTGAGGATTCTGTCGGTGCTAGCCTAGCGTTCAGAGTTCTTGCTGGCCGAGCATTCAGGCATGCTCAAAAGTACAACTTTGCTTTTGTTCAAGCTGGCATTGCCTTGCGTTTTTTCAAAAGCTTTAATGAACAAATGCCACGTCCTAAGAGGTCCCAGGCCGGGGCCAAAGTTAGTGGGAGTGATTGAATAGCCTTCACACGGGGGCGGCATTACTGAAGCAAACAAAAAAGGTGCATTATGCTTCTAACCCAGGGGGGAGGGGTGTAGTATACTGAGTTTTGTTAAAGACAGCAGGTGCAGGGCGGGAACCAGGCGAAGCTAGCGGCCACATGGTTGCTACAGAGCCTGGATGTCTGGAGACCCAGGCATGCTTGCTATTTTAGCGTGGGAGAAACCCCGTGCAATGATTGGTTAAGATTACCCAGAGCTCCTTGTATAAAAGGGCGGAGCCAGTTTCATTTTCTGTTCTGTTCTGTTTCTGTTTCCAATGAATAAACCTTGTTGTTGTTTAATCTCGTCTCTTCAATGTCTACCACCCTAAAGACAGAACAGTGAATATATAAATTGTTATAGAAATATAGAGATGGAACAAGGCAAAAATTGCATCCATGAAGTGGATACAAAACTTCAAATAATCAGAACACTAGAAAAAGCCATGAAAATACTCCAAGCTATAATTCAAGGGGAAAATGGTGTAAAATGTTTTACAGATGACATATAATACCATCAAAGAATATCTAGACAAGTCATATAACAATAAATGGTGGAAATGTCATAAGAAAAGGGAACTTTTATCATATGGGATGGTTATGTAAAAAAAAAACTCAAAAGTGCTGGAAAGAAATGCATCAAAATATTCAGAAAATTCTAAAAATAGAATTTGAACTCAAGCCACAAATATTTTTATTAAGTATAATTTCAGAAAGCATAAATGAAAAATATCACAGTTTACTAGGCTATATGCTGACAGCCGCAAGAATAAATTTGGCACATTGGAAAAGAAGAAACTTGTTGACAATATTAGATTAGGAGATAAAATGGCAGAATATGCAAAATGGCAAAATGGCCAAATTAACAGTAGACAAGTCAATTGACAGAATACAAATCTAACCAAAATTAAGCAGGAATGCTGTCTGATATACTACAGATACCATAACAAGGCAAATTTATGTCTTTGGAATATAGTTTAAAGGAAGAAAATCATGAGACAATACAAATATAGATAAAAGACTTGAAAGGATAGTTGCAATAATCTTCAGTATTCAGCATAAAGAATAAATATCTAGGTGGTAGTAAGAAACAAACCTAAGAGGAGAATGTGTCACTAGAAAGTTTTCTCATAAAGTTTTTTTTACTTATGCTTAGCAGTTGTTTTTCTTTTACATTACTATTGCAATAAAAACAGACAAACCCTTTCCTTCATTTGTTTCCTAAGCTGCAAAATCATTTGTGAAACCTTGATGCAGCACACTAAGGAGATCATGATTAAGAGCCCCCCATACAATCATATTTTCTATCTCTCAACTCTTTTTCTTTCTTTCTGGATAGTAGGCCAAATGAAATTGACCCATAAGTAATTAGCAACATACCAGCTGGAACTGTTTTACAAGCCCTTAATCACACTATGGTCTGCTTCTGGGCGGTGGAAGGTGGAGTTCAACTGACACCCAAACTGGGGCTTTCATCTTGTAATTCACAAGATACATGTTTCCATTTTATAAATAAATAAATGCATCTCTTAGGTTTCCTGCCTTCAGAAACACAAGTGTTCTGCCTTAGAAACAAAATATGCAACACTGCAAAACTGGGGTCTCAGAATACTTGTTTCTCCATCACCAAGACAGTTTCAAAACATTAGAATCTTCTAAATCGGTGAACTCAACCTTGGAGACTTGGAAACATGTGGACTTTGACTCCCAGAATTCTCTAGCCACCCCAGACTTAACAATTATTCATAAGAAAGACAAAAGGTTCTGTATAATGGATCTTGCTATATGGAGACAACAGAACAGGAGAGAACTGGGAAAAGTATCACAAAATATAAAAAGCTGCAAATAGAACTGTGGCACAAGAAAGCAAAGGCAGTACCAATAGCAATAGGCATATTGGGTGCAATCCCAAAACACGTGGAGCTGCACTTGAACACCATTGCCATTGACAAAGTCACCATCAGTCAATTGCAAAAGGCAGCTTTACTTTGCTGCTTACATCACACAAAGATACCTTTAACAGCATCAAACAACATCTACCTATTCCAGGTCCTTGGAAAGGAGTAAGTAGGTAGTTAAAAATGAGAAATCCACTCTAAACATCTGGGTGACTGGGTGACTAACCATAATAATGAAAAGAGCAACCTTATGCCAACTCATAAATCTTTGCAATATGCATATGGCATTTTTTAAGAGTCCATATTTCTGAGTGCAAAAGTTTGCTAGGAAAGAGAAACTCCTTTTGGCCCAAATACAGAAAAACACCTGTATTATTACTCCCTTGGGCTGACAGGAAAAGAAGAAAGGAGTCCCTGTGTGGAAAATCTGTAATTTTGGAGCAGTGCCTTGTCTGCTTAAGCTGTTCTAACTTGCCTGAAGATTAGCCTTCCACACTGTGGTTTCTAGATTGGAAGACTTGTAAGATTACATTTTCATCAAGTACTCTGTTGCTATTGTGATTTTATTCTTCCTGCTAAGTAGTCAAAACATGCCTGACCATGTTATATTTCATACCTAGATTCTGCCTTCCTTGACAGTTGAGCAGAATCTGCCTTTCTTTGCCTGAGGAACCACAACCAGTGTGCTTTATTCCTCATGAAGTGCTTGTGTTCTGCATCGACAGAAGTGACAGCAATATCAGGAGGTAAGTCACTGAGCTTACCAAGCTCAAGGCTCAAATCCACTGTCCCTTGCCATAAAGTTCGAGATAAACTAAAGGCAGTGTATAAATACATCAGTCTTCAGGAGTGCTGATGACTATTTAGGCATTGCCAGTGCATTTTACCCTATAATGCTTTGTAGAGAAGGCAATGCATTTTCCTGCTTCAAATGTACTTGCCACAATATCACATTAAAAAATCGCATTATGTTGTGTTCACAGATAACAGAAGAATTTTAGGTGCCAAAATTCACCCCAAAACTTGGTTCACTTATCTATGGATGGGCTTATCTGGGACTATGACAATACTTTTTTAAAATACCCATATATCTCACCTATACTTGAGTATAAGTAAATTTGAGGGTTAGCTTATTCATGAATGAACTTAGCTGCAAGTCTATACAGTAATACTTTTTAAAAGGACCTATATATCCCAAACCTACTTATTGGCGGATGGGCTTATACGCAAGTGTATGAATGGTAGATCTGTAAAAAAGTAAATCTTACTTAAGTTAGAAAAGATTTACATCTGGATAAATGTGTTAGCAATTGTATTCTTGGTACAATGGTGCTATGATAGAAAACAGGTGACCATGAGTTCTAGGCCTGCCTTAATCACAAAAGCCTATATATATATTAAAAAGGTGGGTTAAAAATCTATTAATGCTATAACAATAAGGATCGCCATTGCTTATATGCTTACAATTTTCTTAATGTTTGATTACAAAGTTGAAATAATATACAGAATAAGCATGTGAAAAGAACAAGAACAAGAGAGAAGATACATTAATTTTATATAAATCCTTTTTAAAAATGCACAATAACTAATGGACTGTGGGGGGAAAATACTTTCTTTGTGAATTAGGCCAGAAAAGTTAAATAAATTAGGCCAGAAAAAGCCAGACAGGTAAATCTACCAAAGAAAAAGATTTTGTTTTTGTTGTTTAAGCCTGGCTATCACCAAGACTCCAATTTAGAAATTTTGGAGAAGTGAACTTCTGCAGTTAATTGTAATGAATATGCTGTTTTCACATGAAAGAGATGATTGCATAGTCTTTTTTTGAACCATTCAAGGCCATAGAGGCATTAATAGCTTCTGTGATGTATAGTGGATTGGAAGCAGATGAAGCTGTTGCATAAGAAACTAAAGTATATGGGGGTGGAGAATATTTAAACGAGGCACTTGATTAATGCAGAGAAAAACTGAGAGAGGAAAAGGATCTGGTGGCTCAGCTGGATCAGACCAAAGGCCTATACTGTCTTGCCTTTTCTTACCACAGACCTTAATTATGTATCTAAGGCAGGGGTCCCCAACCCCTGGTCCATGGACCAGTACGGTCCGTGGCATGCTTGCAACCAGTCCACACAAACAAGGAAAACCTCATCCGCAGGATGCAGGCAGCACACAAAACCATACCCCCTCTGGTCCGCGGAAAAACCTCTCTCCAGGTAACCGGTCCCTGGTGCCCAAAAGGTTGGGTACCTCTGATCTAAGGGATATCAATGGTCAGTAGCACTCTCTGGTTTATACTCCCAAATGATTTTCAGAGATATTCTGCCACTGATACTGAAAATATTTACCCTCATGGCTACTACTATTGATAAAGCCATCAATAGCTTTGTCTTCTGTGAACCTGTCCATTCCACTTTTAAAGCTAATCCAGTTTCATGTTCCTTATTTCATCTTGTGAGATGAACTCTATCCATGATGTATATCTTCTTTGGGAGATCAGCTCTGTTCAGCCATTCTGAATCTTCTACCGCTGACCCCAGGTTCCACTCCGACAACAGAAAATTATTCTCTTCCTCTTACTTTCTGCATGCTATCCAAATTTTATAACCCCATCGTGTCAATCTTCCTTTGCTTTTTAAATATATATTAGAAAGCTCAGCCAGTGTAACTTTTCTCACAAAGGAATTGCTCTGCCACTTTTATCATTCTGGCTGCTGTTTTGTACAGCTAAACCTTCAGCTTCCAGAAATATGGCCACTCCACAAGTTTCTACAAATATGTGATTATATTTAAAGCTCTACTCTTGCCCTCTTTCTTAATAATCCTTAACATAGATTTTATTGAATAATTTTTGCAACAATAACTGTATATTGTTGTCCAAGCACTTTTCTTGGGCAGTCATCACCAGTTCAAACCACTGAATTGCATTTGTCATTTTGAACTGAATTTGTCATTTTGAAGCCCTTTCTCCAATCTGGAGATTAGAATTTTGGAACTGTGCTTTTTTGTTTAAAAGTTTGGTATCAAAAGTAAATATGACCAGCAACTAGCCCTAAGTCAAGATAATTTATGGGTAAAAGATATTATAAGCTCAACTGGTTATATCTCTCCAGTTAAGCACTGTCCATTTATCTCTGTCCTCTTTGTAAAGGTTCATTTAATTTAAAAGGAACTAAATGTGATAACAACAGGGTCATTTTTTCCCCATTTGATTCAACAACACTACTCATTCTAGATCCTAAATCACTTCTCTATTTCCTCTCTTTTTTCCATTTTTCCACCATTAAATAATGGGGTCAGAAATTATTACCCATCATGATTATATGGAAGAATCTGTACTTTTGAAGATTTGTTTGGAATTAAGTTCTCTTTGACTTGACATCAAATGCAGGACGTCTTTACCTGTCTGTCTCATGCAATAGAAGTATATAATATTTTTTAAGTCAGCTAACCTTTGGATAGGTAAAAACTAAACATGAGCATAAATGTATCTATGTTTTAAAGGTTGTCTTGAATAAGACCAACTTCTACTTTCAGACTGATTTTATGTCTTGCCCATTATCCAGATTTCTAGTATCCCAGTTTCTAGTCTGGAATATTACAAATCCATTGTTCCAAACAGAACTAATAGACGACATGAAACACATAGTCTCCACTCCAGCAAGAGAGTTTATGCTCTTGTGAGCTTAACAAGATTAATATTCTTTCATTTTGTTCTGTCCTACTTCAGATTATGCAATTTATATTATACCTATCTCTATGTTCTTCTTTCTTCCCATCCTGCAGCAAATGAAACAAGTCAGTCTAATGATTAATACATAAACATGCACACACACTTAAAGCTGGCTTCTACTTCATCCTGAATCACAAAATATGTAAAAGATTTTAGTCAAATAGAGCATTAAAGCTGCTCATTAAATTCTTCCAATCTAGTTTTTTGAATAACACTTTTTACTATGGTAAAGGTAAAAAAAAAAATGCTTTCTATAATAGATTAGTACAACTATCAGACTTTTTTAGCACTACTGTGCCAGACTTTGACCCAAAATTCCCTGTTCTTAGTTTTTTTCAACCTAAACTTGAATATTTTTGCCCACCTATCCCTTTCATTTATATACAAGCTTGGAAGGAATTCATGACATATTCAAGTGGCAATTTATTCAGTACACATTAGTAAAAATATATTTGTTTTTTTCAGTGCTTTTTTTGTAAAACAAAAAGGTGCCAGAACTCACACATGTCATACAACCCGCCTTGCCTACCCTACAAGGTTCCATCCAAAAAAGGTGCCGGAACTCCGTTCTGGGCGTTCTATGACAAAAAAAGCCCTGGTTTTTTTTCAGAAATACATTGGGGGAGGATTAATCATTCTATAGTCTCCCCTCCCATTGAAATGCCAGCTAAAAGCATTTGAAGGGGGAAAAGACTATAGAACGTATCATGAGTGAATAGGATTTTATCCCTAAAGAGCCTCAGCAGTGATTGCCTCTATCAGCTGGTACTGGAAATGTTACTTTCCATCCTTGGAGTTGTAACACCTTTGGGCTTCTCTTTCTCAATTTGCTTCTCCCACTCTGACCTGCCAAATGTTATTAAGCTAAATTTTTAAACATCTGGTTCAAATGAACTAGATTGTAGCACTCTGAGTGCAGAGTTTAAAAAAGAGCAAGCAGTGATGACACTCATGTTATCTCTAGAACTCCACACTGTAGGCCACAAATTCAAAGCCAGAGATATTTTTTTTCCTAAGTTCATCCAGCTATTTCTCCTCTTCACTCCTCTAAAAGCCTTCCTGAGAAATTTGGGTGCTGGGAACACCTGCAGATTTGTTGTACAGTGCCACAAACTCTTTTGGAAATTAAAACAACAGGGAAAATAATGGTGATCTACTTTTGTCTGGGAATGAAAGCACAATGATAGTAAAAGAGTAGAGGATCCTGAAATTTACCAAGGTCCTATCCCAGTGATGGCGAACCTTTTAGAGACCGAGTGCCCAAATGGCAACCCAAAGCCCACTTATTTATCGCAAAGTGCCAGGGCCGCATCAGCATTGTGGTGCCCTTGGAGAGGGCGGGGAGGCATTGCCCACTGGGTGGGTGTGGCTGGGGGTCACAGAAGACTGGGTGAGTGTGGCTGGGGTGGATGTGGCCACCTCGATATTGCTCATGGGGGGATGCCTGTGGGGGCCGGGTAGGGTTGGGGGAGATTGGGGTCTCTGGCAGGTGGAGAGGTGGTCAGGAGGCTCGTCCTATGGGGTGAGGCAGGGGGCAGGGCAGGGGTGCCATTGCTGTGGGGCAAGGCGAGGTAGGGGCAGCTGCTGCCTGACATCATCAGGCCCCGCACACAGAGGCCAGCAAGTGCATGGGGACTGATGGTGTCCATCAGTAACCACAGCCTGCCAGCCCCTTGACCGGCACATTCTGGGGCTCCACAGCCCACTGCCAATACTGGACCAGCCCTCCAGCAGCAGGCCCACCCAGCATGAAGGAGGTGAAGCAGTCAGCTAGAAAGCCCTGGGTAGAGTGGTAGAGCACGCCCAGGGCCAGCAGACAAAAGGCCACCCTGAGCAGGGAAAGCCGGATCACCATTGGCGTCATGACCACCCAGGCCCAGCAGAGATGGGGGGAGGCACACAATCCTAACTGGGACTGGGGGGCCATGGCGCCGATGGGGATCCAGCTTTCCCCGCTTGGGGTGGCCTTTGGCTTACTGGGCATGAGCGTGGTCTACCACCTCTACTCAAGCTTGCTAGCCGACCATTTCGCCTGCTTTGTGCTGGGCAGGGCTGTTGCTCCAGGCGGCTGTGGCGGCCTAATGACCTGCGCAAGCTGCTGGCGGTGGCACGCGTGCCCACAAAGAGGGCTCTGAGTGCTGCCTCTGTCACGCATGCCATAGGTTCACCACCACTGTCCTATCCCATGCTGACACAGAGAATGAAACTTTAGAATTCCCAGAACCATAGAGGCCTGAAGGTATAAAGTAGGTATTTCAAAAGTATTAATGTTCAAGAAAAAAAATTCCTAAGAATATCCGTAAGGGAAAGATCTTCCAGTAACTCATAAAAAAGATGAGAGGCTGTGAACTGTATTCCAGGAAGAGAAAAAAGCTAGCAGAGCTTAACAACGCAGAAATACTAGGAGAGAGTAGGTGTTTTAATTGCCATAAGACCAGGGATGTAAGTCGAAAACAGCCGTAGCATAGATCAAATTGAATTAGATCATGGAACCTTCCAACAAGTAGAGTCAGCATGGAATTCTTTTAAAAATATATATATATATTATTAGATTTTTATAGGGATGGGGAGGGAGGAAGTAGGTAAAGGTGTAACATAGGGTAAAAAACAAGGATTAGACCAGAGGTTGGGATAGGTACAATAATGGGGTCAGCATGGAATTCTTGATAATTCTTTCTATTCCTCTAAAGTAAATGCCTATTTTATACCTTCCTCTAAAGTAATGACAATATTTTATTCCCAATAGGGGTTCATAATTTTCATTGGATTATTTTTAGAGTGCATCTCCCATTAATGGCTGGGTGTTTTTTTTTCTACTTCTGGAAATCATGAGGTTTTCCTAAGCATGTTGCAACCTGTTGTGCTTGGTTGTTACTATTTGGGCAATGCACTTGTTTCTGTATTATGGAAGTAGAGAGGATAATGAGAGAGAGAGAGAGAGAGAGAGAGAGAGAGAGAGAGAGAGAGAGAGAGAGAGAGAGAGAGAGAGAGAGAGAGAGAGAGTATTTGGTTGGCCTTTCCTGTGTCAAAATCTTTTCTGAATCTTCATGAAAATATTCCATGGATATGCAAAGGAAAGCAAATAATTTCTCCAGCAGGAGTTTGTGCAATTATTTAATTTTCCACAATCCCTCACCTTCTCCCGATATATGATTGGAGGTGGTGATGGACATTCAGTTCCGCTTCCTCCATATTGAAACAGAACTGGGATTCAAATTGGAGTCCACTGTGCAATGTCGCTCAGTAGGTGATGAGATGAAAATGAAGATGCCTTCTTCAAAGATGAGCCCAGCACCAATTTTTGTTTGCCATAAGAGAATAATGTTCCTCCTTCTCTTCTTCTTCTTCTTTTTTCTCTTCCTTTCCTGCCTCTTTGTTACTGTATTTTCAGAGCAGTGCCATGTGGAACACAAACTTTTTTTTGTTTCTTTTGCAATTGCAAATGAATACTTAAGTCTGTCTCCAGCTGCATAGGTTGGGATGAAGCCTGCAGGTGTTGCCCAATGTAATTATATTGTTTTTGGGCCAAATAGCTGAATAAAACATTTTTATTTCTCTCTCCTGACAGCTGAACAAACTTGTCTGGGCTTTTCGTTTCTGCTGCACTTTGTAATTAAAGCAGATTGAAGTAGCACTTATGGTGCTGGTTATCTGCATTTCCTATTTCGTTGGTTGTAGCAAAAGCAATGCGGGCAGTTCTACACTGAACAGATTCATTCAAGTCCTCCATTCAGTGGCTTTTAGAAGCAGGAGCCCCATCAAGAATGCCTTACTACCTATATGCATGGCAATAACTGATCTTGACCAAAGCATCTGAATAAGGTATTTTAATCTTCAAAGTTCTTGGCAGCTCTTATCTAATGAAAGTTGCATGGCATCATCTTTACATATGATAATTTCAAAACCTCATGATCTCCGACAAGAACAAAGAAGAAATTGTTCAGCCACATGAAACACAAAGGATAACCACCATTCTCCATTATTTTAATCATATTTAATAGAGAGGGCTGAACAGGGACCTTTCAGTATTTACAAGATATATTCTGTGTGACTGGGACTACATTGCCAGTCCTATAGGCATACTTCCCATCACCAAAACAGTAAGAATCTCTTTGTTTTTAATAGGCTACTGAATGTCTTCCATTGTTTCAGGAATCAGACACAAAGTTTTCATTCATTCCTTTGATATTTTTTTTTGGGGGGGAGGGACATTAATTTATTTATATCTAAGTACGTATTGTAGCTTATTTTTGCTAAAGCAAAGCAGAGGCAAATGTAGCTTCTTTACTATAAACTTTTTATAGTAAAAACTTTTACTATAGTAACTTTTTTCTGATTTCTTGACTGGAATCAGGACTTTACATTAGGATTACACTGCCTTAACAGGCCATCTCTTGGGAGTTGCCTGCCTGCCTGCCTATCATTGCATAAACAAAAATTAAACAAGAACAGGCCATCTCTATCTCTGTCTCAGTTTCTACCAGTTTCCTTTCTACAACAAAGGGCCTCCAACTTTCTCTCTGCTTCAGATTTCTCTTCCCTTTTTCTCTTTCCTGCTCCATTCCAAAATCATTCTATCTTCATCATCCAAGCTCAGGGCTATATAGGTAATCTTTGCTAAAATATTAAATGGATTTCATTCACTTTTTTTTTTCAGAGAAGAAATTTCCAGTGAAATTCTACAGAGAGATTGGGTGTGTTTATGAATGTCCAGTCCTCTGTTTTGCAACTAAATTTCAAATGAGTTGCAACTTTCCTGGCTCGAATTAGGGGGGGGGGAACTCATGAGGAAATCTACGTACTCAAGATAGTTGCCGAATTATACAAACCACAGAACCAAAAACTAGAATGACTGCATCTTTTCTGAGATTGCATCAGCAGCAGAAGATATTCAACAGAATTTCTAAAATTATCAGAGAATCTACATTTTCCTATGATTTGCTATAGGAAAAATAAACTTCAGTATTTTGCAATGGAAAAAAACCTTTTGTACAATTGATTTGTAAATTCAATTCAATTCAGAAATTGGGATACCAATTTTAGCTGGTATTAGTACTTCCCTCCTCAGCTCTTGTAACTGAAAAAGTAGGGTAGGCATAGCTCTATTTTCAACAAGAGAGTATGTGTGGGGAATTGTAGAGGGGGGGAAAAGAAACAGAGAGAATTCTGTAACCTTTCACTGTAAAGAAAATTAGATGTGAGGTTTGATTTGTTTGGATCATTGCTGACTGCCTGAACGTCAAGAAGACATGTCTGTGGAAAGGGGCAGTTCTGCAGAGTTTCAAATCTGGTCAAGATTGTTAAGTATTTCAGACAGAAGAAAAAGAAAATCTAGCGTGTTCAACATCTGGTAAAGCTTGAATGGAGTTTATGAACATCTACAGTCAGATTAAGGGTACATTAATCATGAAGCATTGATTGTGAAATCAACCAGTTTATTCCAGGAAAAGAAGAGGAAAAGATCGAATAGATGCATAAGAATTTTGGATTTATAGCAGAAGGAACCCTAAATCTAAAGAGAAACTACCTGGGCTTACCTAATACACTTAGCTCTACAATTCAGTTACAAAACATAATTGCTGTCATCATATATCCTGCTAGATCTGAACAAATGTATAGGTTTCCTACAACTTGCCCAACCCCAGTTTAGTCTAACCTAGTTGTCGTGTAAATCTGAATTCTGCTATATTAACCTAGTGTGGTATTAGAAAGGCAAGCTTTGGGCTACTGGGCCTGCTTGAAGTAATGATAGCATTATTATGGGCATTTTTACAACATATCAAAGGTAGTAATCCAGCCACAAAACACTCATTTATCAGAAAGCAAACTGATTTACTTGCTTATTTGTCAAGCCTCTGCCTTACTGCAATCAAATGACTCTTGGTAGCTTTACACAGAATATAAAATAAGTTAAAACATCCATTGTCCAATTTTAAAAAAAGAGGGACTACCAAAACTGGCATTTAAAAAAGTATAATAAAATAAAGACAAAAGGTGGAAAGGGGGAAAGATGGCATTTTATATAATCATAAAAGAATATCATCTGAAATAATCTACTCTTCAAGATTTTCCTAGAAATGGGAGGGGGAAACCGGAGGGAGGGGATAGCCTGATGAGGAAGAAGTGAAACCTAACAAATCATAAAATTAAAGATCATGGTGTTGGAAAGGATCCCAAAGTTCATCTAATTTAACTTTTTGCAGTGTGCCAGAAAACTAGAGAGAAGCTTTTTCACTAGGTTTCTCACACAAGACCAAATGCAGAGAGAGCAATCTTAGAAGCGAGTCCAATTCATGAACACTGAAAGGATTGCAAAAGCGTTGCAAAAAGAATGAAAAGACAGAATAGCAGCATAATGGGTCAAAATCTTACCAATCCTCGGAATCTAGCTAGAGTATCCTAAAGTTGATCTTTCCAGAGGTTCTGTTGTAACAAATGTTTCCACAAGAATGGTTTTTATTCCAAATATCATTTACAACTGATCTTTATTCCATAGAGTATTAGTTAGCTCCTGCAACTGAACATGATTCAGAAATAAATGTTTGCTATCAAACTTTGCCAACCCTAATCTTAATCCCAACCCTAAACTTTCAGAAGAGATAAAAAGTTTTATCAGCTGCTTTGACCAATTAATAGCAACTGGAAAAGCAAACTGGCATATCCTCATTTACTTGCTGGATTTTAAGAATGTGTCTGAAGCATTTATATTCTTTTTCCTGGTACTATCACATACTATTGTACAAATTATGTTCAGAACAGAATACATCGCAACAAAGGAGATAGATGATATGTTGCAAGTCAACATATATTAACCCTGTCTTAAATATATCTAAGTGGCCATCTTAACTATGACCACTCAGAGTCATCTGGAATGGAAGCAACTTCATAAGTTTGTGTAACTAAGTAGCAAATATAGTATTTAATAGAAGGTATATTTTTTCCCTTGAACAGATGTTATATACACTGGAAAAAGAGGCTTAAAATCCTAATGTAGCCTTCCCCAACTTGGTTCTTCCAGATGTCTTAGAACTACATGTTGACCATTCTAGGAATTTTCAGCACATCTGGAGGGAACCAAGTTGGGTCCTATTTAACTTTAATATTTATTCTGTGAGAAGCAAGGGAATCTGAAAGCAAGACACCAGCTCTATTTTCTCTTCTTCCTTTTCATCCTTACCATTCTCTGACCATAGAAGGAGATTATCTACAGAATAAGCTTCCTCCATTAATTGAGGCTCTACTTTAAAAAATGGTAAATTGTATCTAAAACCATTTTTTTTTTGTAAAAATAGCTACAATAATGTTATCCTTCATAAAAGAGAATGTGCTTAGTAGACCAACTCCCTCACTCCATATGATAATGACACAGTGTCTCTTTAAGTCAAGAAGGTAATAACATTCTTGGGCTAAAGGAATCAATGAATAAGAAGCACAACATAAACAGGATGTTTTGATTGCATGTGTAAGCAGAAGAAAAATAATGTGGATTTAGATTTGCCTAAATCATGGAAATTACCTCAGTCTGTTTCGTCACTAGCAAATATTTATATCATCAGCATGCTTAAAATAATCTCCTGGACAAGAAACGTTATCATTTTCTCCTAGTTTGCATTTGAAAGAAAGAAAGAAAGAGGGATTTATCCCAGATGTTATAACAGGAAGCTGCACAGCTACTGGCTATGATATCCCAGAAAGGACTCATTGGCTGGGCCCCAATGAAACATGTAGAGTTGTGTAACAGCTCAATATTGTTGGATTCTGCCACTTTGGAAACAAGTAGTGGGATTGCATAAAAGCACAGCTGTCCTCTCCTTGATCACCTCTCTTCCCAGTTTTCAGTGGTGCTAAGATAGGAAAGGATCCTCATGGATCTATATTGTATATCTATATACATATCTATATTGTATATCCTAACTTTTTGTACTTGACATATCATTTACTGAATGCTGTTTCTTTGTCTGTCAAACACTTCTGGATTTCTATTTTCTTTCTCAGCATGTACCAAGGACTTTACCATGAAAGCTAATTTGCACAAACCGCAAGTCTCTTGATATTATTATTATTATTATTATTATTATTATTATTATTATTATTATTATTATTATTATTATTATTATTATTATTATTATTATTATTATTATTATTATTATTATTATTATTATTATTATTATTATTCATTGCTTAATTCATTTCAAATGTGCTAACCCTTGCCAAACAGCAGAGGAGATCAACTGTAGTTTTAGCAGTATTAATTTATAATTGTAGGTTTTTTTTCCCCCTTTAGAGCTTAGAGACAGCACAGTGTTATAAATCATTGGTCTGGGCTTCCTCCCACCCCACCCCATAGTATTGCTCCAAACAAATCCTAGGACAGGTCTTGTTTAGTGTCTTTCAAAGACTTCAGTATCCATAAGCTAAGTCAGGAATATTTACTTCACACTGCCTCTCTGTCTCTCTGTTCTTTCTTTTGGCTCAATTATAAAAAAATATCAAGTTTATCCAATGAAACTGAAAAGGAAATATCATTTCACCCAGCATTTTTCACTCAAAATGGAGAGGGAACTTTCAGCTTGGATAGCTTTAAAGAGAAATTTGGAAGGTGCCTAGATATTATTTGCTTATCTTCTTTATACTCTGCTATTGGGTTCTATAACTCAAAACAGTGTACACACTGCTTCTTTTTTCTCCTATTTTCTCTCCAACAGATCTGTGAGACGACCTGCACAGGGTCACCCAACTGTCTTCTATGCCTTAGGGAGGACTCAGTTTCTAGTCTAGCACCTTTGATGCTGCAAAAAATTATCTTTTAGATTAAGGCTATCAGTGGCTACCATAGTAGGTTGATAACAATATTTTATCTTCTTTACTGTAGTCAGTATCCCTTCAAAAACATGAACAAGAAAGTGCTCTGGGGTTCATGGCCTGTTTGAAGGTTTCCTGCTGGGAATGGGCAGGTCACTGAAACAAAATGCTAGACTAGATAGTCTGGAAAGCTTCATCTGATGAAACACTAACTCTAGTAAAGTAAATGAATTCTTGCATCCATGGATGCTTTCAACTCTGCCACACAATGCCAGAAGAAGTCCAAGGAACAGATCTTTTAAACACACACACAGTTATGACAAATACCAAAATAAGAAGACGTCTGAATGCCACTTAAAGGAATAGCAAAATACTATACCACACTACAACTTCCAAATGCAATGTACACCGTGTATGTGTACTAAAAGCTTGTGTGTGAGTCCTTCCAAAGTTTGCCATCAAATGTTAATCTTTAGCACATCAGAATGGATTTTTTTTTTTAAAAAAAAAGGGATATGGTGTAAATTTAGTTTCATTTTTGCCTCATTCCTCCCTCTTTGCCCTGTCTGTATTTACATTTAAAGTCAGTAAAGGTAGAAACCTTAACTTAGCAAGCCACCCAAAAGCTGGATCTTGTTCTTGATATGGAAAGAGATGGGTCTCCACATTGCAGTGCTATTAGGAGATATGAAAGTGCTTTCTCACATTCAATGGAGGAGAAATACTTAATTTTTAGTAAGCCATTTGTGAGTTGGAAAGCAATAGATCTCCACTGGGCATTATTACACTTTTACAGCAAAGCTAGTATACTGAGAAAAGTAATAAATGATAGTTGACATATTCAAAAAGTTGTCATAATGTCCTGTCAACTGAGCAATCTGATTAATTTTAGTGCTCAATTAAAAAAAAAAAGTCCCATTAGAGTCTCTGAGGAAAACAGAGGCAGTAACTAAACTGCCCTGACTGTAATCATGATGTTCCCAGAGGATGTCACTATAAAGAGGAAACAATCAAAGCTCTGTTGTAAAACAGGTCAGTGCATTTGATAGTAGCAAAGGGTCTGGAGTGTTTTGTCAGTAGTTCTAGATGGTATTAAATTGGCTGCATTTTTTTTTGATTCAGCTTCATTAAATGTTTTTGATGGATTAAAAAAATATATGCTCCCACAACCCATCTTAACATCTTCAGGATCACTTCCATATTTCCCTGTCTCCATTCTCTAACACTTTGCAAAATATCCCCCACATCTCACTAAATCTAACCTGCATTCACCTATCCTTGTGCTAACCATAAAATGTTGAGACATGCAAGGAACATCACAAACCAGCCATTACTTAGTCCCTCCAGCTGACTAATGCAAGATTATACAAAGCATTCTCTGAGCAATGTTTCATGTTCCTGACCGATGACAAATCCTGGAGTAACAAAAATCTCTTACCCACATTCTAAATAAAAGAGAGTCATATAAAATAAGTGGCTAGTACGGAATCCAAATGTTTAGTATATGTTTAGTGCATCTGTCTGATAATTAAAACCAAACAAAATAAATCTGCTATGAAAGATGTTTTCTGGCTGCAAAGATATTATTTCTGTATTAGATTTAATAGCCTCTTGCAAGATGTGATGGTAAAATGATACTATGTAGGCAGTTTACTTTACAGATATTTTAACCACTATTTCTAGCTATAGGCAATTTCAGGAAGCAAGGAAAGGCATATGAGCTTTATGCCATGTGATGCAAGTTCTACCTCTTTTGTATGCCCATCATGATTGTGCACATACACATCTGTTAAGTGTTTTCCGGTGAGACCGGTCTATCAGGGCAACCTGGTCTACCCCAAACATATGGGATGGAGCTTCTGTTTTTGCCTTTCAGCCCTAACCTAGGAGCCTTCACAGGCAGTCGCTTCTGCGACAGACTATTTGTGTGTTAAATTTAAATTCCCTTTAATTCTTTGTCGGTAAATTTAAATTTAACATACACATCTGTTATTGCAACACTTGTTTTGTTATTTGTGGGACTGTGTCTTGCCCATCCCATAAGATCCAACAAAGTGGGCATGCTTCAGGTTCCCTCTGGGAAACAATGACATCTAATGGGGCCTGCAAAGTGTTTGGTCTTCCATAAGCCCCAAAAGCATAGTTTCACTACCAGACATTGGCCTGGGATATTGTATATGCCTATTTAGTACATGGTTTGGGAATTTGACTATGCTGTAGTTTGACCTTTTTATAGTTATCTATCTTAATTATCTATATAATTCAGACCATTGACTATAAAATTGATTGCAATTTTATAGATCTCTACCGGATTTTAATCCCCGTATCTTTATTTTATTCCATCATCATGATTTTTTATTTTTACTTTTCTTTTAGAGGGACTGTTACACTATTAGATTTATGCTAGTCTATAAGGAAAATAAAATAAAATAAACATACATACATATAAACATACATAAAACTCTGCTGGAGGTTATCTTTTAATATGGGGATGCGTATCATCTATATGCTGATAATAGCAAACTTTACAACATGGTTAATAAGCAATCAAATTATGCAATCAACATTCTGCTCCAATTAAGTTAATCTGTTAGGGTCTTGATGGGAAGAAATAAATTTAGGCTTAATCCTAATAAAATTGAATGGTTTTTGATTCTAGGGAGATTCTATCCCTAGTTCTGGACAATATTGTGCTCCCCCATTCTGAATGGGTTTGTAATCTTGAAGGACAAATTTTTTCTCAGCTTCATCTTGTGCTCCAGTGACAATCTGGAGTAGAAGTCATTTATGCCTTGATCATCTCTTGTTTGAACAATTACAATATACTGCAGATGAAGACAATTCAGAAGCTATAGCTTGTTTAGAATGTACCACCTCAAGTAGTTACGAACAGATGATGGTTTGCCTGTAGCATTTCTTCTATGAGAGCTGCATTGGTTGCCGATTTGCAACCAAGATGTGTTATAAAGTTTTTCCTCCTGGAATCTGGTGTTATGTTTGAACTGAGTTTATTTATTGTCCCTGGAATACAATTGTGTCCAGTTCATTACTTGATCTATCTTTATTTTAGAGTAGTGGCCCCCAACCTTTTGGGCACCAGGGACCGATTCTGTGAAGAGAGGTTTTTCTGCGGACTGGTGTGGTTTTGTATGCTGCCTGCATCCCGCAGATGGGGCTTCGCTTATTTGCGTGGCCCAGTTTCTGGTATGCTGCAGCCCGGTGTCGGTCCACGGACCGGGGGTTGGGGACCCCTGTTTTAGAGAACATGGTCTGTAAGTTACTCAGAGTGAATTATAACTAATGTGGTACATATGTCCAGTCAAATAAATAAACAAATTACTTCTAAATCCAAGGCATTATACCGGGTGGGTGGGTGGGGAATCCATATTACTCTGTGTTTAAATCACGTTTCTTCTTTGTTAAAATGTTTCAATAATATTTCAGGTTTATGGTCCCCCAATGGATGAAAATGTAGCTAAATATAAACATATGGTTATGAACAAGAGACTTATAAAAGTCAAAGGGAGCAGAATTCATTTCTGGTAACAAGTGTATCTTAGCAGTTTTCCCTAGGTGAGTACCTTCCCTATGAACTAGAACCCAGATCATCCCCAGTCACAGTTTATTTATGGTAGGTTGCTTGAAATGATGCACAAGAGCTATAAAAAGAATGGTAAAAAACAAAAATATCCTGCTCTTGTGTTCAACTTCTGGGAGTGGTGATCTGTCTGTTGAGGCTGATGTATCATCAACATGCAGAAAATACCCAGTTAAATATAACCTGTTGAGCTGGAGATGCTATGATTGCTCTGATCAGGTGTCTGATAGCTCTAAGGCAGTGTTTCTCAACCTTTACCACTTAAGATGTGTGGACTTCAACTCCCAGAATTCTCTAGCCAACATGATAAGAGTCTATAGAGATTCTCAATCATCCACATCACGCTTGTCCCAAAGGTGCTTTTCCAAAAGGCAGTTGAACTTTCTTGGGTTTTTTTTTTCTTTTTAGTTTTTCCTTGAAAACATTTCGCTTCTCATCCAAGAAGTATCTTCCATTCTAACTGAATGGTGGGGAATGGAAGGATTTATATTCTTTGGTCGTTAGCACTCTGAGGATCAGTCATTAGCTCTCTGAGAGTGGTTGAGGCCACCTGGGGGTTTATCTAAGATAAGATAAGATAACCTTTATTGTCATTTTTTACTGTGGGCGCAACAACACACATCAAAAATGAAATTTAGTTGCCTGCTCTCAAAGTGAACACATACATGACACACACCTAAACATACTATATACAACATATACATACTATATACAACATATGTATAGACCTACACCCCTACATATACATAACATATGAATACTAAACACTGTCCATCTTGAATACATAACGGAAGGAGAAAGCTTGAATGTTCACAAGGTTTATACTGTATGGAACGAAACTGTGGCTGAATCTGGATGTTCTGCTTCGGATATCTTCAAAATCATCTGAATCAGAGTGCAAATTCTCTCTGCCCAGAATGGGAACTTTGCTATCTTCAAAAGAGTGATCTTTGTCTTTCAGGTGCACATGGACTGCTGAATACTGTCCTGATGGGTTTGTTCTCCTGTTTTGTGCCATGCAGTGTCTGTTTTGTTTCCCCAGTGTACAGATCTGCACATATCTTGCTGCATTGCATTGCATGTATCACATTGCTCAGCTTGTGTCTGGGTATTTTATCTTTTGGGTAGACAAGCTTCTGCCTTAATGCATTTTTGAGTTTAAAGTGTGCACTATTTATGTCCCAAAGATGCTTTTTCACGAGGCAACTGGACTTTCTTGTTTTTCTTTGAAGACGTTTCGCTTCTCATCCAAGAAGCTTCTTCAGTTCTGACTGGATGGTGGGGAAGCTGAAGAAGCTTCCTGGCTGAGAAGCAAAATGTCTTGCCTCATGAAAAAGCATCTTTGGGATAACTATGACCTGGATGGCTGAGAATCTCCATAGACACTATTTATGTCCCACCATTTTTAGTTGTTAGCCTTTCATTGTCTTATTTCTGGCTTTAATATTTAAATGTTAGCCACCCAAAGTCTTTGGAGCAGGACAGAGTACAAATGTCAGTAAACAAATCAATAAAATAAACAAATTAGAAATATCTGTTAACAAACCAGGACCTGCCTCTTTGCTCATATCATCCAATTTTGTAGAAACAATTGTTGCATAAAAGCCATCCAAATCCCGAATGTGCACCAGAGATTTGGAAGTAAAGGAAACATATATTTAGAGTTTTAAGACAGCCTTTGTTTACTATTTTTTAAAAAACAGCCACTGATGATTCTGTTTTCCCCATTATCATTTACATTTTTTGTTAAAAAATAATAATCTACTCTAGACTAAGAGTGCTCAAAAGGGTTCATTTTAATAAGCTCCAAAGCAGAAAATATGCCTTATGATCTGTACCTTTAGTAACTGCCTTAAAAAGAAAATCGAAGGGGTGGTCTGTATGACATAATAAATCTGTTTTACTAAACCCAATAAGGAGTTGTTTTCCCATTTTCACAAAAAGTATGCAACTCTCTTAACCTAATAGGCTGCAGACATACTTGAGTTGTGACAAAGAGAACTTTGTGGAAATTAGACGCCTAATTTAGCATTTGTGAAAAATGGGCCTATATGTAAGCATATTTTCTTTTTACTTTATTTGTGTTCTACTTCTAAGCGCATCATGGCCAGAAATAACACAGGGAAGCAGATTTAGATTTGACTGGTGTCTAGACGAGACACTCCATACTGGCCTTACCAGTTGGAAAGATTTGGAAGACAATCCAAGTGGCAGGTGCTGATTGAGGAAACTGATAACATTCGGTTTGTTCATTTATCCAGTCAAATTATGTATTTTACCCAGTAGACATTGACTGCCTGTTTCTCTAATGAACACCCTGAGCTTATCCAACAATGGTAAATAAATGTAACAAAAAGGAGAGGCAAAGAAATATGTTTAATTCTGTAGGTTTCCCAAACCAAATATTTATTTCTGGATCCATCTCAATTCTTTGGATTAACTTCTAAGAATAGACAGCCAGACCAGGAGAGTGGCCAAGAGCTGCACTTAAATGTTTTCTGGGACAAGGACAGAGGCAACAGTGGGATGGGTTATGTTAGGCACACGGACAGACCCAGGAATTGGGTATGTCTTGTTTCATGAAAAGAAGGACTAGGGGAGACATGATAGCAGTGTTCCAATATCTAAGGGGCTTTCACAAAGAAGAGAGGGTCAACCTATTCCTCAAAGCACCTGAAGGCAGGACAAGAAGCAATGGAGGGAAACTAATCAAGGAGAGAACCAACCTAGAACCAAGGAGAAATTTCCTGACAGTTAGAACAATTAATCAGTGGAATGACTTGCCTCCAGAAGTTGTAGGTGCTCCAAAACTGGAAGTTTTTAAGAGATTGAACACACCTTTTGTCTGAAATGGTATAGGGTTTCCGGTTTAAGCAGAGGGTTGGTCTAGAAGACCTTCCAACTCTGTTATTCTGTTTGTTGATTTATTGTTTTTGCAGGACAACTGATGGGGGAGTGGGAATTGTAAGTCTGTTTTGGACTTACACCACAGGTTTAGTTCATGATCAGTCACAGAATGACGGGGCCTTTGAAGCCAGGATTTGGCAATTGTATTACTGAAATGGTTCACATATAACCATGGCGACAAAGATTGCTGCCTTTAAAGTGTTATTCAAGGGTATCCTTCTGCATCTGGCTTTGCAGGAAGGAACTATTTGCCATTCTACCTCAGGAAGCAAATTGTTTTTAGATAATACCATTTTATATTGCATAATGAAATACAGGAGAGATGTAAATGATACATCGATACATCGATTAGGGATGAAGATCTGTTGACACCATGAATAAGACCCTTGTTGTTGGTGGTCTCTTTTCTATGGAACATCATTCCCCTCAAGATAATGGTTGGCTCCCATCCTATTGCTTTTTCAAAAGTCCCTAAAGATGTGGTTTTGTCATCGAGTCGGAGGACCACAAATGGAAATGGAGCCGATCAGATGGTTGCTTTGATTGTTTTGCTGCTGCCGTGGGGGAGGTGGGGAGGGGTTTTATACTGTGGCCTTTTAATGTTGTAACCTACCCAAACTCATCTATGTCTGATCAGGCTGTCTTAAAAAATTATTTAATAAGTAAAAAATACAAGCAAATAACTTTTGTAATTATATAAAGAAAATAATTTAAAAATGTATCCGACAATGAAGATAGCAACATTAGCAAATCTGAAAATTTGTTTTTAAATATATTTAACTCAAGAAGACAAGAGTGATTTTCAGTTTTTTTTGTCTCCCTGTTCGTTTTGTCATCTATCTATCATCTATCTATCTATCTATCTATCTATCTATCTATCTATCTATCTATCTATCTATCTATCTATCTATCTATCTATCTATCTATCTATCTATCTATCTATCTATCTATCTAATCTATCTCTATCTATCTATCTATCTATCTATCTAATCATCTATCTATCTATCTTATCTATCTACATCTATCTATCGTATGTCTGTCTGTCTGTCTGTCTGTCTGTCTGTCTGTCTGTCCTGTCTGTCTGTCTTCTGTCGTCTGTCTGTCTGTCTGTCTCTGTCTGTCTGTCTATCTATCTATCTATATCTATCTATCTATCTATCTATCTATCTATCTATCTATCTATCTATCTATCTATCTTGCAACCTGGAATTAAGGGAAACTTTCCTGACAGTGAGGACAATCAACCAGTGGAACAGCTTACCCCAGAAATCGTGGGTGCTCCATCACTGGAAATTTTTAAGAAGAGACTGAACAATCACCTGTCTGAGATGGTATAGGTTCTCCTGCTTGAGCAGGGTGTGGACTAGAAGACCTCCAAGGTCCCTTCCAGATTCTATTCTATTCTATTCTATTCTATTCTATTCTATTCTATTCTATTCTATTCTATTCTATTCTATTCTATTCTATTCTATTCTATTCTATTCTATTCTATTCTAATGATTATTATAATAATATTACCAATATAAATCTGAAATCTTTTTTTAAGCAAAGAAAGATGTGATTTTTAAAACCCAGAGGCCTACTTGAATTGTTTATAACACCAATTGCTTAGGATACAGAACAGTTCAACTGACCTCCCTAGAATCATTTGAGGCCTCCCTTTCCTGCCTTGAAAAGCTGATTGTCTCACACAGAAAGGGGGACTTCTTCACAATCCTAATTCTCAACACTTTGAAAAATCAAACCAAAGCTTTTCTTCTTTTGATATTTTCATGAAGCAAGTTTTGTTTGTTATTAGTGCAGTGGAAGAAGTTTTCCAGTAGTTTTCCAGCCCCCACTGATTTGGTACATATTATAGAAACATCATTTGGAAAAGAGAAGTCTTGCTCAAACCTGTCCAGATGTTCACTTAATCATTTTGTGAAAATCTTCACAGCTATTGTGTGATGCAGTCTCACACCAGTCCTTTCCTCCAATGGACATATTTTGCATCTCTGGCTCTACAGCAAAGCAAGAAAGAGGAATGAGGTCCATAGGAGAGGGAAAGAGAATGAGTATCATCACTGATCAGCACCTAAACTTTAAGTATCCCTCTTGGACTTTTTTCATTTTCGTGTTCTGTTCTGTATCTGGCTTCATGCTGGCATTATGTTTTCAAGAGCCTGAGATTTTTAAAGATTCTGAGAGGCTGGGAGCAAAATGTTCACTTGAGTATTCCTTTCCATTTTCTTTTGGCTGCATCACAACGTCAATTATATTTTTTTCCTTTTTTCCCCCCATTCAAGTCAATACCCCTGGGATCAGGAACACATGAGGATATGTTGCTTGAATATTAGGCACACAAACATATTAGCAATTTATATTTGGGAATGAGGGTTAGGAAAAGAGAATTTGGGAATGTGGGAAGAAGGATGGGTTTCAGGAAAAGTTTAAATCTTAGAATTAGGAAAATTTCCGTCAATCAAATGTAGGGCCCGGGAGGCAAGAATTAATGTGTATAGCTATGCTGTAATATTAAAGGAATGAAACTATTTCTCATGAATGAAGGCAAATATACGTGTCCCAGGATAATGTTGCAGGATCCAATCTGATCAGGAACAGAGGTTTGTTCTTCCAAGCTTTTGGACTCGTGCTGAAGTCCATCCTCAAGAAACCTCTTACTCTCCAGAATGTGTGCACGGGGCTGTTCTACTTCTGAATTCTGAATTTTTGAATTAAAAAAGGATTTTTTTGGTGGTGGTGGTGGCAAAACTGAAAAAAACCATCCATTTGTAGATATGCTTGAATACATTCGATTACATTTTGATTTTGAAAAAAGGAAGAAAAATAGAGTAGGGCCTTTGCAACAGAGAATGTACATGATACATAGTAGTAGGACTTGGATCTGAGTCATGTAAGTGAAATGAGCAACTATATAAATTGAATAAATAAATAAGTAAAAATCTGAGATGTTATTTTAGAAATTAGCGATCAGGAAGAAAGCTAACTCAATGGAGAGGTGGAGTAATATCAAACCATTTGTGAGCAAAAAGTTGTCAAAACTGGCAATTATAATATGAAAAGACCAGGATATATATTATATTCAATATTACAGTAAAGCTAAACAAACAAACAAACAGGCAAGTAAGGATGCCAAAATTTGGTTAATGAATAAGAGCCTTTAGCAAAGGAAGTCAGGAGCAAGGTTTTCTTCATGAAGGTGTGGGTGTAGAAGAGAGGAAGCTTCTCATGAAACTAACTACAAGTGTAGATAAAAGGAAAAAAATCAGATACCATCTAGTAGAGAATATTTGGAATTTTTGAGGAAAGAAGTTATAGTGTCAACTAGAAATTCGAAAACAGAAGTTTCAGGAAGATCAAAGGAGAGATTAAAGGGAAATATTGTAATTAAACATATAACATCTTATGAAAGTCACTCCTAAAGCCTTTACCTCATATATTAGTAATGGTTCACTTTCTGAAGTCATTTGGAAACAGCCAACAAGAGATGAAAAATTGAAGATGAGAAGCTTCTGAAGTATATTCAAGGAGAGTGAGCAGAAATTTCTACCTGAATGGGCAGATTTTAATTACGTATCCTATAACGGGTCCTGATTTTTAGAAGAAAATGCCTAAGGTATTTTAGCCTAAGGTAGGGAAATCTGGCTAGAATGAACTTCCTAAAGAAGATGACAGAATTGGTAGCGTTGCACTTTGTGACCTGAAGGCAAAAGCTAAATATCTGGCCCGGAACACTATGGTAAAAGTGGTAGAAATAGTAGATTAATTCATTTGGGATACAAAATAATTGGGTTAACAAATATTGGGTTAACAAATCAGAAGCGAGGAAAGTATTTAATTATGTGGATTAGTCAGAGAAAGCAGTAATCCCTGAGAAAACATGTAACCCTGCTGGAAAGAAGGAATGACTTAAGCAGTGGTTAAAGAGGAAGATTTAAAATCCTTCTAGTCTGGAAAAAAAGGTTGTGTCAGGTCTGACTATTACTTAAGGAGCAACTACTATGGAAACAAACCAGAAATGTAAAAAAAATAGATCAACTCAACTGAAGGACAGTGATACCGATGATGTGGGTTTTTTTTTATTACCAATGTTGAATACATTGATGATTACTTAACATAAAGGGTGAAAATTAATCAGAAAAATGTCAATTTTTATTTCAACAGATATATTTGTGTAAGAAGCTTGAAGTCAAATATCATAGTAAAATTATCTGTACAATGGAGAAATGAAAGAGGCTTTATAATATGCAGGATTTTTTAGGAGACTCCTTTGTACCTTTGTTGTGAAAAGTGATCTCAAGGCATCACTTGGCCACAGATGCCTATGTGGGAAGTCAGCCTCCCCCAGAGAAGGAAATATTAAAAGGGCAGAAAAATATGTTTCCTCAAAAGGATTTTAAAAGCAGAAGCCAACCCTGCCCCCAAATCTCTCTGTCCCAAGCAGAAGCCAACCCTGCCCCCAGGTCTCCCTTCCCCAAGCAGAAACCAGTTCTATAGAGATACAGATGTAAATCCAGGGAGCTAGGAGATTAAGAAGACAAAGACCTAAAATCTGCATACCCCACCTGAGATGGGACATAATAGGAGTAACCCATCACCATCAAGAATATCAGAGAGGCACACCTAAACTCAGGTCAGAATACATGACACAGGAAATAGCCTCAAAGTTCATGCCACAGGAACAGGAAACTATTCCAAACAAAAGGCTTTCAGAGGGTATAAAAACCTACTCCACATGTGCTCAGCCCTTGAATTCTCTCCTCCTTCCTACCAGAACCATCTTTCAGTCTGGCTCTTCAATAAACTGCAATCTCCTTCCCAAAGCAGTCGCCATGTTGTTTATTTATCCCCGGCTTGGATGAACCAGGATGAAGACTTTTCCTTCAACACCTATGTGCCCATTCTTTATTCCTATACTGGAAAGAAAAAGTGTATTTCATTAGCTTGCAGATTCTGAAGTCATATCAGGTGAAAGAGAATGATGACAATAAGCTCACAAGCTTCTCTCTCTGACTAATATAGTTTCCTATGATGAGGAAAACAAAACCGCTTTTCACTAATCTCATTCTATGTTTGCAATAGTGGTGAATATCTGTAGCTTGGCTGTGGGATGAGGGTGAAGATTCATTCTCCAAGCTTGTGGGTTGGTTTCTGAACTTTTTTTCCGCATGCCATTTTCATAATTCATTCTGTCTCGGTGATGAAGCTCACTGAATGTTCTAAATCTCTTAAAATGTTGCTGTTTTATTTTATTTTCTCTCAGTTAATTTAAAAGAAATTGCTTTCAGACACTTCTAATACAGCCTATTTTTCTCATCCTTCCTTTTAAAGGGTGCTCTACAGTATGAGAAAAGATGGAAGAGGTGGAAGGAAACGTGTATGAGAGATTCATAAAAACCATGACATATACAAGTGATGTTTAACAGTATATATTTTACCATTTGAGCCAGCAATGTATATTGATGGTTGGTAAAGCATATCTAACATAAAAAATAAATCATCCTCAAAAGATGTAGCAAGAATGATCCTTTCACATTTGCTCTTCTTCAGCTATCAAGCTATGATTAAACACAAAAGATTTGAAATGGTAAAAATGTGCTTATGTGCCCAGAAATTTCTTCCACAGTTTAACCAAACTAACTGAAAAACTTAGATTTCTCTTTTACTTTCTCCCAGGAGACAAAAAACAAACAGAAGTTATAAAGGAAGACACTTCAGGATAACCAAACACTTTGTTCTTCAAATTTCAGTGCTATTAAAATAAACTTTTCATACAAAGTCTTATTTTAAAAGGGGTTTGGGAGATTTCCAGATTTATGGGAACATTTTTTCCATTTCAAAATAAATTGTGGCTCCTGAACTGCATTGTGACAGCCATCCTATACCAAGCATTTTTAACTCAGTCAGTTAATAAATCCTGAGATGACCATTTTGTGGTTATTTTAACAGTGTGATGATGTAGGCTGAAACAATGTCAACAACATTTCGATAAGGGAAAATTAATTATCTTTAAAGTATTAGCCTCACAAACATAATAAAAAGACCTGTTTATACTTTTGAGGCAGAAAAGCTTTTTTCCCCTGGTCTCATGAATACAATTAAAGCTATTCTAGCCAATTATTTTTTTAAAATTATTAGTGCATATTGTAGTTAGCCTTTAAACAATATTGCTACTTTAGACTTAATTTTGATCATTTAATTCTGCCAAGATAGGAATGCAATAAAGCTGTTTATGAGGTTATTGAATTCAGACATCATTAAGCCCAGCAGGAAGAAAAAAGCTACAGACTTTTTAAAAAGATAGCAAGCCTTGAAGTGCTAAGGAATGAAAAAAATTTATTAGAAATTTCATAGAAACGCAAGATCTCGAGGCTGCTCTAAGAATAAGGCCTCTTGTGAGAGGGTGAAATGGGAGGATTCAAAGATAAATAAGCAGCCTGACAGTATTTGAATTATCTTACTGTCTCCCTTGAAAGTATCTTATAAAAATATACATCTAATGAAGAAAGGATAGAGGTTTAGCTGAATCAGTAGAATGTGTGGACACAATCCAACCAAAGATGAATGGTTTTGAATCCTTTATTTCAGGGCTTTTCAACCAGTGGTATGGGTACCACCTGTGGTACATTGGCACCTGGCAGGTGGTACGCGACCATCCCAGAAAAGTAGTGGGGGAGGGGAATGAGTTGAACCGGTGGCAGCACCGCACAAGCCTGAGTGGAAGCGTCAGGATCAGTGCCGCTTTCCAGCTGATCAGCGCTTCGGGGCTGTCAGGGCTCAGTGGAAGCGTCAGGATCAGTGCCAGGCTCCAGCTGGAGCTCGGCGCTGATCCTGGTGCTTCCACTGAGCCCTGACAGCCCCAAAGAAGCGCCGATCAGCTGGAATGTTGCAGCATCTCCAGGGTCTTGTGATTTACACTCAGATGCTTGGCAACTGATTCATATTTATGATGGTCACAGTGTCCCAGGGTCATGTGAAGTGACCAAAATCTGCTGCAACCACCCAGCAGACGGGGGGAATAAAAACCAAACACCCTCCATCCCATCCCTGTTGCCAATCCTCAACAGAAATGCTCACAACAATGAAAACCTTGGACAGGAGGAAGAGCGCCGCCGGGCGCTGTCTTGCTCGGCTGTGGCTTGGGCACTTTTTTCAGTGCCATTGTAACTTCGAACAGTCACTAAGTGAACTGTTGTAAGTCGAGGACTACCTGCACTTTATCACTTTTTTCCTTTTTTTTTTGTCAAGTTTTTGACACCTTGCTAGGCGACTGGTGGTACTCGGATGTTGCCATATCCTAAAAGTGGTTCAATGGGTGAAAAGGTTGAAAAGCCCTGCTTTATTTCACTGGGAGGATTAAGGACTAGTAAAGACTCTCTTGTTAGAATATGAGATTCCTGGAGTTGTGCAGCTTTCTAAATTTTATAAAGAAAGAAATAAATGCATGCAAATCAAGGCTATACACAATTGATGAATGGAATTTACTCCCAGGTAAATCTGTGTGAAAATGAGTGCACTTATCTTGGCTGGAATAAATTAGGAGAACATCAAATGAACTCTAACCTGGTCTATATAGCCCAGCACCTATATGAACTGCAGCTGAACTTCCATGTGACACTTTTGTCATTGGTGGAAGTACAGCATTATGGAAGTATAGCAGCTCTTCTCTCAAATTCAATATGTCTCCTGGACAGTTTAATATCCTAACTAGGATTGAACTATACTTTCCCATCATTTCAAAAATCTTCAAGTTTCCATGACTACTATCTCATAAAGCTGGGGGGGGGGAACTTATATCTTACAATGATGGCTTAAGGATAAGATTATGACCTCACTGAGGAAAAAGCCTGAACTCAGAACAAGATTAAAACAATTTCAGGGTGATTTTTGTCAACCCATTTAAAATGGACAAGACATCTCTAATTTGTCCCATCTTTAGTTCATAGTCTTTTGTAGAAGTGTGTGTCTTTCCATATTTGTGATCAACAATGCATTCACACCTTTCTTTCAGGAGCTCAAGACAATATAGTACTCTATCTTGCCATTTTTCCCTCTGGAAAAAGATGGCAAAGAGAGGAAGACAAATCTCTCTCCTCATCAGTCATATCTGATTGTCACCCTATCATCCTATTTGAGTGATTCTGAATGTGATCTACTACAAATGACCTAACAATTAATTTTTTTTATTCCACTTCAGCTAATTTGCTCATCCAACTTTCCATTCCTCTCTTCCCCTTCCTCCTCACCATCCTTTCCTGTCTCAGGATCTTATATTCTGATTTTTTACTTTGTTTAAGGACAGTAATCATTCTGTTATACTACTTTATAGATAGTCCACTTCCCTCATTCCTTCCAAAAATTAATTCAGTTCTGTTTTCCATTGAGCAAAACTTTAAATAACAATGCAATTGCATCACTTTTCCTTGTCTTTTGACCTTGTAGGCAGCATGTCAATTGTGTCAATATAATTTTATTCATAGGGCTGTGCATGTATCCACATGTTCCCACATGTGTTAGTATATTAGGCAATCTCATCAGAGTCAGAGGATAGTACAGTACAGTCAGGCTGTCAATTACTTCAGGAGTGGGTAGATGGAGAGAATACTATAGGAGTGGCTTGATTAAGCAGTCACTGTGCCATGAAGAAACTTCTGTATTAATTTCTATAACTTTTGGCATACTTCATATCCTAATAATGGTCTAGCTTTCCCACAAATCATAGCCCATTCTGGTGAAATGGAAAGACTTTATTGGCACTTTAATAAACCACACTTCAATTTGAAGAAAAGTAACTTAAAACACTTGACATTTCTTTATGTGAAATGTGGCATGTTTCAATTCTTCATGATGCTTAAATTGCCAGCAAAATTCATCCCCTTCTGATGAAAAAGAAAAATATTATTTGCACTGTGTTTGTGTTCTTCACATATTAGATAATGGGAGGGTGGAGCTCCATTTTTCTTGATTCATGCTCCAGAACAAGGAAAGAGTCAGGACAGGTTGCGTATCATGCCAACGTAAGATGGGCCTGGCCACATTTGAAGCTGAGGATATGGCCACAAAGCAGGGTTGGCTGGTTCACCAGCTGCCTTAGCCAAGAAATAAAAAAGAGGATTAAAAAAATGGAAATGTATCAGTTCCAGAGAAAGGTCAGAGACTTCCAAGAACATTTTAAGTGCAAATTCAGATTGAGAGTTAAAATGCTTATACTACTTTTTAGATCTAAAAATAGTAAACATGACACACATATACTCACACGTACACATCCACACAAATGTGAAAATTCAAGAGTGTCCCTGAGGAATAAAATTATAAAACTGGAAGAACTTTAAAGATCATCTGCTCCAACCTCTCTATTCATAAAAGAAAACCACTCTACAATATTCCTAACAAATAGTCATCTAGACTGTGCTTCAAATCTCTAAGAAACTTGTTGAAAATGCATTGAGCTAAAAAGAAGGGCTAAAGTAGCTAGAGATTTTTTTTCATTTCATTTTTCATTTATGATGTTTGAAAAAATTGAAGCCATTGTTCAAGTCTGTTTATTTCTCCCAAGCCTTGCCATCTGATTGTCATTTCAAAGTCTATGCATCACATCTGGTCCTTTTTATAAATTACATGGATTTTCCAGCAAGAGGAATCTTCAGCAAGTTTCATCTTCATAGTTACAACTAGAGAGCACATCATTTAGTGACAGAAATTCCAGTTCCAATTGTGGTTGAAAGTCAAAGGCTACCCATGTAGCACTGCTTCCAATTTAAAAACTAAGTTTAAGGGCACATTTGCACATTCACTTGCATTATCACCAGTATGGGTCACCAACCCTGCCTGATTAATCTGTTTCAAAACCGCAGTTTTCCTATTTAAGCCAACTTAATCCTGTTCAAACAGTAGAATAGTCAGCAGTGCTTCCTTCTGACCCAATGACAGCCCCAGTGACTGCAGTGGCTGGCAAGTTCCCTGTCTTTCAGTGACTTATGCTGCTGTATCCAGCCATTATGTTGCTGGGTTCCTAGGTTCTCGCTGATCAGCAGCTGCCATTTTTTAAATTTTATATTATAGTTAGTGCAATAATGGACCATTAAATTAATAGTCTTTCCTTGCCCTGTGTTTTCCCATTTGAACTAGAAGCTTCTTTCAACCTTACATTCTGCAGTGGGCACCCTTTTGGATTCTACTCAGACTAGGTGAAACATAACTTTACATCGTCCCAAAGGTGCTTTTTCAACAGGCAACTGGACTTTCTTGTTTTTCTTTGAAGACGTTTTGCTTCTCATCCAAGAAGCTTCTTCAGCTCTGACTGGATAGTGGGGAATGGAAGGAAAAGTGAAGCATCTTCAAAGAAAAACAAGAAAGTCCAGTTGCCTTTTGAAAAAGCAGCTTTGGGACAACCATGACTTCAATGACTGAGAATCTCCATAGTCATATAACTTAACACCCAACACTATAGTTCAAATACTGTACTTAGATTTTTAGCATAAGATTCTAATGACTAAAATTTGGCCCTCTTACAACTCTTCTTCTTCCTCCAAAGAATTCCAGTTGGGCTGGAAATTCTAGGAACAGCAAGTCAGAATGAGACTTCAAGAAGTAGACCGCTAAGTTGAAAATGTCTGTGCATTTATATCTCTGGGTACATAAATCAATTGCTTCTATAGGACATCTGAGGTCGACATACTCAGTTAATGTAACATGGTCAGACAATCTCTCATTATGTAATGATGAGGCACTGAATTTTTACTAAGTAGACTAGTTGAGGTTAGGTCTTAACATGAACCCTCACTGAGTGGTCCTGGGTTAGTTGTTATTTTTCAGTCCAGCATATTCCACAGGATTGGTATGGGAAGAAAAAAATGAGATAAAAGTGGGCTATGTATATCACCTCTTCGAGCTCTTGGAGGATAGCCAGGATACAAATAAATAAAAATGCAGCAGCTGCGATTTATATAATTACAAAAATTCAAAACCAGATTGCTACAATAATGAAAAAATTGCACCATTTTATGCTGATCTCCATTATAGAGGTACTTAATGTAACCATTACCTCCCACAATTCTAGTCATGGTACCACATCTGATCACAATTTCATATATCCTGGGAATTACTCAATGAAAAATAGGAAAAACATGACTTTAGAGTTGGAAAATGCAATTAGCTCATTCATCAATCTCTCTTGCCCATTTCTACATAGCTTGTGTTTGTAGTTATTTGGGCATATTTCTAGAAAAACCCATATTTCCAAAATCTTCCTAGCATCTATCATTTCTGCAGTCTTGTAAGGAACCTATCATGAGGCACTCAGATGGCTTTCTTCTTTAAACACTTTAGATCTCTATCCTCTAATTATACTTTCTCTGAATTAAACACACCCAGCTCCTTCAGCTCTGCCTTACACACCTTGTGATTTAGAGATCTTTCCCCTAATTTTTCTTCCATTAATCATTATGCTTTTTGACCTTTAGCACCTAGGTTTTAAATATAACAGCATTATATTTGCAGTATTAAGTAGAATGACATTGAATACAATCAAAGGCATATTCTCCTGTACATTTTTATTGAAATGTCAGATTTATACATACTCTCACATTATTTGTTCTATACAACTCTTATTGACTATAATGACTCTAAAATGGCCTAGACTTGATATTCAGTCAGTCACAAACTGCAGTCAGTCACAAATTGCAAGTAAAATACACTTATCATCTACAGTTTGGAAGGCAATATAATACATATATGTTCATTGCTGTATATATCAGTTATCCATTATACTTTTTTTCCTTTTTAAAAATCCAACCAAATAGATTTTTTAAACAATAATAATTTGGACTTTTAGAAAAGTGTTTCTATTTCTAACCTCTACTCATCCAGAAATCTCAAATTATGTGAAAATGCATTACAATTAATATATATAACTGTGCTGGCTGGATGTAATGGAGTTAAGTTGTGGTCCTATGCATCTGGAGGATATTATATTGAGGAAAGTTGAATTAAACTCTATGCAAAACTCTAGATTCCTCTCCCACACTTCCTTTTGAAAGTTAAAAAATCTCTGTGCAATCCATTCCCCCAGAGATCTTTATATAAAACTTCCTGCATGTAGATAGTTTCACATCTAATAATTTGGATGTGTACATTGCTCCTGTACTATCTGTGATGGCCTTGGGGCAGTATGTCTGAATATACAGCAAGTTTTTGCAGAGTCTTGCATAAAGAAGGCCATATAATTGCAGAAGTCACAGGTCCCAGGTATCAATTTATTAAATTATCTTGACATATAGCTATGTAATAAGAATTGAGGCTGAACATGATGAAGACAATTTGTTCCTCTGCCATAGTGTGTTATGTATGGGAAATGATGAAAAGCAGGTATGATGTTAAATATTTTATTCATATTTGGCTACAACTCAGTGTTACAATTTTGATTGCTTAGGATTCCAATATTGGACTACAGTCTGCAGCCATGCTCTGAGGAAACATTGGAAGAGGTAATGAAAGCTTTCAAGAAAACTGTTTGCTTCTTGACCCTGTTTTATGCTTGCCCTGTTCTCCATCTGCTGTCATGCCATTCATTTCCCCAGATGCAGTGACTTTATTTTCTTAGTTCTATGTATGCAAGTTGTTTACATAAAAAATAGAAGTAATGTCAGTAATAGAGTGTATTAATTCATGAACAATTCATTTATAGAAGATTTTCTATGTTCAGCACTAACACAAAGCATGCATATGATATGATATTGTTTACGGGTGGCTATTTTGGGGAAGTAAAATCTTTGGCATAGGAAGAGTTAGAATATTAAAATCAAGTAAACGTTTAGCTAAAATTTGATTAGAAATATGTCTGAAGAAATTCAAGACAGTTGCAAATTTAAAGTCAGTGGTTAGGATTACTGGCATTCTAAGACAGGCCTTTGCATCCATCATTCCGTTACTATTACACCCCTGCCAATTTTTTGCCCTTTCATATGCAGCATGAACAAAACCTTGGAGGAAGTTATTTTCTTCTTTGGTACAATACAACCATGATTATTCTCCTTGGGTATTAGATTTATTTCCTGCATGCTATACTACAGTGCTTTGCTATATTGCATACTCTGCACAAACATGGTTTAGCTTTCAATAACCTGTTCTTTTAATTGTATCTATGGAGGTTCTCAGCTGAAGAACTGAGAAATGAAGTTTCATGGATGAGAAGTGAAATGTTTTCAAGGAAAAAAAAACAAGGAAGTCCAGTTACCTTTTGAAGAACATCTTTGGGACAACTGTGACCTGGATGATTGAGACTCTCCATAGACATTTAACCAGTTCATTGATTGTTGTTCTATAAGGAAGACAGATGAGAAAAGAGATGGGGAAAGGATGCACTTTTTAAAGAAAAGGTGCATTACTTCATATCATTCACTGGAAATAACACATCAAAAATGATTAGTTACTTCCAGTTTCAATAGTATGTTAGGCAATGAATAGGCATAGGCATAGGCTTTTTTGTTATTGTTGACTAATAAATTTTAATTAACAACTACCCCATAATGTTGAGCAATATACTAAATAAAAACACAAGGCAGACTGCAACTAATTCAGAGAGAAATTAAATATTTAATATACTACAGAAATAAGTTTTCAAGAATTCTTGAATGGATTATATTTTTATTTGTAATTCATTTATATGTTCTAGAAATTAACATTTATTTATGTCTCATTTCTTTCTTATCACACTCTGCACACACAAAACAATATAGTTAAAGCATTCATGGGATAATTAAAACTTCTGCAGCAATAATAAATTCAGCACAGAAATCAGTTCAAAAAGTGGAGCAACATGCAATTGTAGCTTGTTATTACTATTTGTCTCAATCCTTCAAACCTCTTTTTCTCAAAATTTCAGTTCATACATAAATACCTGGACTATATCTTTGTGGCAAAAAGAGATTCAAAAATTCAATCAGGTCCATCACAATGTCCTGATCTTTCTTTAGCACCCTTTAAACTCTCCTGGGATTAAACAAATTAACTTTGTCCCTGGCTATTTTTAATGTTTTATATATTTTAAAATTGTAGTGTTTTTAACAATGCAAATGTTAAATAACAATATAAATGCCCCCTTGTATGCTTGCTCTTTGTATCTCTTACTGTCTTGTAGGATTTATTTCGGATTTTCAGAACTTTCTGACAAAATCCCTCTTCAGAGGTTTCTGAGCCAATGTAGACCAACCACAGAGATGAAGTTGGAGAAAGTGTGTGAAGACTGTTAGCAACACATGAATTAACCCCAGGAAGGGAAGAAGGCATTAGAAAGAAACTTAAACTGACTCCACCTTGATTATCTTTGATGTAAGAGAGAAGAAAAGGAAAACATTGTCAAGATTTCAACTCTTTAGTACTGTAATGCATACTACAGTTTGTATCAAAAAGAATTGATTTATTAGAGAAATATTATCAAAGAAGATTTCTTGTGGAATCCTTTTCCTGGCCTAACCTGTCTTGAAGGGCTGACAGCCAGCAATAGTATGAATAAGAACAAGAAGGACTAGTAGCTGGTTAAAGAACAAGATGGACTAAATTGAAAAATCTCATATTGGAATCATGTAAGAAATGAGATCCTCAAAGATCTGTATTGGGATTTGGGAAGAGTGCTTTACGACTTGTTCATATGTAATCTGGAGTTACAACTGAGTAGTGAAAGAACCAAGTTGGTCATGAACATTAACTTTTAGAATGCTAAAAGCAAAAAAGGATAACAAAGTCCACAAAAATTTCATCATCCATGCCTAGTAACTTTGCTTGGATTGAACCACTGAAATGCTATTCCATAAGTTGCAGACAAAATGGCCAATGATAAAGAATGCTATAATTTAGCAACATCTGGAGAATAAAAAATTTGCCCTCCCAACATTGGTATAAAATGTAAACATGTTATCCATGGAACTGTCAGAAAACAAATTGTGAAATTGTTCATAAGACACCATCTCATTATACCAGGACACTGTCGCTTATATCAACTTCCAATCCATTTTAGAGTGATAATAAAGTGCTTGATATTAACCTTCAATATTCAATATCTTGGATATTATCTGAAGGATTTTTTTTTTCCTGACTCTGAAATAAATGTGAAGAATGTTTACTGAATTTACTTGTCAAATGAGGTGCAAATAAGAATTGCTAAAAAAGATTTAACAGTAATAGGGAGGGCGATTCATCTAGAAACTTTACCATTTTCAGCACTGTGTTAAAACCTATTTTCTCTCAGTTTTTCAATTTTACAAATGTGCTTTATTGATTTACATTTCTTGCTTTTAGTTTGGTTTAATGTATTCTTCATTTTATGATTGTTTTGTATTTTTCATATTTTTTATGTTTTATTTTTCTATATAATAACCCAGCAAGACATAAAAAGCTGCAAACAAATAACATGGATAAACCATGGAATTCAGTATGAAAATGTGTCATACTTGCCATCAACTTAGTTTTGAAAAGGATTAGGCAATTTCATGGAGAATTGAGTGATGATATCAATAGCTCTCATCAATACATTACAAAGACATTATTCTTGAGTGAATGCATTCTAAATGCCATTCATTTGAACAGTAGTAGCAACAGAAGGATCTTAAACACTTGTTCTACTAGTGGATTAATCATATACATTTAATTAGTTGTTGGAAGAAATCGGCGTCTAGACACAAACAGCTGACCAGATCCAGCAAGTCAGTTAAGCTTTCATGTTTCTTACTTATTTCAGTAAAGCTTAAAACATGTTAGATAATCTCAGAATTAATGCCAGCACAATGTTGTTCTGATCTTTTATTTGACTAGCAGAAGAACCAACTGTACATACCCAAATCCATTATGTTTCTTAAGAATCATTCTTCAGTCTCCTTCCTGCTCTGTTCTGTTTGTTTTTAATATATCCATATCCTATCTATTATCAAGGAATTAAGAACAATATACATAACACATTTTTATACTGTATATGGATATCAGTTCATAAGGTAGAGGGAAAGATAATGGTTACAACTATTAAGACAGCTTTACAGCTGAGGAGGACTGACCTTAAATTTCCTTACTTCTAGTCTGAAAAATAACTAGGACTTTATCCGCCTCACTATGTTGGCTGTTTAACTGAGGCTGTATCATTAGAACAACAATATCTTGCACAAAGAGTCAGGAGAACCAGGAAGGTAACTGGGGCTGTCCTTTGAGTTGTTATCCTCTATTGCAATAGATTTCATCATTACTGAATGCTGGCATGCTATTTGTTGCATGCACTGTATATGATAAGGCATAAGAGTTATTAAATTGATGTTTATGCAAAGTCTTCTCTCTTAAAAGTACAGATGCATAAGCTGTTTCTATGAGAAGAGACAGATGATCTTGAAAAATGTTGGTATAATGATATTACGGGAATTGGAATGGAGCAGATTGATGGGAACATATTGTGAGGCATTGCAGATATTTGTGTCTAGAGTCAAAATAAGAGGCATAACACTTCACCTTCTTCCATTATTTAATGGGAAATTAAACCAGTGGTGGGATTCAAATATATGAACAACCAGTTCTCGGTGTGGATGCTGCTTCCAGAAGTCCATTCTGGGCCTAGGCAACAAAAGATTAGCTACCGGTTCTGCCGAACTGGTATGAACTGGCTGAATCCCACCACTGAATTAAAACCTCCCTTAACTGCACCTTCACATTCTTATTTTTACAGCAAAGACTTTATAGCAAAAGATGGTTCTGGACAGCAATGAGATTCTTACATAGTTGCCATTTGTCAGGGCATGCTGCCTTGAATGTCTTTCAAGGTAGACTAATCTTTTTTGATTCTTTCTCTTCCTGTCCTGAGTATTGCTCCTTTCAAAATGTCCATTGATTCTACCTGATATTACTAAATATTTGCTTAGGAATCTAGAAAAGTTTAAGAAAATGAATACTTTTCTTCCCTTAGTACTTTCCACTCAAATCACACCTTCCTTAATAGGTTAGTAAATAAACTACAAGTTTTGGAATATAAAATCAAGGTAGAAGAGAAGTATAAAAAACAAATCCAGCAAAACAGGTAATCTGTTAAGAATCACAGCAATAAGAATTCATAAACAGGTCTTTTAGATTATCTAGCCTCCTGGTCCTCAGGATAGGAATCCACTGAGTCATCCTCAAGTACCCATCCAGCTCTCATGTGAAAATGTCTATTAACTGTTCTATTGCTTATCAAGAAATCTTTCCCAATGCTCAGTCTGGATTTCCTTTGTTTAAATTTAAGCCCACCAGTTCTTGTCTCACTCTCAATTTAGATTTGATTGCTCTTACATCTGACAGATTTTAAGATTTTTTTTTAGACTGCTGGCAATATCTCCCTTCTTTTTTTACTGTTGAAAGCTAAACATACATAGCTCCTTTGATCGTTCGTCATTGTGTTTGATTTCCATATCTACGGACCCTGATACTTCTTCTATGGACTCTTATCCATTTTTATCCATTTTTAAAGTTAATGCCCAAAACTGGACACTAACTCCAAATTTGGTCTGTTCAATGGGAATTTTACTTTCTTTAAACTGGATGCTATGCTACTGTTAAGAAGAAGATTTGGCTCTACTTCAACACATGGTTAAAGTCCAGCTGATCTAGAACTTTCTGACAGACACTGATGCTAAGAGAGGGCTTTCTATTACAATACCTATACATTTGATTTTCCCTACCCAAATGCCAAATTTTATACTTCTCCCAGTGGAAACCTTCCTTTTGAATTTGACTGAAAGTTAGAGCCAAGTGAGGTCATGCTGAACTGTTATTTTAACCTTCAAGAAATTTGTCAATCTTGGTTTTGTCTGGGAAGGAGAAGCATGCTTTCCATTCCATCCACTAAGTCACCTATAAAGATCTTAAGTAGGATTGGGCCAAAGATGAAGCCTTGGGGAAGCTCACTTTTCTCTGAAAAACACAGAACAATTTGCATGCACTCTTTAGGTGCAGATGTTCTATCAGTATTTAGCACAAAATATAAAATACTTCAGTTTTTTACATACTGGTTTATACTGTGAATGAAATGAGTTCTAACATATGGTAAACAATTGCCATGTTGGACCAAATATCTTTTAGCTACTTAAAAGTTGTAATGCCAAGTGTTCCTACAGTTTTATTCCACTGTGTTTATAATATATGTGACATATGTATATATGTACTAATATTTATCCTCCCTATGTTTTATGTTATATTTCTTTTGCCAATAATTACATACAAATGCACTGCTACTATTAATACATATAATGTATTACAATTACCAATAACAATAATATATTGGAAGAAGGTTTTCATTTTTCATTTTTAATAATATATGGACATTTGTTTTAAAATTGGACTTTAATTGGTTCTATTACAACCAACATTATTCATAGATTTTGAAAAAACCACTGAACTCAAATGTTGACAGAAATGTTTAAGGTATATCATTAATTTTATTGCTGAAATCAAATAGAGCAGAGGTCCCCAACCTTTTGGGTTCCTTGGAGAGAGGTTTTTCCGTGGACCGGAGGGGGCGTGGTTTTGTATGCTGCCTGCATCCTGCGGATGGGGCTTTGCTTGTTTGTGCGGACCAGTTGCTGGCATGTCACGGACTGGTACTGGTCCACGGACCGGGGTTTGGGGACCCCTGAAATAGAGAAAGCTGAAGGAATATTTCAGTTATGAGTAAATACATCATAAAAGCAGTTTGTTATTGCCTTCTCTTCTCTTATGTAGAGGTAAGTGTATAAGCATACAGAAAATATCATTTTAAAAGAACGAAAAAGAAAATTGATTCATAAGCAAAGTTCTTAGACTCTGGTGCTTCACTTTCACAAATGTGTTTAAAAGACAGTACTGCAACTAAATGTATAAAGGAAGAGTTTTCTTTGAGTTGAGCAAAACATTTGGTAAATATCTATGGAGGTTCTCAGTTATCCAGGTCATGGTTGTCTCAAAGGTGATTTTTTTCAAGAGGCAACTGGACTTTCTTTGTTTTGCTTGAAGACATTTAGCTTCTCATCCATGAAAAGCAAAAGCACCTTTGGACAACTTTTGATAACTTTATGAAAATACCCATGCAGGCAACAATACAGAAATGATTCACCATTCCTTGCTCCTTTTTTCAGTTTCACAGTCTGTTTTATAGTCCTGGCCTCCCCTACAGATATTAACCAAGTGTGATCCTATTTAGCTTTTTTTATTTTATTTTATTTAGCTTTTCAATATCAATAAAAGTCAACAACTACAATATTCCTAAAGAAAATGATGGTTTGCTTGACAACTGGATGGCATTGTTGTATATAGCTGTGCATCTTAGTGCAAAGCTTTCAAAGCACCTTTTGATAGACAGGGATGTATTGGATAGGGTCTGGGGAAATGCAGGTCCAAGACTCCTCTCAATTGTAGAGTTCTTGTTTGTAGGTAAAAAATGATTTTGATTTCATACCTGGTACTCTTTTTAAAAGAAACTTTATAATTTTATATGACCTTGCCTAATGATAGTATTAGTCCTTTAATCATATGGGAAAATAACCAAAGCTGGACTTTGTATCTTAACATCACTCTCAAAGACACTGAATATGGGAATTATATGTCACTAAAACTGTATATCCTGTCACAGAAATGGCCTGGCCAACTGTAAGTCAGAAATATCAGGGTGAAACACTGAATTATTTCACAGAATTTGTTTTTCTTTTTAATTGAGGGCATGTGACATTGATTTCCAAAGTATTTGTAACGAATAAATAGAAAAGAATAGAGGCTTGGTATAGAAAGATTAGCCACTCATGTTGTTTAACATTTCTCTCAGCAAACAAAATGTGCCTTCATTGGAAAAGAGTGTGATTTGTATCATGCATTTTGCTATTATACTTTAAAAAATGAGGCATAACTGGCACTTTAGGAATATTGAACAAAATGACTGCCTTTATTCCATGCTTCCTCTCCTATTTTAATAATACCAGCCATTTTGTTCCCTGTAATACTTGCAAATCCTTTTGTGAATAAGGATGAATTGGAGTAAAATATCTAAGCATAATTTTAAAAGTCTGCAAAAGTCCATAAAATGCCAATTAGAATTTCCGATATTGATGGAAATCCTAACTGGCACTTTGTAGGCTTTTTGGTTTGCTGGTAAACATCAGAATCCAGCCAAGGAATTTATTAAATGTCTTTATATGCATTTTTCCTTGATTATTTATACCCCAGAAAAAATAGACAATATTTAAATATATTATTGAAAAAGCAATGCCATTTTTAAAACCCATAATCTCTGAGAAGGAAGATGAGGGCAACGTGATTCGTGATTAAAAGAGTTGGAAAGGACCTTGGAGGTCTTCTAGTCTAACTCCTGATCAAGCAGGAAACCCTATACCATTTCAGACAATGTTCTGTTCTCGACACAGGCATGGAGACGAGGCAGTTGTGCAAAAAGATGTTCTTTATTTGGTACTTGCACTGAACAGAAGCAAAGGAGAAAAATGGCAACATGCCCTTTTATACTTCCCCTGCAAGGGGAGGCTCAACCAATGAATGCAGGCCATTCTCCCGCCTCGCGCATGCGCACGAGGCTGGAGACAGCCTGTCTGGGTCCCGGGCAACTTATGGGCTGCCCGGGTCTATACAACCAGTCCCGGGCAAACACGTGGTCTGCCCGGGCCTCTGCAGTTATCCTGCAGGTTGTCTGTGCCTTGCTGATTGACTCAGCAAGGCTCAGGACACAACACCCCTCCCCCCTAAGCTGGGACAACACTGATGCAGCTATATCAGTACCATGTAATATTCAGCAAATGCCACCCTGGCTGTTCCCGGTACCCTCGGGTAACCTGGTTCCCCGTGGATTCAAATTAACCCACGGTCTTTTAGTTTTTGATAACAAGTTCCCTCTAGGGACCGCACATACTCTTGCAAGTATTTAGGCGGGGCCTTAATCCGCCCCGATCTTCGCGGATCCAAGTTAGGGCCGGGTGTGATGACATGTGGGGGAGTTATTTTTGGTGCCTGGAGTGCTGACTCTCGGTCTGCGTACAACAACCAGGACTTTGTTGCCCAGAAGACTCAGGGATTCCCCCTAACTGCTGACTGGCTGGGTCCGCTAAACCCAACCAGATTTCCTTGGGGGGGTCGAGTTCCCCGAGTTCCTTGGTGGGGTGGAGTTCCCCAAAAACCCTTGGAACTCCCCTTGGGAGCAATGTCCGTCGGGCCCAAGGCCAGCAGTAGGGGTGCCCTGAGTAGCCGATTTACGGCCATTTGCCCTCAACCAGGGACCTCTGCCAGAGTCAGGAGCCGCCTCCATGGCAGAACTCCCTGCTTCTATGCCAGAGTCAGGATCTGCCTGCATGGCCAGACCCTCATCTGGGACATTTGGAGACCCCTCTGCTTGGGAGACTGTGATCCACAATCGTAATTGGGGTCCCCCTCCCCCCCGAGAGCGGAGTCAGGGGAGTGATGCCGGCCCGGCATCCGCCAATGCAGCTGGTCAATGTGGCACCGGAGGACACGCCCATCATCCAAGACCACTTCGTAGGACAGAGGCCCAGAACCTTAGAAATGACAGCAGGTACCCAGAGATGCCCCTGTCCATAGTTCCTGGTCCAGACCGGGTCACCCACTTGAAGTCTCTAGGTGCCCGCGGCTGCGACACCTGTGAAGCCACCCGGTCTGGGTGAAGCCTGTCCAGCTTTGTGATGAGTCTGCGACCCCAGCGGAGTTCAGCTGGGCTCTTTCCAGTGGCTGAGCATGGTGTGGTGCAATGTGTGAGAAGAAAATCAGCTAACCTGTGATGCCAGGGTCCTAGAGTGATTCTCTTTAAAGCATCTTTAGTGGTGCGCACCATGCGTTCAGCCTGACCGTTGGTGGCAGGATGGAAAGGAGCAGATGTGGTGTGCCGGATCATGTTGGCTTGTAGAAATGCCTGAAACTCAGAAGAGGTAAATTGTGGACCATTGTCTGACACTAAAACATCAGGAAGTCCATGGGAAGCGAAAATTCCTCTGAGCACCTGGATGGTCCTGGCAGTAGTAGTGGAGGACACAGGAACGACCTCTAGCCATTTGGAATGGCTATCCACGAGGAGGAGGAAGAATTGCCCCTGAAAGGGCCCAGCATAATCAATATGAACGCGTGACCAAGGAGTGAGTGTCTCCTCCCACCTATGTACAGGGGCCTGGAGCATTTCTGGCCATGATTGCTGGCACACTTGGCATCCCTGAACCTGGGCCTCGATGTCCTTATCGAGACCAGGCCACCATAGATCCCTGCGCGCAAGCGCCTTCATCCTCACTATTCCCGGATGTCCTTCATGAAGAGAGAGCAAGACTCTAGTCCTCAATGAGGCCGGAATGAGTACTCTGTTGCCCCACAGGATACTCCCTTTAAATGTGGACAATTCGTGCTTCCTGCGCCAGAAACTCTGGAATTCAGCACCAGGACACGTGTCAGGCCATCCTGACAACACACATGTCAGCACACGTGCAAGCGTGTGATCAGTGGCTGTTTCTGCAGCCACATCCCTAGCATTGAGGGGAGATTCTGGTAAGTCCTGAATGGACAGAATATGTACAGCTGGAGCAGGGTCTGCCTCTATTTGCTTAAGAGGTAACCTACTTAGGCCATCTGCGTGGCCCATCTCAGTACCTGGTTTGTGAACCAGTGTGTAATCATATGCTGCTAAGAATATAGACCACCTCAGCATCCTAGGAGATATTATCTGGGGAGTTTGTTTGTTTGTTGTGAACAATCCTAGCAAAAGCTTGTGGTCTGTATAGACTGTGAATTTGCGTCCATACAAGAAATCATGGAATTTCTTTATGCCTGAAATTATTGCCAAGGCCTCCCTGTCAATCTGGGCATAATTTCGCTCTGCAGATGAGAGGGTCCTGGAATAATAGGCCACAGGGACCTGTGTTCCATCTTCCTTGAGATGGCTTAGTACTGCTCCTACTCCATAAGGGGAAGCATCGCATGCGATGCACACTGGCAATTGCTCATTGAAGTGAGCCAGTACAGCATTTGAGGATAATAAGGCTTTGACCTTTGAGAAGGCTTCCTCATGGACTTTTGTCCATGCCCACGGAGCCTGTTTGTCTAAGAGCCTGTGAAGCGGCTCAGCCACAGCAGCTTTGTTTGGCAGAAAGGAATGGTAAAAGTTCAAAAGGCCCAAAAAAGCCTGAAGCTCAGTTTTTGACTGGGGACTAGGGGCCATTTGGATGGCCTTGAATTTGGATTCCGCGGGTGGATGCCATCTGCATCGATGCGGAACCCCAAGAACTCGGTGGATGGCACACCGATCTGACACTTGTCCTGCTGAAGCTTCAGCCCAGCTTGGCGGAACCTCAACAAGACAGCCCTCAGCCTTTCGGCTAAGTTTCCTGATGATTCTCCTGCAATGAGGATGTCATCAAAATAGGGGCAGACCCCGGGAATCCCTCAGAGCGTTCGCTCCATCACCCCCTGGAATATGCCAGGGGCTACATTTACCCCAAACTGCAGCCTCTTTACTTTGAATGCACCTCTGTGCGTGACTATGGTCTGGGCTTCAGCAGTCGCCTCGTCAACCGGCAATTGTTGATATGCTTGAGCCAAATCAAGCTTAGCAAAGTACTTCCCTCCCCTCAGTGAGGCCAGAATGTGGCTCACCACGGGCACAGGATAAGCATGCTGTTGTAAGGCCTTATTCAGCATGCACTTGTAGTCCGCGCAGATACGGACTTCCCCATTGGATTTTAAGGGAGTTACTATGGGGGTTTCCCATGGACTAGAGTCCACAGGTTCCAGGATGCCCTGTTGGAGCAGTTTGTCCAACTCGGCATCGATCTTACTTTTTAATGCAAAAGGCACCCTCCTAGGCTTGACCCTTATGGGTGTAATGCCTGGATCCAATTTTAATGTAATGGGAGGCCCCTTGTACGATCCAAGTTCCGAGCTGAACACATCTGCAAACTCCTTGCAGACGCCCACAAGACTAGCCGCTTGCAGCTGGTTCAGACCGGTCACCTGGATTCCAAGTGCCTCGAACCAGTCGAGTCCGATAAGACTCGTTCTGTCCCCCTCGACAACGACCACATCCAATGCATCCGTGAAACCCTTTCGCTGTACTCTGACCATTGCTTCCCCTTTTACTCTTACTCTCATGTTTTGAAAATCAGTAAGGACAAGGTTGGAAGGCCTGAGCTTTACTCGTGAGCCACTCCGGAAGCAAATCTTATTGAAAGTGTCCATTGAAATAATGGACAATGCGGAGCCTGTATCCAGCTCCATAGCCAGGGGAACTCCCTGCAACTTCACATCAAGACGGAGCTTCTTCTTGAGGGGCCTATGTATTCCTGTCTTGAACACCCCCCTCCTAGATGCGCAAAAACCCACCCTGTTTTGGCTGGGGACCTTGGTACCTTTCAGAGGCAATTCTGGGGACCTGTTCTTTGGGCAGCCCATGCAGGCCGATGCAATGTGGCCTTGCCTTCCGCATGCTTGACAGACGGCAGATCGAAACCGGCAGTCGACCCTCCTGTGGCGTCCTCCACAGCCGAAACATCGAGGGGATGCAGGCGGTGGCCCCCTCCGCTCCGGTCGCCATCTCTCCGTCGCTGGCTGGATCTTGTCCACCTCGTCCTCCTCGGACTCTTCCCCCGAAGCCTCACGGGCGGCCTCCTGGTGGATCGGGACGGTCACTGGATGACTCTTCGATGACCGCAAGGCCTTCACGGCACCGCCAGCTGCTTCTTCTGCTGCGATCTCTCTGAGAGCGTCTTGGAAGGTGACGTCCGTTCTCGCAAACAGTTTCTGCTGTACTTCGCAGCTTCGCAGCCCACACACCAGTCTATCTCGGAGCCTTTCCTCCAAGTCTTGAAATGCACAAGGGCGTGCGGCCTGTCTCAGGGCCATGACGAAATCTGAAGCCGATTCGCCTGGCCGTTGGTCCCTCTGTTCGAATTGATGCCTCCACGCAATGATCGAGAGCTTGGGCTCGAAATGCTCTCGCAGCATCTTTTTTAAATCGGCATATGTGATTGATTCTAAGGCTGCTGGTGCGACAAGATTCTCCGCTATTTCAAATGTCTCTTGCCCGCACACACAAAGTAAGGTAGCCACTTTCAGGCCGTCTTCCTGGATTTTGTTTACTCGAAAGTAATTTTCAACGCGAGCTGCATACGAGCTCCAGCGTTCAGGATGCGCGATGTCAAATTCGCCCAGATGGCCCAGCTTGGACATCTTCAACTCGATGGCCTTGTCCACGCCTCTCGCCGTCAGGAATCAAGAAGGGGTCCGACGAAGCCAAGCCCGCCTCCAGCATATGTATGCTGGCCGGCGGCTGCTCCTCCTGGACGCTGCGCTTCTTCCTGGCCTGGGTGAGTAGGCCTAATTCAGTTTCTTCGGGATTCCCCACGACAAATCCCACCTTCGTCGCCAATGTTCTGTTCTCGACATAGGCATGGAGACGAGGCAGTTGTGCAAAAAGATGTTCTTTATTTGGTACTTGCACTGAACAGAAGCAACGGAGAAAAATGGCAACATGCCCTTTTATACTTCCCCTGCAAGGGGAGGCTCAACCAATGAATGCAGGCCATTCTCCCATCTCGCGCATGCGCACGAGGCTGGAGACAGCCTGTCTGGGTCCCGGGCAACTTATGGGCTGCCCGGGTCTATACAACCAGTCCCGGGCAAACACGTGGTCTGCCCGGGCCTCTACAGTTATCCTACAGGTTGCCTGTGCCTTGCTGATTGACTCAGCAAGGCTCAGGACACAACAGACAATGTTAGATATATTTTTTTCTCTTTGTATGCCCTGTAATCCCTTGCTTCAGGATGGGGTCAGGGTGATTGATTGGAGCTGAGTGTTTACTGGCTGGATATCCTTCTTAACTCCTATGCTGCGTTCACAGCAAATATTTTTTTTTTTTGTGCCCTGAGAGAGAAGCATCAGTCGCTTCCTAGGATTGAACTCTCAACCTCCCAAGTGGGAGTCAAGTGTCTTTACCTCTAATACCTTGAAAATATAAGTAACATGTTCAATTGTTATTTATTCTCATAGTAATAATATGAAGCAAGACAGTGTCAAACAGAGAATCCGTGGAAAAACTAGGACTTGTTGATTGACTGTCAACTATATTCAAGTATTCTGTCAAGAATAATGCATTTTACAATAATTTTCACTTGAGTTTTCTAGTTGCTAGTCATTCACAACTGGAGGAAATATGATTATTTCACAAATAAGGTTGATCCAAATAATCTTGGTTTAATGGCTTACAGTGTCACTAAGGTTTACCTTAAAAACCTTTTACTTTGAAAACAATTTTCACCCAAGGCCTGGATCAGAAAAAAACAAAACAAAACAAAACAAAACCCACAAACATTCTGCAGCAGAACTGGGAACAGAACACAGAATTTCAATTCAAAAGGGTATTGTTCCCTCCTAAAAGTGTTTTCACTGATAAATAATCTAACATTATATATCATTCTTGTGCAGGGTGAACATTTTCAAGAACACCAAAGAAAAACATTAGAATTGAAACAGGACACTTCAGAGCATAGACGGTGTTTGCTGTGAGGCTAATGTAAAAATAATAATTCCCTTCTGATGTTAAATAATTACTTTTGCAACTTTCAAAGAGTTGAAGAATGTTAGCCTCATAATCAAAACAATTGGCAAGCAGAAATGACTTTGCATGAGCATCCCATGGATGGATGACTGAAGAAGGAAACTTCATATCTGTCATACTAAAACATGACTTCATATGTTTCCATGACTGGGAAATAAAGAGAGTACATCTTGATCTGCATTGTGTCAGAACTATAATCTGATGAAATTACATAGAAATGCAGCAATAATGCTTCCAGTCATCATGTAAGAATAGGAACTATGAAGTTATCTCAGTGACCAGTCTATCCTTTTCCTGAGCCTTTTCTGAACACAATTTAATGCAACTGAAATATTTTGGGATGCTTAGACTTTGTGTGTGTGTGGGAGGGGGGGGGTTGATGGAGCTTTGTTCTTTGTGGTCTTGTTTGCATTTTATGCTTCTGTGCAACCCTCCAAATTTTGTTGAATTTGGATTTTGCCCACTTATTACAAAGTTGTCAATCAATTTTCCTCATTGGGAACTGCAGTAGCAATGATGATGCTCTGTGTAAGACCTAAATTGTTTACTGTTTTTTTTTCTTTCTGCCAGTATCTCAGAAAAAAAAAGCACCAAAGGGATTCAGACAACACCGTAATCATCAAATACGCAGTTTCACTGAAAGTTTAAGAAAGTAGGCATTTCTCTTTGGAAATTTGTTAGCCACAGTGAAAACATTTTGCAAGCATGTCACTGAATAATATGTCTCTCCTTTAGAAAGAGGGATTTCAAGGACCGAACATTTCCTTATATCTGACTCTGTTGTCACACACATTCTCTGTTCACCACTGTCCTTTTTGCTAACCAGAAATAATCACAAACTGAAAAAGAAAGGTTATAATCTGTGGCTGCTCTTCTAAAAAAATGAGGATATATTTCATAAAACAAGGTTTATTTGAAATAGTTACTCAAATCTTTGGGAAACTGTTATTTCAAAACTAAACAATCTCTCAAACAATTCCACATCAGTGTAGAAAGACAATAAAATCCTGCATTACTTAGGACTTTCAGAACCTTTTATCAATCTCGGTAAATATTTCCTATAGAGTCAGCTTTCAACCACAATCACAGCTGTTGATTCAGACAATATTCCCTCTGGAAGGCTGGTCTTTTTTGTGGGGAAGGAGGGTGTGTGTGTGTGTGTGTGAAAGGCAGCTTGCTAGTCTGACTTCCAGTTTGTGCTTTCCCAGCATACATATCTTAAACCCATGAGATTCAAAAGTAAAGCACAATCATTTGGGATCCCACATTTCCATACAAATTGAACATGTTGTATCATGCTAGGCGAGGTTCATCCTAAGGGAAAATGATTCAGGCTTGCCTCCCTGACCTGGGCAGGCCATGCTTCAGAGCTGGCACCTGTGATCTTCTGATTAGCAAGTCGATGCAGGCAGAGATGTGCCCAGGAAGACATGCAGCAGCACATTTTCATGAATATCATCTACAATTATTTCACACTTTGTTCCTTAGTCATGAGGAATACATGCCATGCCTAAATTGTTCCCAGAAGAAATTGGGATCAGTTTTCATATCAATGTAATTAATTACAGTATATGTAGTGAGCACGATAACACACTAACACACATTCTTTTATTATTGTGAAAATGATGATGGTGACGATGCAAAGAATAGCTATGGGAAATACTGAACAGCTTCAGGAATGGGGGCATGAAGTGCCAAGAGAAGCTTACATATTTTTCTTTTTTGCCACTATTAAAAATGTCTCTCTGAAATTGATTTTGGCCTTTTCAGGGATGTCTCCATTAGCTTCTCTATTTTGCCTCAAGAGAGAATGAGATGTTGTGAATTTTCTAATGAAAATATTAGACAACTTGGAGTGAGCCTCTACCCTACCTCTCTGCTTTCACCATTCCATTTGAAAAACTAGCATATTCATGTTGAGCATTCTTATTTTATAATAGAGAAAGGTATTATTTTCTACAAGAATACTCTGAGCTAATCCCAGCCCTGATCCATTGCTGGGTTTCCTGCTGATTTTGGTCACTATGAAAAAGAGCCATAAATGACATAATAAATATCATAGGAATTATATTATGGGGAAGATCTAATTTCTAGGGAAGGAAGTATACATTGAACAGAACCAGGGATCTATGTGTTGGCATAGACTGCAATTATATTATTGAATGGAGAAAAGATTGTGTAAAACACTTAGGCAACTGATCTATCTGCTTCTGTATTCCTGTACCCAGAATTCCATGTGCACAAGTTTGACAAACAAAATATTACAACAATAGTGTAGGGACAATAAGGACCTGAAGTCCTGATTTATAGATCCAAACTATTCAGTGCATGTACATATCATATCGCCATGATCAGCTCTAACTATAATTCAGCCAGCCAAAATGTAAAAAAAATATTTAACAAAGAGAAATAAAATAAAGTAAAAGCCAGCAACATGTTTTATCTATTAAGCACAGTCTCACAAGGGAAATTGCAATAAAAAAGCTATGAAAATTACACAGGAAAGTGACTAGGTCTAGTTATAAATATTTGCAGTCAATTTGCTTTAATAAAATAGCTAAAGCAATGATAACACTTTTATTGCTGCAATCCAAATGAGCTATATGGTAGACCTTTTCTTCAAGCTGAATATTATGCTAAACAAAATACAGCACCAGGGAGAATGAAAAGTATTTGCCAGCTCATCGTGTAATGTCAGAACACGTGTTCAAAGGGCTCTGAACACATTTTGTCCATTTTTAGGTTTACTTAGTTGCATAGCTAAAAACACACAGTGGGATCAATCAGCAGTGAAACTTCCTGAATTTAGTTTATATAGGCCTGACATACTGTCAGCTCCAGTCTGTTTTCAATGTTGTCCAGAGGCAAATATGATAGTTTGCTGTTAAATAAATTATTATTATCATTATTCAGATTTCCAGTCCACTCCTATACTTACAGAGTTCTGGGAGAATTTGTAACAATCACCTCAAAAAATTGTTGGATTAAAATGTTTACTGTTGAACAAGCAAACATATTTTTTTTTGAGGGGGGGAGATTGGAAACATTTGGCTGATTTTGGAAGAATATTCTACACAAAAAAAAATGGTATGGTTAGGAAACAGTATGTCAGCAACAATTACCTGCTGAAGAAAATGTGGGATTCAAATTCCCTCAGCCTCGGAAGAAAAAAATTCTGTAGGCCATCTGTCCAGCTCATTTGTTGATTAACTTTTAAGGAAAACTAAGAGAGCTAGTTGAGTTTTTTGGGAATATTTTAAATGATTTTTTTGAATTCAATTTGACTCATCTTTAATAATTTATATTAAATATTTAAATAAATGTTTTAAAGCATTGTTGAAGTCAATGTGATTCATTTTAATAATTTAAAATGATAATTTACTTTTTTCTCTTCTTCCTCCATAGGAACTTTTATGACGAGAAAGTGGGAGAAATCTCTGCAATTTAAAAAAAGGGAATTATGTCAGTAATTATGTCGGTAAACAGTAATATTTATTCATAGATAATATCTTTTTTTGAAAATATACCTTTGTTTTAAATAAAATAAAAGGGTAATAATAATAGTAATAATAATGCAAAGCACAGCTGTAGTTACAACTGAATATCTGGCAGGCAAAATCAACAAAGAAAAAAAGCCAAATGCTGCATCGCCAAAATAGAAGATCACTGTTGGAAAATAACAGCAGTAAATTGGAAAATAAGTTCAGTAAACTGAGATTAGATTCAAGTAAGCTAGAACAAATTTAAAAAATGAAGCTGAAGAACCCCACTGGGATTGGTCCATACCACTCGTGCTGGCAGAAGAGGTATGCTATGGGTCCTATCAGCCTGAGTATTCTCGCTGGCGGGGACCAGGAGGAGAGCTTTCTCTGCTGTTACTTCTGCCCTCAAGAACATCTTGCCCCCGGTTTAAGTTTGGCCCCAACCCTCCTATTTTTTGGTAAGGGCCTAAAGGCATAGCTTTGCCAGTTGGCTTGGGGCACCAGTGGGGGAACAATGCAATGGATGTGGTTGATTGAGTAATAACAGATCCCACCTGTTCCCCTACTCCACTCCCGCCCTCCTCATGTGTCTTTGTTTTTAATGCTTGTTTTTAACTTTTTATGTTTTAACTTTTATATAACTGTAAGCCGCCCAGAGTTACCCTATGGTAAAATTTTATAAATAAATAAATAATAAATTAATCAATAAGAACAACCCGTTCAAAGACACATAATCAAGAAACATCATCTAAAAATAAGAAAAATTGAGGAAGTACTGGAAATAATCAAGCAGCAAATAACAGCTATAGCCAAGAAGATCAGCAGATATGAAGCTCGAATGGCAAATTATAGAAAAATCTCCAGTTTTAATCCAATCAAAAAAGGTTTCACCAATCCCTTAATGGAGACACTGCAGTGAATCTGTCAACACTTGACAAAGAAGAAACAGTGCAATTCTGGGTGCAGATATGGGATAACCCAAAGAAATACAACAAGAACACAGGTTGTATAAGGAGAAATGAAAGAGCTTGTAATTACAGCAGAAATGGTGGAGAAAAGAGCAAGGAAAATAAAAATTGTTCAGCACTAGGTGAAAATGAACTGCATGGTTTTAGTTGAAATCTGTGACTGGTCTACACTCACTCATTGCCAAGCAATTTAATAATATACTGCAAGGAGATGAAACCGAAGAGTGGCAAAACCTACCTGATAATGAAAGATCTAGCAAATGTAGCAGCACCAGGCAAGTATAGACCAATTACTTGCTTACCAACAGCTTTCAAATTGCTAATTGGTCTGGTAGCTGAGCAAAAAGGAAATTGCCCAAGCATCAGAGGAACAAAAGATCAATTGAACACCATGGGCACTGATGAAATCATTATCAATCAATTGCAAAGTTACTTGGAACAGCTTACATCCTGTGACAATATCTCTAATTAAACATTAAACATCAGCACCACAGCATTAAGAAAAGCAGAAGAGAAATGACTGCTTGACATCTTTCTCCTATGCCAAAAACTTTGTATTCCGACACACAGCACCCAAACCACCACACACCACACAGCCGACCGCCACGCAAAAATGAACCCTACCACACACAAAATAGGTGTCAGAAATGACCGCCAGAATTCTCCAATCCCTAGGAATAGCAATAGCCCACAAACCCACAGCCACACTCCATCAGGAATTATACAGAACCAAAGACAAGACACAGAAGGATGAAAGAAGCAATATAATCTATAAAATCAACTGTAACGATTGCAATCACTTCTATGTGGGACAAACATCACGTCAATTAAAAACCAGGATCCATGAACACCAGCTAGCTGTCAAACACCATGATCCCAAATCCCTAATCGCTACCCACACTGACACCAAACAACACCAGTTCAATTGGAGCAACACTAAAATCATCGGCCATGCTACCACCCGCCAAGCTCGGGAGTTCATCGAAGCCTGGCACTCCACTAGCAATTCCATCAATAGGCATATTGATCTACAACCAGCCTATGAACCCCGTCAGAATCCAAATCAATCGAACAGCCATCCAGAGATAGCACCAACCCTCAAGCCCCTCCTCTTCCCTTCCAAGTCACCTTCCAATGACCCTGACCTGATATAATCTCCCCATCACAAGACCGATTACAGCCTCCGACTGATCACTCACTCCTGACCCACTGATAATTCATACCCTCCAACAACCTTGACCTGTAGTACTTCCCCACCACAAGCCTCTCTCTGATGACTCACACCTGGCCCATCACAAGAACCTCACTTAACACTCCCATACCTGAAGCCCTTATAAAAAGTAGAACACTGACACAGATATCCCCTAAACGCTGCTGAAGATGTTATCTAGCCTGATAACAAAACCAACCCTCAAGTTCGGAGAACAAACCTTCACTCTCCTCCTATACCTGAGCTACAGATATTCACCACCATTGCAAACCATCAAACATCAGCATTTGCCTATCTCAAGTCCTTAAGGAGGACTCAATAGGTGGATAAAAATGCCAAATCCAGTCTGAACATCTGGCTGACTGTGCGAACTATAATAATACAAACACAGGATACTGTTGATAGGCTTCTTTAAAAAAAGGGGGGAGAATACAAGGGGAACAGAACAGCACACACTCTGCTAGAGAGAAGTTCCCTGAAGATGGGCCCCAGCATGAGTCTGAAAGCTCAGAAGACAAAACCTTTGATCCCAGATTGGATCTTCCAATGAGGAGAATTATCCAATGTTCTTACATTGTGCCAAGTAAGTTATACACTGTAGTACAGGTAGTCTTTATTTAGTAACTGTTATTGGTTCCAACAACTCAATCATTAAACATGTGATGGGGTGGAGAGAAAGATAAACTGAAGATCACTGGTTGCTGCCATCTCATTCAGATAAAGTTGTCTCTACAGTGTCCTGTGCTTGATGTATTCTTTTCCCTTTTTAAAAGTGCTAACCACAAGTTAACAAGCTCAGATCTATACTCTTAATTAATTGATTAGAACCAACTTCTTGGCTTCCAGCTGCTGGCTGAAACTGACCAGACCTTAATCAATTTCACACACTGCATTGGTTGGAAAATGAATTTTTTATTACTCTTTATTACCACTGTATTTGCAAACAATTGTTATCTAGGGTAGTTGTTAAATCAGGACTACCTGCAGATATTTCTTGAAGCTAGGAATGTTAGAGCACTTTCATGTGGCCAGCATTTACTTTCCCCAATGCCTTTTCAATTTTAAAGACATTAGAAAGGATTTGTGGTAGTTGTTACTTCTATTGACCTTAAAATACTCCTAAGAATGTCACCAGCAATCTGTCATAATCATTGACTCTCCCAATGTGTTGCAGATCCTTGATTACACCAAATTCCTTCCCCTTCACAGAAAAACAAAATGCCCACACATACACAATTCTTTTTTTCATGTTGCGTGAATTTGCTTAATTCTAACAGTAAAAATCTGTATGATTCCTATCAGAGAGAGAGAGAGAGAGAGAGCTGCAAATGTACCAAGCCAAGTTCCAAGGGACTAGGACAGGGGTGTCAAACTGCCAGCCCGCGGGCTGGATGCATCATAGCGAAACCGCGCCCACCCCATTGCCGGCAACGGCAAAAAAGTCACAATAAGTTGCGACACATCACGTGACTTGCAAGTTTGACACCCCTGGAGTAGGAGGTAAAGTAAGGCAAGAAATGGAAATGGGAAAATTTTATGTCACAGAGATGTTCTATTTCAAGAAAAAGATTAATTTTGCTATGATTTCAAATACACTGCCCAATGATGTAGAAATAAATCAGCTCAGCACTGAACTCTTACTGCAGCATGAGTTCCAATAGATGGGAACCTGGTTCTGAGTTTATTCTTATACTTTGGTTTCAGAAGCACTTCCAGTTATCTCATTTATGTTTAGCTCATGTGTATGATATGTAGTTTGTTTGTTCAGGATTTCGTAGGAACGTGAAGTAACCATTACGGTTTAGTACTTTTAATCAACGCACTAATCTTTAGTCACTTGACCTTTTTAAAAATTCAGTTTGTTACAATATAATAAAAGAAATGGAAAAACAGCCAAATTCAGTAGAAGAAGCTGCACATTCTCGCCAAGCTTAGATAAAAGTCTAGAACTGATTAAATCCTAGAGATGACCAGAGTCACTTGGTTGAGTTGGGTGGGTATAGAAATTGAATAAAAATAAAATAAATAAAGGTGTAATTCTCCCTCCCCTCAACAGATGTACTTTTCCTAGAATTATATCTTAATCCAGCCTAATATATGTTGGACCAAGTTTTATAGGGACTGTATAAATAGATTCTGTGGATCCTTTAGCTCACATTAGCAAATTTATCCAGAGTCCACACTAATTGAAGTTCACATTTCTTTTTTTACTTCTGTTTATCAACCTTATTTCAGCTTATCAACCTCTTCAAGTTTCAGATTGTTTAGTAACACCCCAAATATTTATTATATGAAAGTAATTTAATAACTACTACTTTATTTTATTTTATATTTTATTTATCTTATTTATTGAATTTAATGGCTACCCATCTTACCACAGAGTAACTCTGAGTGGATTACTTTACCTAATAGATCTATGAATAATAATAACTGTATCAACCATAATTATAAAATCACTATTAGTAAATTGCAGAAGGGAGTTTTACTTGGAACAACTTACGTCCTGCAGCGATAGCTTTAACACCCTTAAAACACAACATCTGCCTATCCCAGATCCTTGGGAAGAACGCGATAGGTAAATAAAAATGCCAAATCCAGACTAAACTTCTGGCTAACCACAATAAGATCAATCCCTTGGCAGCCCTATTAACCCTTGGGGATTCATATTGACCACTTTGGGGAATCCTGGTATAGATCAAAATTTGCTCAGTTCTGCCTAAATAATGATTACTATGCAGAATTTTGGATGAAAAGCAAATAATAAATTCCAAAGGTTTTTTTTTTTCTTAAGTGAACAAATATTTGTGGATAGTAGGCCATTTTCAAAGTTTATTTTTAATTATTCACAAATACTTTGCTTTGGGATACACAGATTTTTACATGTTTCATCTCTCTCCCCTTTTTCTATGAGAAAAGTGCATACATGCATATCTTTATTATGGTTATTAACTAGATTGCAACAATCACCAGTAGATGGAAGAAAATAAAAGAATTTATGATTAGTTGATTGATGCAATAAGAGTATTCCAGGTTTGCAGACAGTGTGACAAAATTTGGCCATGTTCAGAAAGAGAGGCTTATTCTTCTGTGATACTGTAATAACAATAGTATGTCGACAAAATAAATTGGAGTTGCCTGGAAATTTTCTTAAATGGGGGAATGATGAGATGGACCCTTGTTCTATATTGCCAAAGGTAAATTCTAGAGCAGTTTGCAAAAATTAGGGTCTTCAATTGATTTAATAGTTGATTTTAAGTTTTTTCCTCAAAACAATAAGTGTCTAAGGATACTCAGGGCTCATTTTAGCTCAATCGATGTTTATGCTAGAAATACTACCTTGTCTGCATATAATATGGTGGCAATATGCCTAGAGGCTAATTTTGGGGTGGTGCTCTAATGTAGTTGCAGCATTGTGGCCACAAGAGAAAATATAGATTAAACAACAAGGAGGCCAAAATACATTCTTGTCCCACTCCCAACCCTGTTCAAGTTGTGATTTCATTAATATAATCTCCGTTCATTATACTATGAGAAAGCAATAACAAGTAATAACACTTAGCATACCATTGGTAACTATATACCACTTATCTGAATAGGTGGGGTTAGGGTGGATTTACCTATAGCCTTCCAAATGTTATTGAATTCCTACTGTTCCCAGATTGGTTCGGCTGCTTGGAATTATGGTTGAACATTTTGAGAACCACCTATTCTCTATCACTAGTTTACATGGTTACATCTTACTACAACTCTATAAAACAGTGCCTAACACCACCCTCAAACAAAACAGCTGAAAAGAAAGTCATAAACATTTTTAATTGGCTTTGCTAAATATTCACAGAAGGTTTGAGCACAATAGATGTAGATAGACTATTCTCATAACCAATTGAAATCAGAGCATAGCATTCCTTTGCAGAATAAAATAACTCTGTACAGCTCATTGTTTACAAACAAATTTCTTTTCTAGCAATAGAAATGCTGGAGAATAGGAGCAAGCTCTACAAGCCACATTAAGCAAATGACACTTGCCAAAATGTTTGCATAAGCTTTCAGGGTAAAAGAGAGAAAGACCACATGTTCACACTTTTCAAATAAACATTGCTGACTGGAAGTTTATTTTACATAAAATTCCTGCATCTTACTTTTTTAAACCTAGAAATAATTCATTTACATTCTTGCATATGGCTTCCTGCTTTGAAATTGAAGCACTTTTAAAAGATCTATACCTATCTGGGGGGAAAGAGTCACTATTTTATTTCTTTTGTCCCCAATACCCAATTCCTTATGTCACATATTGGAAATACCAATAAAAGTACAGCAGTGCAGGGTGGGAAAAAAACCTCTTAATATATTGCTTTGTTAAAAAGTTCTTTTTTTCTTTATTTTCCCTCCTATCCTTTTTGTTTGCTTGTTTCTGTATTATTCAGTGTTTCTCAGCCTTGGCAAGTTTAAGATGGATAGACTTCAACTCCCAGAAATCCTCAGCCAGCTTGTCCACACATCTTAACTTGTCTAGGTAAGAAACAGTTATACTTGGGATCTAGTGACTAATAGTATCAATCATTTTCAGCTAAATACAGTACTAATTAACATGAACTTCCTTCAAAGCAGATTGAATTCTATATGTGGATTTCACCAAACAATTCAGAGATTCAGGTGCCAACAATGAAGTTGCAAAAGTTAACATACTTTCCCCCCAAACACTCTATTAAAAAAAAATGTTATAGTGGGGGTGGGGGGTGGAAGGAATTTGTAGCTGTCAGCCCTAGCTTCCAGCTGGAGAATAGGTTTACCAAGACACATCTTTAGATTTCCAATCATACTCATTTTGGGTAGGATGTAGAATGAATTTAACAGAAGCAATTCTTGGCAGGCTGGGGTCATATATTGTACTAAGCCATAAAGCATCACTTACTAGCTGTAATGGGCAGATTCAAACAATGGCCTAATACAAACCAAAAATAACATTCTGGCTTAGCATGTTATGTGTTTTCACTGTATTTTGAGATTCTCTCAGCCGCTTTCTCTCACACAGAGCAAACCTTAGGACTTTCAAGAATATCTTGAGAGAGTGCTAATATGAAAAACTTCCACATTTAGCTAGGGCAGGGGTATCAAACTGCCGGCCCACAGGCCGGATGCGTCACACCAAAACCGCACCCACCCCATTGCCAGCAATGGGAAAAAAGTTTTTTTTTTTTTATCAATAAAGTTGGAAGGGACCTTGGAGGTCATCTAGTCCCCTGCTCAGGCAGGAAACCCTGTATCATTTCAGACAAATGGCTGTCCAGTCTCTTCTTAAAAACCTCCAGTGTTGGAGCATTCACAACTTCTGGAGGCAGGTTGTTAATAATAATAATAATGTTGGAAGGGACCTTGGAGGTCATCTAGTCCAACCCCCTGCTCAGGCAGGAAACCCTACACCATTTCAGACAAATGGCTGTCCAGTCTCTTCTTAAAAACCTCCAGTGTTGGAGCATTCACAACTTCTGGAGGCAGGTTGTTAATAATAATAATAATAAAGTTGGAAGGGACCTTGAAGGTTTAATAACAATAACAACAACAACAACAACAACAACAACAACAACAACAACAACAACAATAATAATAATAATAATAATAATAATAATAATAATAATAATAATAATAATAATAATAATAAAGTTGGAAGGGACCTTGGAGATCATCTAGTCCACCCCCCTGCTCAGGCAGGAAACCCTATACCATTTCAGACAAATGGCTGTCCAGTCTCTTCTTAAAACCTTCCAGTGTTGGAGCATTTACCGCTTCTGGAGGCAGGTTGTTCCACTGGTTAATTGTTCTAACTGTCAGGAAGTTTCTCCTTAGTTCTAGGTTGCTTCTCTCCTTGATTAGTTTCCATCCGTTGCTTCTTGTCCTGCCTTCAGGCGCTTTGGAGAATAGCTTCACTCCCTCTTCTTTGTGGCAGCCCCTGAGATATTGGACACTGCTATCATGTCCCCCTCGTCCTTCTCTTCATTAAACTAGACATACCCAATTCCAGCAACCGTTCCTTATATTTTAGCCTCCAGTCCCCCCTAATCATCTTGTTACTCTTCTCTGTACTCTTCTAGAGTCTCAATGTCTTTTACATCGTGGTGACAAAACTGGATGCAGTATTCCAAGTGTGGCCTTACCAAAGCATTGTAAAGTGGTATTAATACTTCACGTGATCTTGATTCTATCCCTCTGTTAATGCAGCCTAGCACTGTGTTGGCCTTTTTGGCAGCTGCAGCACACTGCTGGTTCATATTTAAGTGATTGTCCACTAGGACTCCGAGGTCCCTCTCACAGTTACTGCTATTGAGCAAGGTACCTCCTATACTACACCTGAACATTTGGTTCTTCTTGCCTAAATGTAGAACCTTACTTTTTTCACCATTGAATTTCATTTTGTTAGATAGTGCCCAGTGTTCAAGTCTGTCCAGATCCTCCTGTATCTTAAGCCTGTCTTCTGGAGTGTTGGCTATTCCTGCCAGCTTGGTGTCGTCTGCAAATTTGATGATTTCCCCATCTATCCCCTCGTCCAAATTGTTGATGAAGATGTTGAAGAGTCACGACATGTCATGTGACGTTGTGAGTTTGACACCCATGAGCTAGGAGCTCTTGCTTACACAGGCATCCCAAAGCAGAAATGTGGAGTTCCACTGTGGCCCACCATGTTTTTTTCTGGCTTTCAACACAAAAAGTCAGGACAAGACTTTTCTCTTACTGCATGTCGCTGTGCTTGTCAGCCTTACTAGGTAGACCAGACAGGAAACATGATCAAATGAGCTAATTAAGAGCCATGGTGGTGCAGTGGTTAGAATGCAGTATTGCAGGCTGACTCTGCTCACTCCAAGAGTTCGATTCTGACTGGCTCAAGGTTGGCTCAGCCTTCCATCCTTCCGAGGTGGGTAAAATGAGGATCCAGATTGTTTGGGGGCGATATGCTGACTATATGCTGACTATGTAAGCACTATGAGAGAGGGCACTATGAAGTGGTATATAAGTCTAACTACTATTACTATTGCTAATTCTACTTTATTGTAAAGCTATATTGACAGAATCTTAGAAGTCTGAAAGTACAATTCTCCTGCCTTCTCCTTTACAACCTGAGAAAGTAGGGAAGGTCCCTTCTGAGCCTCTTACTTAACTCACTATGTAGCTGCAGGCTATGCTGTTTCTTATCTGATTGCTTTCTAGGCAGTGTTTCTTGGCCCATTCTTCCAAGGCCTTTCCCACACACCATTACAATGCTGTTGGCTTCTTTCCTTAATGCACAACCCACCAAATAGCTAGTTTACGATTCTTAAGACATTTCTTCTGTGCAATATGCATTTTCATGGGAAGATTGTTGAGAAGATAGCCAAGGTCCAATTTATTTATTTTCTAATTTTCACATTTCTGCACATTTTCAGAGGTTCTGGAGACAACAGATATCTGGAACCCTTCCAGTCAGGTTTTACATTAGGCACAATACCGAGACACATTGTTCATAGTTGCAAATGACCTCTGGCAGGAAAGGGTAATGGTGGTGTATCCATCCTGGGTTTCCTTGATTACTCAGCAGTAGTTGTTATCATTTATCATGGTATTTTTCTGGACTCAGGAGATTGGGAATCAATTTCAATATTGTCATCCAAATGTCATAATATTAAAAACAGTAACATATATACTATTTATGTATTATTAATATATCTGTATCTTATTGTCAATACTCCACAATATGGACACTATTCTGTGTTTGAAACACAAATGATTTTGTTTATCGGTGGTGGGTATGCATAGATATATATTTTGTGAGATTATAAATATATAATAATAATAATAATAATAATAATAATAATAATAATAATAATAATAATAATAATAATAATAATAATAATAATAATAATAATAATAATAATAATAATAATAATAATAATAATAATAAAGTTGGAAGGGACCTTGGAGGTCATCTAGTCCAACCCCCTCAGGCAGGAAACCCTATACCATTTCAGACAAATGGCTGTCCAGTCTCTTCTTAAAAACTTCCAGTGTTGGAGCATTCACCGCTTCTGGAGGCAGGTTGTTCCACTGGTTAATTGTTCTAACGGTCAGGAAGTTTCTCCTTAGTTCTAGATTGCTTCTCTCCTTGATTAGTTTCCATCCGTTGCTTCTTGTCCTGCCTTCAGGCGCTTTGGAAAATAGCTTGACTCCCTCTTCTTTGTGGCAGCCCCTGGATGGATATAATTTCTTTCTTGGCTCCAGGTTTTATGATATCATAAAGTTAATTATTACGGTACCAGTGATGATAGAAACATTGTGAGGGATGAGATAATCAGGCTGATTAAAATCCTGTATATCATAGGATGGAATTGGGAGACATGTTTGACTTATAATAGGCTTCAGATGGATTAAACCTTGGTGTTTCAAAAACAATTTTATTTGGCAATAGTAAAATTTTAAAAAAACTTTTAGGGATACACAATTTACTTTGTGCAGAAAGAGATAATGATTTTTTTAAAAAAAAAATCTTTAATCTGGCACTGGAAATTCTAAAAAAAAATTAAATATCTGGTTTTGTGGTCATAAGGGAGGAAAGCAGGAAAGCTTGTAAATCACATCCTAGTGACCAACTCTTCATTCTGGGTCTGCCAAAGGTTGCTTTTTTTTTTTAAAGGCAGACGCCCCAGAGATCAGCTAAAGTTCATTCACGTACATGACCTAATTTGGTATATTTTTTAATACTCACACCCAAACGTGTATGTTGTGCCATGACCCATATCAGCTGGATTTGTATCAAAGGTGGTGCTTTTTTTGGATGCTTAAAAGCATTTTTGAAAATACATTTTTAGCATCTCATTCCATTCCACTTTGCCGAAGTAAATCGCAGACTGTAGCAAACCAAAGAAAATCTAATTCCTGTACTCCTGGATACAAAAACTTGCAGGTTTAGATTGGTTAATCTTAAATTCAGCAATAATAATGGTCACACTATATGGTGCCTTCTGAAGGCTTTAGACCATCTAATGACAAGGAATTCGCAGTGGCACTGAGACTCAATCCCACAGTGACATAAATTTCACATCAATTTTTGTTTGTTTGTTTGTTTTGGGGGAAGGAGGTAAAAATCTGGATTACTCTTGCACTCTTGATCTTTAGAAGAGCTGATGCCTGTGAGAACATTTTTGCTGTATTTATTCATTCTCAGGCATGCATGTGCTTCAATTATGCATTCATGAAGTGAATTTAAGGCTCAGATAAATGAGTTTTTGGTCAGCTTTTAAATTACCTCTAAAGTTCAGCCCTCTAAGCCAAAAGTAATATAAGCCAAACAATTTCCAAGAAAAATACATATTTATATTAAGATAGATATAAATTTATTCAAATTTATTCAAGACGTTCTATAATATATTGTAGTTCATCTCTGTCTTTCTTTTAGTTTCAAACAAAATCATTGGGAATTGTTTGTTTTATGCCACTTTCCATATCATATGGAAAATGCCCTGACTCGAACAAAGCAGTACTTTAGAACGATGCATGGATTCTTAGGAAAGTAATTAAGTATGTAATAGTTATTACTATACAAGAAATATCAAGATATATGGTCCTCTGACACTCCAGATGTTACTGACCAGGGAAGAATCCAAGACCTGAAGGTCAACATTTGATGAGCCATAGAACTTACAAAAAGTGTTATTTTGCTAATACCTCCTTAAGAGTCTGTGTAAATGTCCATAACAATATTTCAAATGTGCTTACCTTAGAAGGTATTGTATGAAACTGACCAGCATTGTTTGGAATAGCTCTAAATATGCAGATATATCTTTAAGAATAATTGCATACCACTAATATAAAGAAGCTTTTTAAAAATAAAATGTTTGGTTATTTTTAAAATCATCTAAATTGGTCTGCTGATTCTGTAACACATTATAATAAATGGATGCTTTGTTTGAGGTATATGGAAGCCTATGGAGTATTTGCAATTTGTCATTTTAACAGTTAAGCCTTCATTATTACTGATTCACTGCTATTTGACTGTTTTCATTTAAAAAGGGTTTTGTGTATATAAAATTATACAAAAGCACTCTGTCCTGTTGTTTCAAAGTTTATGTGCCCAAGAGGATAATAATGAGTGAGAATAACCTATATGATGGCAGGGATGAGTGTCCACAATCCCATGTTTCATGTACATCCAAATCTGGGGATGTCTACTTATAAGAGCATTTAAATAGACAAGGGGGGGGGGACACAATACAGCATTGTTGAGTACATCTCTAAATGATTCTTTTTTCTGTTTTTCCTGTTCAAATAACCCCAGTGAATAGGAGTTCTGTTTTTCCTAAGCACAAAATAACATGGGGTTCTTCAGCTTCATTCTCTAAATCAGGGTGGGGAACTATGGCCCTTTTATGACCTGTGGACTTCAAATCCCAGAATTCTTGAGCCAGCCATGTTAGTTCAGGAATTCTGGGTGTTGAAGTCCACAAGTCATAAAGGGCTGTAGTTCCCCACCTCTGCTCTAAATGAACACTTTAATATTAAAATTGGATATTAGATTAAAACATTGTTAATCTGATCCCAGCCTAATTGCAGAAAGAAATATTGGGGATATATCTTTGCTTTAATTACCTAGTCTGTTCATAGTGGCTTAAACTCAGCTATTTTTGCAGAATGCTGTTTTATTAAATTTCCCAAAAGCTATTATTTAAACCACATCTAAGATACTTTCATTAATTATGGAGCAATGCTGGGAAAGATCCTGCTCCACCCATTACAAAATACCAGGCAATACAGAGTCATAGACAAATGTTGCTTCCTTGAAACATTTTGAAACAACCCTGCTAATAAATTAAGATAGTCTTGCAGTCACTTGTATCCCGTTGATATCTGGTATTCAAATAACATATATGAAATATGAGAAATATGACATTTCGACTGCCATTACTTGTACAATCACACTCACTCAACTGGGTTTTTTATCCATAAATGCAAATGTCACCCAGTTTAATATTTAAATCAAGTCTTACATTCCCTTGTATGTTATCCCTATCATGATCCTGAAATTATCCAGATAAGTGTAAGCTGTTCTCAGTAGACATTTATTTTATCTCAATGTGGGCATTATTCATTTAATCGAGATTTCAAATAACACAGTGAATACAAACTCACTAGGATAAGAAGACAGGAGCAGGTAGAAGAAAGAGAAGCTGAGTTGTTGGCTGATATGGAAAAGATGATTTGAGTGCAGTCAAGAGGTTCACTTTGGATTGATATTTCACTTCATCATAAGACACGACTCAGTAATATACTGGTATTGTTTGACAAGTTAGATTTTACTAGCTGGTGAAAAAAATTGTACAACGTTTTCCATTTACACATGCATTCTCAGTTCACAGTTTGGCAAAGCCGAGTGTCTTATTTATCCTCCAACAGGATAAAATCTGTTTAAACAAGTGCTGTAGCTTTGGGCTTTTAAAAATATTGTCTTGGAAAATTCCACTGTCATACTTCTCTATGACCTACCTTACAATTTATATGGAGTAAAGAAAGATTGCCATAGCTTAATACCCAGCTCATGGTTTGCCTACAACTCTAAGTAGGGTTGGGAATTACTCCTATCTGGAGTCTTGCAGAACCACTGTTAGGTGTTGTGAAATCAACGTTAATCTAGATCAGTGTTTCTCAACTCTGGCAACTTTAAAATATGTGGACTTCAGCTCCCAGAATTCACCTGTCAGGATGTTTCTGAGGAATTTTGGGAGTTGAAGTCCATGCATCTTAAAGCTGCCAAGATTGGGAATCACCGATCTAGATAGACCAATGATTGGACTTGATATAATTCAGTGAATGGTTGTCTTTAGCCATGCAGCTCTTTTTAAAAAATATTTTTATCCCACCTTTCTTATTTTTATACCTAACTCAAGTCAGTGATATACCTAATACTTCTTTCTTCTATTTTCTCACAACAACAACCCTGTGAGGTGAGTTGGGCCAAGAGAAAGTAACTGGTCCAAAGTCACCCAACCAGCTTTCATGCCTAAGGCTGAACTAGAATTCACAGTCTCCTGGTTTCTTGCCTGGTACCTTAACCACTAGTTTAAACTGGCTCCAATTCATACTTTCTTGTTTCTTCTCTTTTAATTTTAAATTGTTATTGCTGTTAGTATTTAGAATCACATTCTGTCATTCTTCCAATTGCTTCTAGTGCTTAAGATAAAGGTAAACTGGCATGTGATTTTAGTGGTTATCTTCACAAGTCTGTGTTGGGATTTTTTGGCAGCCATGTGTCATGTGGTTTGACTTTCCAGTCTAACCTGTCTATAGCCTTCAGATCTCCTGGTGGATGTTCTATCAAAATACCACTCAGGTGCAATTCTTGGTATCACATTTAAATAAATGGAACTCCTCTAAACAGAAATGTAATGTATGCTAACATGTACTTTATTTTGGAGATGTCCCAGTTTCAGAACCATTATGTTAAACTGGTTGTTCATAAAAAACACACTCCTCTATAGAGGTGCCTGCAGAACATGTATGTTATTTGCACCATGGAATGCATGTTCAGTATTATTATTTTTTTGCAAAAGTCTGTGAATTCACAATAATATTGTCTAATTAGAAGTGACACTTCGACCGCTAGTCAGTTTATCAGATAACAATTTCTGAGAATACCTGCTTAGTGAGATGGCTCTGAGTCTGTGTTTATAGTACTTTCCCTTCTCGTATCACACATAAGAATAATTTGGCATGTCTCAAAATTATGCTTAATTTTTAAAACGGGCTAAAGATCAAACATGTCCAGAGATTATCACTTGTGAACTAATTGTTCATCTCTTGACATGGTGCCTGTTCAGTGGCAGTCAATACCATTGAAAGGAACTCTTTATTACTGATCATTATATGATGTTGATGATGTTGTTGATGATGATGATGATGATGATGAACCTTCATATGCCTCTCCATCCCAAATTGCATCTTGGCATCAAAAAAGAGACAGGAGGATAAAATTTGGAAATAAAAATGAGCATCATTAAATAAATTGATCATGATTCAACAACAATGAGGATTGAGAGGAAGCCAACATTATTTTCAAATATCGATTACAATTAAGAACTGAAGCAAAAAGCAACAAATCCCAACTCTTGTCTTTGGCTTTCTTAACTTTTGACTCTGGTTCATGGCTGTTCTCCAGTACTAAAACTTATTAGCAGGCCTAAATTTAATGGCCAACAATTCGCTGAAATACCTAGTAAGTCTGGAAGCCATTACATTTAAAAAAAATTTGTGTGAGAGAGAAAAGGTAGATTGGTCAACTAAAATATTAAAATTGTTTGTAGGGGATAGATCAATAAAATAAGTGAACTTTTGGATGAAGTGTATTCTGGATAAATTATATTCTTTGAGCAGGAGGAGAAAACAAAAACATGAGAAAGTTAAGGAAAAATGATCACGTATTTGAAGACTTCAGCAAAGTACCCCTAACGCATAGGAATGAGCAAAGACATTGTATACTAATATTCCTCATTTTGTCAGCATTGCATGATGTGACTTTTAAAATGCAAACTCCCTGCTTTCATATCAGAGAGGTTTCCACCTAGTTCCTAAACTGACTGATTTATAAGATCTGAAGAATATTATTGCACTAGCACAGTGGTGGCGAACCTATGGCACGGGTGCCAGAGGTGGCACTCAGAGCCCTCTCTGTGGGCACGCGTGCCATCGCCCCAGTCCTAGGCCTTCAGCTGGGTTTTATAAAACCTTTTCACTTTAGGCCTCCGCTGCCGTGTGCAAAAAAAAAAAAAGGTTCAATCAATCAGTCAATTTCAACTTTTCGCGGGAAAAAAAAAAGATCTTGCAAAGTTGGAATTGATTGATTGAACTTTTTAGTCCCACCCAGTCTGCTGTTACCACCGCAGCCACGCCCAGCCAATGGGCCACGTCCACCCAATGGGCCACGCCCAGCCAATGGCCCACACCCACCCGGCCATTGGGTTTGGGGTTGCAGTTTGGGCACTCGGTCTCTAAAAGGTTCGCCATCACTGCACTAGCATCTGCATTTAAATGCTTGTGGAGAATGATAAGGTTTGAATAGACAAGACCAAATTCTACACTGAAAGGATTATTGACAGAAGAGAATATTTGTAGCTCAGGGTTGAACTCTAGGGTCCTTGGTGCTCTCTGAACCTGGTGGTTTTCTTGCAGACATTTCTTTACCAAACTATGTAACATCAGCTGATGCACTGGCAGTATTACCCAGTTTAGTAATGAAACATTTGCAAGACAACCACCAAGCTCAGTGAGCATCAAGCATCAATCCTGAAAGGGGTTTTTTCTGTTTCCACTGGCTTTATTAGAGTAGCATATCCTTGGCTCTCATCGAAGCATTCAACAGGACGGGCAAAATTTTCTACACTGTTTTTGAAATGAGTGTTGGTTCTGTCTTATTTGAAAACATAAATATTTGAACATTGATAAATATTTAGCACAAAGTTGTAGATCTATTTATGTACTTATTTCTCCCAATATACTTACTATATATATATATATATATATATATATATATATATATATATGTTCAAATTTCTTTTTTGTTGTTGTTGTTGACAAAGAGTTAAAGAATTAAATGGGAGACTTGGATAGCTATTTCGGGCTCTGTGGCTTGCTGAGGAGGGCAGAATGAGCCCGAAATAGCTATCCAAGTCTCCCATTTAATTCTTTAACTCTTTGTCAGCAAAAAAAAAAGAAAGAAAAAAAGAAATTTGAATTTGTAATGTATCGCAGTAGCGACTTGAGCCTGTTTAATGCCCCTAGTTTGGGGGGCGGCAAGGCAAAAGTGATCATGAAATATGACTGCAATATGGCAGTTAAAATACCAAGGTGCATCAACCAAAAAACTTTCTCTCTCTCTCTCTCTCTCTATATATATATATATATAATCTGATTTTCTTACCGATTTACCAAATAATTCTGTAGATTTTTTTTTAAAAAAATTGGAAAATTACAATGTAAGTTACAGAGAAATGCAGAAAACTAAAAATTAATTATGGGGAAGGGTTGCCTTTGAGTCAGTGTTAGCACCTGATGACTGCCTGGACTAAACCCTATAAGTTTTCTTACAAAGATTTCAGAAATATTTGCCACTGCTTGCTTCCTAGAGCTGAGAGACAGTGACTGGCCCAAGGTTATCCAGCTGGCTTCTTGCAAGAGTGAAACTGCAAGAATAAAACTGATGGGTTTTCTGATTTCTAGCCTCATGCCTTAACCACTATACCAAACTGGCTCTCTCAGATGTGAGCCATTCTAAATATAATTGCACAACAGGACAACATGAATTGATTTACAAAGAGGATATGTAATTCCAAATTTACATTTAATTTCATCAGCTACCTTTACTACTGAGTTTAAGAAATATATTTCTTGTAAAGTCTCACCCAGAATAAAATTTTGAATCATAGCTGACTGAATAATTACACATACAAAGGAAAAGGAAAAAGGTGGAGTCCAAGTACATTTTTAAACAAAAATATTCTAGTTTGCATAGACACATCATCCACTTTCTGTAAGATTTAAAAGGGCTATTGACTTGTCTTATTCTCAAATGTTTATTTGTTAGTCTTATATCCTGCTTTTCTTCCAGGAATTCAAAACTTGTACTCAGCACTTCATTTTCATTATATCTTGTGTCATATCCAATTCTAAAATCAGAGGCATAAATCTGTTGAGTCAGAAGTAGATAACTTCATCTTAAGTAAATAAAAAATAAATCTTAATTTTGTGCATCATGATTGTAGATATAAATCATATTGTATCATCCATTATCTTCAAAATTTAAGTCTAAAGTTGGGAATTTTAAACAAAAAAAAATCTTTATCTGAGATTTAAATGAATAAATGTCAATTAGCAATGCCTTGCAACTGAGTTTCGAGTTTCTTTACAGAAACTTTACAGAAGAGTGTTGGAATCTGTTTCATTTTGTTCTTTAAATAATTCCACTTGGTTGAGATATAAATTACACAAAATTTTTCACAATGGAACAAATTGTTCATACTGATAAAGAGTAATTTTTGAATATGTGTGAAAGTTACTTTAAATCTCTATTCTTTTTATTTTGCCATGAAGATGAAGTTACAGAGTAATTGCAATCAAGAATGGCTTAAAGAAATGCAAGTTGGTGCTTGAGAATTAATGAATTTGGCAGTGCAATGTCAAGTTCTTCTTTGTATTCTCAGCTAATGATAAAACAGAATAACAGTGGTTCCCAAAATACAGAGTTAAAGTAAATTGAAGACGTTACGTTATTTCCAAATACGGGTACTTGTTTTATATTAAGTGAAAAAGTGATACAAAATTATCTGAATAGCATTATTCCAATTCACTATTATTATTAGTTTATTAATTGATTAGTCTTATGACCATATTAAAACATACAAAAATGAAATACAGGATCTTATTCCAAGGTAAAATATATTTAAAAATGGACTAATAAAATACATATGTGGTAAATACAAAGAATCAACATTCGGATAAGTACATCTCCTTTTTACAGGATATCCCAATTTGTTCAATATAACAGGTTCTTAGCTGAACTGCCTTAACTATAAACTTAGCATAAACTCTGCTCATAACACATAGATTAGAGCCCAAGACAATCTGGGATTCAGACCCCAGTGTGCTGTTCTTTCAATTAGGGATGTTAATTGTCTAAAGCTAAGAGTTGACAGTCAAACAAAATACGATCAATTTCTTTAATGGGTGGGGCACCGCATATACACATCCTCTTATGATGTAGGAGGTGGTAGAAGTGCCCATATTTGACCATGGAATCCAGCAACTCAGATCTTGCTCTAGAATAGGCTCTTTTTGAAAATTGTATCAAACTCATTATTGATAGGTGTTTTTCTGTTGAAAAAAAGTTTTGCTCCTAGCCAACCAATTTAAAGATCTATTTTTTTCCCAATAGTTTCACATCAGTTTGGGCACTGATATTTAGGACTTTCTGTTTAGAAATTTCCCTTTCCTGGGAGGCAGTTAAGAGTAAATACTGGATGGAAAACCCATGCTGGGAAATAATTTATCCAATTGGCTTACCCAGGAATTGGGCAGAGCCATACTTATCTGCTCTGCTAAACATAATTTGTGTAGCCTGTCAGAGTGCATTGAATGGATCCTCTGCCACTATGTGAAAATTTTAATTATTGATTGGATATGTACCAAATCACGAATACTTGAAAAATCTTGGTTTTCCAGCCTGTATGGGAAGCCTTACAGATAACCCTTAACATGCATACTCAAAACTGAGAAATAGAATTCAATCCTCTCATAAGGAGACAGTCAACTATCCCAGGAAGCTGCTTTTAGTACCATGAAATGGCAGCAAATAGTGATTTGGCATTTGAAGATGCATAGTTGCTCAGTCCTCTGACAACACCACTTTTCCTTCCCATGTATATGATGTTTTCCTTTGGATGAGGGTTGGCTTCTGTTTCTGTTTCTCCCTCAATGCAGGGAAGTTGATTTAATGCTGGAGGAAGATGGATGATGGAGAGAGTATGAGGAAATGGCAGTCGTCAGCCTTCATCTCCTGCCCTATGAGTTTATGCTGTTATTGTAACTTTGTCCAATTGCAAATCTGAAAATTTCTGAGTTACCTTAAAAGTTCAGATACTCTGCTCTCTGCCTCATCACGGCTAGAGCCATGGTGGTGAAATGGTTAGAATGTAGTATTGCAGGCTAATTCTGCTGATTGTCAGAAGTTTGATTCTCACCGGCTCAAGGTTGACTCAGCCTTCCATCTTTCCGAGGTTGGTAAAATGAGGACCCAGATTGTTGAGGACAATACTGTAAACTGCTTAGAGAGGGCTGTAAAGCACTGTGAAGCAGTATATATGTCTAAGTGCTATTGCTATTGCTATCTGGATGACAAATTTCACCAGGAAAGTACTGTATTCAGTTCATTATGATTTTCATTCCTGTGGATCCTATATGTTTGTCCACAAATTTTGGTCTCAGTATATTCATATAACATGTGTACAATATGATACATATTTATATTTATAACTTTCAAATTTAAATCTAGTCCCTGGTTGTCTGACAACAAGAGAGCAATCAAATCTTGACAGTGCCATTAGTGTATAGTCTCTCTAGGGTTTTCTAGAGCAGAAGTGAAAGAAAACAAATGCTGTGTAGGAACAGATACAATAATCAGAAACAATGTAAAATAAATATCATTTTTATTGTTATTATAGCAAAAGTTAATTAGGTAAGGATCTTTTATTACTGTGATTATTATTCTGTAAAGTAGTGCCCAGGATGTTAGGACAACTGCATAATCTGTTTCTTTAATTTGGAAACTGAGTGATGGAAGCTTCTTTTCCTTGCTAAAAAGATGTTAGAATATCAAATGAAACGGGTGGCTGTTGAGTTCATGTTCAGTAGTGCCTCTTCTGAAATAGGATATATATGGAGGTCAAACTAGGGCCAAACCAGGGTCAGTCCCTGCTGTTTTCTTGGTTTGGTAGTTGAGCTGATTTATTACTGGCAGCTGAAAACCACAGTCCTATTGCACTTTCCTGAATCTCTGGAGAATTTGTGAGCAGAGTAATTTCCACTTAGCAGAAAGCTTCCCTGTGCATTGTAAATGAGCTGAAGCCTCTGTACATATAGCTGACTGCAGGGTGCTTCTCTCTCTATGCTTACTTGTAGTGTATAGACAGCTGATGTGGTGGTGTTTCATCAACACATCTCAGGAACAGCAATACTTAGAATAGCCCTACTGTTTGTAACTTTCCATAATAATTGCATACAATGAATGAGTGAAGCCAGTTCAAACATCCCCAGTTTCCTTGTAATGATATACAACATATTTCCTTCTCTTGAGCTAAAGGTCAATTGAATGACCTGAACATTAAATGAAAAGCTAGCTTATCCTAAGCCTAATCTGAAATTTTGCACGTGTAATGGGGTGCAATCGAATCTGCAAAGTAGATAATGGATCCCATAGATAAATCATAATCTCCAGAGTTTTATATTTCATTAATAGAAATAAAGAAAAGAACTAGCATCGACATCTTCCAGAAAGATAAATATAAAGCAAAAATACATAGCCGCCTTCTGCCCATTTTGTTTTTCTATTTTTATTTTCAATTCTATCAACAAATGGGCAGTTTTAACAAGGGCTAGCATACATGCTGTCTGGAGGAGCTTGTTTTTTGTTTCTAATATCCCCTATTAGGATATTACTGGCAATAAACAAACAAACAAACAAACAAACAATCTGATAGGGTAGTTCAAATTAGCATGTTTTCTCATATACTGTAATAATAATAATAATAAAGTTGGAAGGGACCTTGGAGGTCATCGAGTCCAACCCCCTGCTCAGGCAGGAAACCCTACACCATTTCGGACAAATGGCTGTCCAGTCTCTTCTTAAAAACTTCCAGTGTTGGAGCATTCACTGCTTCTGGAGGCAGGTTGTTCCATTGGTTAATTGTTCTAACTGTCAGGAAGTTTCTCCTTAGTTCTAGGTTGCTTCTCTCCTTGACTAGTTTCCATCCGTTGCTTCTTGTCCTGCCTTCAGGCGCTTTGGAGAATAGCTTGACTCCCTCTTCTTTGTGGCAGCCCCTGAGATATTGGAACACTGCTATCATGTCCCCCCTCATCCTTCTCTTCATTAAACTAGACATACCCAACTCCAGCAACCGTTCCTTATATGTTTTAGCCTCCAGTCCCCTAATCATCTTTGTTGCTCTTCTCTGTACTCTTTCTAGAGTCTCAGCATCTTTTTTACATCATGGTGACCAAAACTGGATGCAGTATTCCAAGTGTTCCAAGTATTCCAAATAAATGAATATGAAGAGATCCACTCTCACTGTTATCTAGCAATACAAATCTGGCTGCAGGCTTGATTTATTGATGTTACATACTAATTGATTGATTGATTAGATTTATATCCCAACTTTCACTCTCAAGGACCAGTAGCAATTTATTGCTTTGTTGTTTGATTAAGTAGGAACACCATTGCCTGACCCATGATGAAGCATCATAATTTTAATTCATCCAATTCATGATTGGATGACCTGTTTGAGGGCACTCTAAAAACCTGGAGAGCTGCCAATTAATGTAAACATTAGCGATATTTACTAGATGGTGCGTGATCTGATTCACTGTGAGGCAGCTTTCTATCCCAAAGATGCTTTTTCACAAGGCAACTGGACTTTCTTGTTTTTTTTTTGAAGACTTTTCACTTCTCATCCAAGAAGCTTCTGCACAGCTGAAGAAGCTTTTTGGATGAGGAGCGAAACGTCTTCAAAGAAAAAAATAAGAAAGTCCAGTTGCCTCATGAAAGTCCAGTTGCTTCATTTTTGGGATAACTATTACCTGGATGACTGAGAATCTCCATAGGCAGCTTTCTTCTTCACTATACTTTTTATCCTCCCAGAATCCTCTAGCTTCTTCACTTGAACTTCATAATTCACCAAAGTCAATAATCTAAAGAAGAAGTCTGAATTGTCTTCTATTATTTTCAGGAATAAGAGAAATAGTACAAAACAAAACAATCAGTAAAATATAACCTCTTAGCCAGTTTGTCTGCAACTGAAATGATGTGTAGTTAATTAAGGGGGAAAACAGTGGAGGAAACTGCTTCATAAAAAACAAAATCTTCATGTTTTTAAAACACTTTGCCATTTTCATTGTAAACCTTCCAGTAAATCCTTTGCAGCATATTCAGTACCATGCTTATAAAATTTTAGGCATCTTGGGTTAATTTTGAAAGACGTTTAGACAGGGAAAAATAAAGCTCAAAATGGAAAGTTGGTTTTCCAGCTTAAACTATGGAAAGAAAAGGAATAGGAAAGATTACCAAGATAAACAGTGAATGTTGGCTGTGAAGAAAATGCTTATTTTAAAAATAGTACCTCTGATCTCATTCAGTTTCTGGTAATAACCTCAAAGGGGTTATTATCTTAAAGAGGCTTCGGGTAGATTTTTATTAAAAGTTATTGTAAAACCTTTTGATAAATAAAATGTACTAAATCTATCGGTAACAGTTAAAAGTAAATCCTTGAATGTCAGTAAAAACTTACTTCCAGGAAAATTGGTATAAAGGTGAAGTTTTAGATATTGTAAATTCAGATCAGAAACTTTCCGATTCCTTATTTAATACTTATTGAGGATGTTTGGGTTTGTTTTGATTTGTAGTAGCTGATGTTCGTAATTCCAAACAGCAGATACAAAACTGCCAGGGATAATCCTATGATGTAGTGAGTAAATATGCAAATACATTGAGCTAAATGGAACCAGACAGAATAACTTCCTAGCATGAAAGATACTGTTTGAAAAAAAAAGAAAAAAAAGGTTCCTGGACAGTTGTGTTGTGTGTGTGTGTGTGTGTGTGTGTCGTATTTTTGCAGTCATCAAAGATATATATATATATAAAGACATACTGGGCAGCGTGCCCTTCCTTCAACTTCATGTTTCAAGGTTTGTACTCCTGTGGTTTTCTTCAGAACTAAATTAAATTTTGCTATGTGTATATTCTAGCCACCCTTAGCCAATGATGTTTCATTTACCAACACACATTGGGAAGATTTCTGTCTACTGTTCTGCCTCTCCCTCATTTGCTATTCAAACAAAGAGTTCAAACAGCATCTCTTTCTATTTGCTCCCTTCCAATAGCATCCATGTTGTTTTGCAAAATACTGGAGGCCCTTTTTTTAAAAAAGGAAAGCCTGTTGCCCACTTTCGGTTTGATGATGTGGCATATACTCTGCTGACTTGCCTGGAGGACTTGCTGACAAAGCATCATACTCAAACCACTTTGCAATTATTTTATGTTTGTTTTCCCCCAAGAATAAATGCAGGATATTCATTTCACCAGAACTATTCAGTTTTGCAGTGGTCTTCATTTCTTACATTGTGCCTATATACAGGGCTTTTTTTCTCATAGAACGCCCAGAACGGAGTTCCGGCACCTTTTTTGGATGGAACCTTGCAAGGCGGGTTGTATGATGTGTGTGAGTTCCGGCACCTTTTTTTTTTATTTTTTTTTTACAAAAAAAGCACTGCCTATATACAACATTATGGGGAATCAATGCAGCCATTTCTTGTCCCTTATTCTCAAGCATCTATCTATCTATTTAAATTGTGGGGTACTTGGTGCTCTCTGAGCTAAGTAACATCGTCAGTGCCAGAAGGGAGTGGGGTTTGCTCTCTTTTTATATCCCAGTGTTGATGGGAGTGTTCTTAGTGATTCCTTGATTAGGCTGTTGTTTACTATTAGCTTGTTTGTATGTATTTGTACAGTAGTTCCTTGATTGTGGTAATAATAATAATAATAATAATAATAATAATAATAATAATAATAATAATAATAATAATAATAATAATAATAATAATAATAATAATAATAATAATAATAACAACAACAACAACTACTACTACTACTACTACTACAACAATAATAATAATAATAACAACAACAACTACTACTACAATAATAATAATAATAATAATATAATAATAATAATAATAATAATAATAATAATAATAATAATAATAATAATAATAATAATAATAATAATAATAATAATAATAATAATAATAATAAAAAAGTTGGAAGGGACCCTAGAGGTCATCTAGTCCAACCCCCTGCTCAGGCAGGAAACCCTATACCATTTCGGACAAATGGCTGTACAGGCTCTTCTTAAAAACTTCCAGTGTTGGAGCATTCACCGCTTCTGGAGGCAGGTTGTTCCACTGGTTAATTGTTCTAACTGTCAGGAAGTTTCTCCTTAGTTCTAGGTTGCTTCTCTCTTTGGTTAGTTTCCATGGTTCTTGTCCTGCCTTCAGGCACTTTGGAGAATAGCTTGACCCCCTCTTCTTTGTGGCAGCCCCTGATATATTGGAACACTGCTATCATGTCCCCCCTCGTCCTTCTCTTCATTAAACTAGACATGCCCAATTCCAGCAGCCATTCCTTATATGCTTTAGCCTCCAGTCCCTTAATCAAACAATCAAGTATTGTTTACTTCTTGATTTCTGGTCTAATATTAATCTTGGTGTTAATCTCTGCTCATTTAGGCATTGATTGCTGGTAGGGAGGTGTTTTGGGACCAAGTATGGATCCAATATGTAGACGATACCTTTGTCATAATAAAAAAATCAGGTAATTATAATTATAAGAGGGGGGGGGAGTTGCTATAGTCATTGGCCTACCGTCCATTTGCCATTTTTTGACTGTATCCTCCTCCTCTAGGAATGACTTTGTTGATAGCATGAAGTAGCTATTTCTTCCCTTAAATATATCCTTGTTCACTTGATTTGCACAAAAGTTTGAATGAATTATTTACAGAGGTCAGCTTGTTTAGAAAAGTGTCATTCATTCTCTCTTCTGCCCTTGAACAATAGCAGAAGCCAAGCCAACATAGTCTCCAGTCTACCTTGTTTTCTTCTTTCCTGGACAAGAACTAAGCTAGCTGAGACCACACAGAGGAAAGATGCAAGATAATTTCCCCTGAAGATTTAACTGGCTTTGTACTAACTTTTCCTCCCTTCTCATTCTCAAAATTGGACAAGAAGTGAAAACTAGTCTGGAAATAAATTGAAATGATTGACCTAATCCTCAAAGGCTGTAATTTGTCTGAAAAGAATCTGGAGCATTTTTGAATAAGATTGAAACTGCCAGGCACGCAATGTTTGACAAATATATAATCTTTATTAAATAAAATATCTCAAACAAAATCGGATACTCCAGCATTCAGCAAGACTTACCCTCTATGAAACAGTCAGCAAAATCAATAGGAAAATATTTTGATAATATAGAGGAATATCAGGATAGCCAGCTCACAGTCCTTATATGGCTCTTGTATCAATTTCAAATGTCTTCTGATTAGGGCTGAGATATATGGGCTGAAAAAATCCAGATAAGCACTAGATGGCAGCAAGCAAAGACTTACAGTTTTCTATACTTATTTACCGCTATTTAGTGGTGTTCTGATTTTGCCTCTATATATGATAGCTGGTATTCCTACTAAGTCTAGTCCTAAGACATGGTTAATGACCTATAGTTTAAATTGTACACATAAAAACAACATATGAATTGCATACACATTTCATTATAATGTTGTCCCTCAAGCATATTTCGGAAAGTAAAATATATGTCTTGTAGTTCTGCTTATGAAACTTTTTCTCCTCTTTAATGTTCTTTGGCATGTGCTTAGCATAAACATATAATGCAAGTAAAGGACTTCAATCTTCATTTTCCCCCTCATTTCAGACACATTCATTGTGTGCTAATATGAATTGCCTGTATATGATTAGTCATCAAAGAAGATAAAGTGAATTAAAGCTGCCAGAAGAGAAGAAGCCTTTTCTTTCTTTCTTTCTTTCTTTCTTTCTTTCTTTCTTTCTTTCTTTCTTTCTTTCTTTCTTTCTTTCTTTCTTTCTTTCTTTCTTTCTTTCTTTCTTTCTTTCTTTCTTTCCTTTCTTTTTTTTCTGCTTAAATGTAATAGACTTAGTGGCCAAATTTCCCTAACTTGAATTGTCCCTACCTTGTTCTTTTAAAAAGTTTTTTTGGGTTCAGAACTTCTTAAATGCTTTAGGATTACATGCTCCATTAACACATTAAAATATTACAAAATACTTATTTAATTTAGGATATTATAATTAGAATAAAATTACATAAGGAGAATAGAATCAGTGTAGTCATAGTAGGAATCACAGAAGAATCATTGAATTGTCAAAGTAAAAAATGTAGAATTGTGGAGCTGGAAAGCCAACTTCTCTGCTTCAATAGATCCAGGAAATGGTAGCTCACCAAATCTCTGGGTAAAACTTTTCATTGCCAAATTGTTCTTACTGTTGGGGAAAAAAATTCTAACATTTGATCAAAGCTAACATTCCTGTAATCTAAATCCACTGTTCCATATCCTTCATGCTAGAATAACAAAGAGCTGAGTGATGTTGAAAGAGGCAGTTCCAAAAAATCCTTTGTATGTTCCAGTTCTGGATTTCTTGCCTAGAACCAAAGGCAATGGGGAGGGGAAGCTGGATAAATGATGAAACAAGCATCAATTTGGTTTGACACAAGCTCCACCCCTTTTGTTTGGGCACTGCAATGTAGAAAACGAGTGACACTTTTGTCATGGAACCATTTTGCTTGTTAGAACACCTCTGCATACAGCAGGAGTTAGTGGCCAGATTAAAAATTGGAAATTCTGCAAGAATTATTCTAAACTGTTTTCTACATTCAGTTCTTCTCACTGGAGCCAGGACTTTCATGAAATTCAGTTTCATGACAGATGAAACTCATTGATGTTGCTTCTTGGTATGCATTTTTAAAATGTCACATTTAAAGCTTGACACCTGAAGCTTGTTTCTGTAAGACTCCTATGCCTCCAGGATAGTGACCAAAAACTGCTAGTGATTCAAAATGGTTGGCACATTTTAATCAAATAGAATTCAAAGGCCAGATTAAAAACTGGAAATTCTGCAAGAATTATTCTAAACTAGAATAGAGTACTTGTAATTTTTTCCCCAACTTCTAATGTTTAGCTGTCATCTCAGTTTTGTGTGGTTAAAGGAAAAGTTTTCTACCACTGAAAACCTCTGCCTCCTCATAATATTCCTTTTCTACCACATTTGTATCTCAACTTTCTTCCAAGGCATGTAGGATAATTAGATCTCTGGTTAGATCGATAGATATGCCAAGTTAGGCTGAAAGAAAGATTCACACATTGCATTATGTCGTGATTTGTTTCGAATAAACCATGACGACTGAATTCGCAAACATTTTATTTATTTATAAAATTTATTGGCTGCCCATTTTACCATAGGGTAACTCTGCATGGCTTACAGTTACATATTAGTTGAAACAAAATGTTAAAATCAAACCTTAAAACCAAAGACACATGGGGAGGGCAAGGTGAGGGGGGGAGGTGGGATCTTTTATTACTCAATCAACCACCTCAATTGTGCTGTTCCCCCACTGGGGCCCCAAGCTGACTGGCACAGCCACGACTTTAGGCCCTTATAAAAAGATAGGAGGGTTGGGGTCAACTTCACATCGGGGGGCAAGATATTCCAGAGAACAGGAGCAACAGCAGAGAAGGCCCTCCTCCTGGACCCCGCCAGCCATGGCTTCATACCAGTGGTGGGATTCAGCCGGTTCACACCACTTCGGTAGAACCGGTAGCTAATTTTTTGTTGCCCAGGCCCAGAATGGACTTCCAGAAGTGGCATCCACACAGAGAACTGGTTGTCCACATATTTGAATCCCACCACTGATTCATACCTGACATTATCTCTCACTAAAACATTAAAAATGCTGTATTTTGGTTTTATGCAGTACAGGAATCTACCTGTCTGGTGAGTCTAAATACATTTATCTGGAAATACAGGGAACAAAGAGATTTACTTCTGAGAAGGTAAGAATAAGAATGTACCAAGGAAATACAGATCTATGCACTAATTAATAATTAAAGTTGTCTTCAAAGCTTGTTTTCCAAAATGATTATTTTGGTTCACAGAGGCTTTGTTTCTCTCCATGATGCAAATACTGTTTGATTTTTCTAATTCAAATAATGGGTTACATAGTTGCTCAGTCTTTGCTAAAATGTGACCAGTACATATGGGCTTGAATATTTGTCAGAATTAAGAGATTTGTACTCAGCTGGAGTTTTAACATTATTAATGAATATATAAAAGCCAACTGGGAAACTAACATTAATTCGCCAGTAACATTGTGGTAGAAATAATAATAATAATAATAATAATAATAATAATAATAATAATAATAATAATAATAATAATAATAATAATAATAATAATAATAATAATAATAATAATAATAATAATAATAATAATAATAAAGTTGGAAGCTACCTTGGAGGTCATCTAGTCCAACCCCCTGCTCAGGCAGGAAACCCTATACCAGGGGTAGGCAACCTCGGCTCTTTTATGACTCGTGGACTTCAACTCCCAGAATTCTGGGAGTTGAAGTCCACAAGTCATAAAAGAGCCAAGGTTGCCTACCCCTGCCCTATACCATTTCAGACAAATGGCTGTCTGAAATGGTCTCTTCTTAAATACTTCGTATGAAACTAGATAAAGAGGTAAACCTGCACATTGATATTACTAATGAATAAAACATTTTGTTCGTGTTGGGAATGCCTTGGGGAATATTAAATATTAAAATAAACATATTCTTTTTTGTGAAAATCCTTACCTCAATCCTTGATTATTCTTCTCTTCTTGAGAGAAGATAGGTTCCCTTGTAATTGCTCTCTCAAAAGCATTTCTATATTGTATGATGGAGTTGTAGGGACAAAATTCCCTATTATTCCTTAAAGAAGTGGCACAAGAATACTAGTTGATGAAAGAGGAGCAGAAACCTTAAGCCAAAAGGTTCAGAATTTACAGTTCAGAAAGTTCTTCCCAGCTGGCCCTGATCTCCACAGCAACTATTGTCAGATGAAGAAGAGAGTTCAAAACCCTATTCATACAACAGAAAGATAGCTCTTGTGCTGGGGTCAAGCAATTCAATCCAATTTCTTTCAGGCAGGAAAGAAAACAGGAGAAATGTGTTAATAATTTGAGAGAGAGGATGAAATTGATTAAGGTTTATATGATTTGATGATCAGGTAGCAAAGAATTTTCTTGGGGAAAAAAGTCTTTCCAGCTGCTGGTGACAGCCAGTGAGAATCAATTTAATGGAAATTTGTTACAAGAAGAGCAAAACAATCTGAGACTCAAGAGTCTGTGAAGAGTATCAGTGTCTAGCAGGTAATGAAATACTCTTAAGAATAAACAGGCGAATTCTCATAACCAGCTTCCCCCTGCATTTATTTTTACCCCCTCAAAAGTAGCAGAAAATCTTCTATAAACAAACTCACTACATTATGATCAGAAAAAGTCTTTGGTAAGATCTCTACTTTCTTAGTAACTTGGTTCTTTGAAATCCAAATCATATCTATTCTTGAAATTCTTTCTGAAATATACATATACTCTTTAAAGTTACTTTTTGTTCATCTTATCCAATTCTGCGCAATACAAAATTTTCCTTATTAACGCATCTCCACTAGGCACTTCAGTTGTTTTCCAATTTTGGGCAAACAAAATTCTTGCCGCCGTTATCACATGAATAATTAGGTATATATCATCTTTGTTTATATTTTTTTCTAATATGCCAAGTAGTAGCATCTCTGGTTTATATTGAGTTTTTTGACCCGTCATTTCTGTTATCCAATTCCAAACCCTCTGCCAATAAACCTGTACCTCTTTGCAAGCCCACCAAACATGAAAAAAAGTACCCTTTTCCCTTTTACACTTCCAACAAAGTGGTGAGTAGCCACTATACATTTTTGCGAGCCTAGCCGGTGGCAGGTGCCATCTAAAGAGCATCTTATAGAGATTTTCCTTATAAGTTGTTGCCAATGTAATTTTGCAATTACGTTCCCAGATTTGCTGCCATTGGTCCAGGTTTATAGCGTGCCCCAAATCTATTGCCCAGGTAACCATCGTTTCTTTAACTTGTTCTTCAAATAATTTATATTCTAACATATATTTATATATATTTTTGATTTGTTTTTTCTCCGAGCCTAATAATATTTTATCAAGCCCCGTATCTTGTCTATTAATTCCCCATTCTTTCTTGTCTTTCACATATCTTGCTTGTATCTGAAGGTAAGACCACCATTCCAAAGCAATCCCCTGTTGTCTCAACTCTTGCCTTTGCTTTAGATATCCTTCCTCTGACAGGATATCTTTGTATATGATAACCCTATCTTGCCTATAAAGGTTGGGGTATATAACTGCTTCTAATGGTGAGAACCAACTAAAGAATTAAAAAATCAGGAGGAAACAGAATACTATTTAAGCTGGAATAAATTTTACAAATGGAAGGAAAAAAAAGAAGGAAGGTCATTAGAAGGGATGTAAATAGAGGAAGAATATCTGAAATGTATAAAGTATATGTATAATACGGAATGTCTAGACAAAGATGTATGTCAAAGATGATACACTATGTTCAATGTTTTTAAATCTTTTTTTTCTTTTTTTTGTATTCAATAAAAATTATTAATAAAAAAAAAAGTTACTTTTTGTTGTTACACATCCTCTACCCTTAAATGGTCAATCAAAGCAAAAAAGGCATTTGCCTTACGTAATTTTAATACTTTTTTTCAGATATTTTATCCCACTGTAAAGAAATCATTCCATTCAAATCCCCCATTAAACACCAATTTTCATAAGAAAAACATTAATTTCGCCATATGTTGCTTGTGAATCATTGCTTTATCCTCATTTGGGGCATAAATTTCCAAAACCATAGACTTAACTCCATGTATAATTTCCAACCCAACAAATCTACCATGTTCCTCAGTCAATAGAAGACATTTATCTCAAGAAACACATTAAAAACTTTAATTGTGAATTCATTATTTCCATGACTCTAGATCCTAGAAGGTATTGGCTAAATGTCTTTTGACAAAGTTCCTAGTATTACTTAAAATGCCTGCCTACTCACCTGATAAAGTTAGTTACTATGGTGATAGCTATTTTAATGGCTAGTTCTAAGGATACTCAATGAATAAAGACCCTGCCATCACTGTAGAACAGGCACGTCACGCGACGTATCTGGACTTTTTCCCCATTGCCGGCAATGGGATGGGCACGGTTTTGCCATGATGCATCCGGCCCGCAGGCCGGCAGTTTGACATGCCTGCTGTAGAAGTTCAGGAAAACCATTACAATGTTTTAAGAGATCTAGTTTCAATAGGGAAGCAGTAGACTACACATAGGATGAGAACAAAACTTTAAACCCAGGAGATAAATCTTGGTATGAATAAGATAACTGGAGTTATTAACCATGTGCCATGTGGAAATTAGTTGAACAAATGTGATTAAATTTTCATTGGTTAATAATAATAATAATAATAATAATAATAATAATAATAATAATAATAATAATAATAATAATAATAATAATAATAATAGTTAGAAGGGACCTTGGAGGTCTTCTAGTCCAACCCCCTGCTCAGGCAGGAAACCCTATACCATTTCAGACAAATGGTTGTCCAGTCTCTTCTTAAAAACTTCCAGTGTTGGAGCATTCACCACTTCTGGAGGCAGGTTGTTCCACTGGTTAATTGTTCTAACTGTCAGGAAATTTCTTCTTAGTTCTAGGTTGCTTCTCTCTTTGATTAGTTTCCATCCATTGCTTCTTGTCCTGCCTTCAGGTGCCTTGGAGAATAGCTGGACTGCCTCTTCTTTGTGGCAACCCTTGAGATATTGGAGCACTGCTATCATGTCACCCTTTCTCTTCATTAGACTAGACCTACCCAATTTCAGCAACTGTTCCTTATATGTTTTAGCCTCCAGTCCTCTGATCATCTTTGTTGCTCTCGTCTGTACTCTTTCTAGAGTCTAAACATCTTTTTTACATTGTGGTGACCAAAACTGGATGCAGTATTCCAAGTATGGCCTTACCAAGGCATTATAAAGTGGTATTAACACTTCACATGATCTTGATTTTATATCTCTGTTAATGCAGCCTAGCACAGTGTTTTAACTTTTTTGGCAGCTGCAGCACACTGAAGGCTCATATTTAAGTGAATGTCCACTAGCACTCTGAGATCCCTCTCACAGTTACTACTGCTGAGCCAGGTACCACCTATACTGTACCTGTGCATTTCGTTTTTCTTGCCTAAATGTAAAACTTTACTTCTTTCACCATTGAATTTTGTTTTGTTAGATAGCACCCAATCTTCAAGTTTGTCAAGATCCTCCTGCATCTTAAGCTATCTTCTGGAGTGTTCGCTATTCCTGCCAGCTTTGAGTCATCTGCAAATTTGATGAGTTCCCCATCTATCCCCTCATCCAAATTATTGATGAAGATGTTGAAGAGCACTGGGCCCAGAACAGAGCCCTGGGGCACCCCACTACAAACTTCCTTCCATGTAGATGCAGTTCCATTGAGTATCACATGCTGATTACGCCAGTCAGCCAGCTACAAATCCATCTGGTGGTGATGCTGTCTAACCCACATTTTTCTATTATATCAAGTATCTTATCAAGTTAGATACAACTTATCTCCGTCCATGACCTTATCCTGCTTCTGTAAAGCTATCATAGTATTCAGATTGACTTCAAGCTTGAGGAATCTGGATTTTTGTGGTTTATATGTCCTTAATTTTGTTTCATTCTACAGAGCAGCCTAAGATATTATAAAACTGAGAATATAGCAATCTTTCATTTTGTTTTAAGTGAACCACAATAAATATTAGTATCTTTTGAATACTCATAGTGTTCATGTCATCCTTGGGCACATTCTCCTATGTTGATAAGGCAGTGCTTTTGTAGCTTTGATGGGCAACTGAAAATATTGCCACACATAGATTGTCAATGCCGGATAAATGAACTGGTTTTTCTTCAAGAATTATTTTTTTTAATTTTTTTATTGATTTTATATTGATCAGTATAAAATTTATTTTATATTGATTGTTTGTGCTGCCCTTCAAAAGTACCAAAAACATTCTACATCCTTATATTTTTGAAAAAACAACAACAACAACAAATTAAAGAAATATTGGTTTGGGAAGCTATCTGAAGTTTCTCTCTTGGCAAATAAACTCCAGGGCAATTCCCATTGATATTGTCTGCACTGAAACCTCAGGTTTGAGAAAGGATGATTGTCCTACTGCTGGCATAACAAGGCAGCTAAGGAGGGAAAGGTAGCTACAGAGATTGAGTAACAACTCAGAAAATCAGAAGCAGAGCCACTCCTTCTGATGAAGTTTTTTCCAATGAAATGTGAGTCTAATCTAGTAGTGACTGTGCAGGATTCCCATGGTAAATAAGATTATTTAATTTTCAATAATGTAAATCTTTTGGGATTTTAAAACAATTATTGGGACTTTGTTTCTTTTATGAGGTGTCAAAAGAAGGTTTATTATTGATTTGAATCCAATATATGCAGCTCTTCAACCTGAGGAAATGCAGCACTGATATCAAGCCAGTGGTCAGTACTTTGAACATTGTATTTTTTCTTTAAAAAACAAACAAACCAGCCCTTAGCTTCTTAGCAGCATTTGTTGAAATAATTCTTTGAGCTTGCTCCTTTATCTGCAAGGTTGTCAAGGATTCATCTGGGTGTAATATCAAAGGAGCCATCAAGGTATTTAATGTACTTCAAATTTAATGACTTCCCAATGGTTTAAATGGAATTGGAGTTCAAAAATAAATCCAATTAATCAGCCAAGCTTGCTGGCCAAAATGTGAACAGAACTATTTTGTCACCCCTTCAGGATATGGAACTGTATTCATACAGCTGCTGTACCATATTCCCTTCCCATCCCAGAACTGACTGGAAATCATGATACTCTGATCTTGCTGCCCTCACAGTCCACTCTAACCAGGTATGTATAAAATAGGTTTCTGCTCTTCTGCTAGCCATACAACATGATGCGTGATATCTCATAATTGACATCTTCCTCAGCTGAAAATCCAGCCCTTCTCTGGCATATGGGCATTAGGGGTTCAGACTTCTTTTCTGCTGGTGAGAGCCAGCTATTGCAGAGTAAAGGGAGGGGGGGGGGGAATCAATTCTGGCCTTGAAGGACAGGTGCACTGTCACAAGGCCCAATGAACTGATCTGACTGGTAGCCAGGGCTGTTGTATCGAGATGTGAGATGGCAGTCCCATTGGTCCAGCCTGGTATATAGATGTGGGCAACTAGAGCTCTGGGAGGGGAGACACTCATTTCCTTAGTTACTGGGAGACAATGCGCCCGCCCAACCTAAAAACTGGAGAGAAAAGGAGATAAAAAGTCTGCACAGAATGAACAAAGTGGCTGGACCATGACCCAAGAGGGGAAGGAGGAATTTGGCTGGCTATAGGTGGTGGCTTCATCCAAGCCATCCAGAATATTTTGGGCAGCTTTAACAAATCCAATTAAGAAAAAAAATACATTCTAATTCTTCCTCTGAGAATTCATTCTTTTGATTTGACACCCAGAAACTTCAGATCTATCTAGGAAGGACAAATATGTCTCCTCACACAAAACAGTTTGGGCTTTGCAAAGTTTGTAGGCTTGCCTTCTGTGAGGCAAAAGCATTTCAGTGAGGCAGATTATAGTTGTTCCACAAAATCCCGGGGTTTACTTCATGGTGCCAAGACGTAAAGGCAACCACAGGAGATGAAAATAAAACCTGTATGTGATTGCAATAAAATACATTATTTTGTGTGCATGAAATTCAATTTCTGAATTTTGCTGTATTAAAAAAGAGGATGAGTTCTGACTGAGACAACTTTGAACTGGAAAATATTTTCAATTTGTGATGCCAACAGTCATGGTTTCAATGAGTGATCTCATATTTTCAGCATGTATGTCAGTATGTCCCTGTAGAAGGAGGAGGAGGAGGAAAAAGAGGAGAAGAAAATCCATTGCCTGTAAATTGTGTGATACTATTGTTTTATTGCCATTAAGAAACAATAAAGTAAATATGCATCAGGAAATTCAAACTGTATAAATGGCAACATACCAGAAAAATGTTTCTCATTCCCTTTTAATAATGAAAAGCAACATTCTTGGATCATTAATTTATAAATATAATCAAATACTGGGATAAATAACAATGAGAGTTACTAATGAGTTGGCTTCCCTCATCAATCAGTAAACCTATATTCTCAAGCAGTAAAGTCAGTATTTTTCCATCCAAAATTTGTTATGGAACAGAGAAGGACTCATCCATCCCTACCTCCAATCCCCTATATGAGTCAGCGCCAAAATGGCCTGCTTACTCTTTGGTGAGGACATGCCCTCATGCTGAGGCCTCCATCTTAAGGCCCAGCTGCCTCAGAAGCAGGCTGGAACTCGAACAAAGAGATGGGCAGGAAAATAATGCTTTTCCTGCTATTGGAAGACCATGGAGAAGAGGGGTTCCTTCTCCTCTGTTGCCTGTCTTCCTTGCCATTCCCCCCAGCTTTCTATGCCACACCTCTTCACCCTTTGCTGCTCCCAGCCAAGCATGGACCTTCTCAAGGGCAGCTCTCTGGGACATCCACAGAGGAGAATCAAAAGCATCAAGATGATGGTCAGAAGTATATGATTGAAGTGCTACCCCTTTTTAACATTTTTATTTATTAAACAAATTTATATAGGTGCCCAATTCACACATAGGTGACTCAGGGTGACTTGCAAACTTTTTGCATGCATACTGTGCCTGGAGAAAGGAGCAGGGCTTTGAAGCTGCCATTTTGACTTTTTTAACCCTTCTGCTCTCCACTCATTTCTCTGGCATCAATTAGCTGTAGCTGCTGTTGTTGCTCTCCAGCAAATGTGAAGAACACTTTTTATTAGTACACACTTGTTGGACAGAGGTTTGTTTTGACTCCTTAAGCCAGTTTGGTGTAGTGGTTAAGTGCTGGCTTCGGAACCAGGAGACCTTGAATTCTAGTCTCTCCTTAGGCATGAAAGCCAATTAGATGACCTTGGGCCAGACACTCTCTCTCATCCCAAACCACCTCACAGGGTTGTTGTTTTGGGGAAAATAGGAGGAGAAAGGAGTATCAGGAATATTTATAAGCAATAATAAAGGCAGAATAAAAATAAAATACATAAAATAAATAATACTCTTTGCAAGACTCCCACTTTGGAGCTGCTCCCATAATGTTGGGTTGTTTTAAAACTGAGTCACCCTATTGCATTAGGATGAGAGTTGGCTGCAAAAATGGATAATTTATTTATTTTGCAATCTTGAGGCTTGGGAATAGCGGGATTTTTTGTTGAGTTTGCTCTTGTTTTACTGTATCTCCAGGATCTTGGGTGCAAAACTGGCTCTGTTCCATGTCCTAACTGAAGGAACCCAGGCAATCTAATCAGTGAACTCCATCTTACATCTGCTATTCAGTTTCACAATCCCTGAAAAAGTAACTGACAGTTTTGGTTTTCTTTGCTTACACATGTCTGGGGAGATTCTCAGTCATTCATAGTTGTCTCAAAGGTGCTTTTTCAAAAGGCAACTGGACTGTTTCTTCCTTGAGGAGGAGGAAGAAGGAGATGTTTTGCTTCTCATCCAAGGAGCTTCATCGGTTCTGGCAGGATGGTGGGGGCTATAGAGGGATGTGTTCTGACAGAAAGGGGGAAGTGGTTGGAAGGATCATATTTCTTTGTAGTCATCTTACACAGTTTAAGCAGTGACTATTTCTGGGTGAACCTTTACCTCACCTATTTCCTACTTGAGCATTTGATCTGAAGAAAATAATTATTTTACTTCCCCAGCAACCTGAAGTTCTTATCTACACTACAGTTGTCAACCAGTCACCCAAATTGACAGTATTTTGATAGTTACTGAACCCCATTTCTCTCTCTCTCTCTCTCTCTCTCTCTCTCTCTCTCTCTCTCTCTCTCTCTCTCCCCCCTACTTCCACCTCAACTTTCTCCAGACACACAAATCTGAATGAGGAGTGCTTACTTTATATTTGTTTTCTTTAATATGAGGTGGGGGGAAGGTATTATTATTTCCAAGAGCAGTGATAATGAACTGAAGATGATTCAGGATTTGTCAGTGATGTGACTGGTGGACATGCAGTGAAAACCATAGGTAGAAATCCCTTTAGAATAATTGTAGAATAATTTTAAAAAGATTGGACAGCCATTTTGTATGGTATAGGGTCACCTGCTTGAACAGGGAGTTGGACTAGAAAACTTCCAAGTTCTCTTCCAACCCTGTTATTCTGTTATTCTATTCTGTTATTCTGTTAATTGTGAACACTTCATATCTGCAGTTAACCAATATAAAATTATAATAAATATAAAAACTGGAATAGAAACAATAAAAAATACTTAAAATATTTCTTCTTCCTTCTTGCTTATTCAAGTAAGCATTTCTATTCCTGTTTTTTTCAATATCCTCAACAAAATAGATTCAGTGCAAGGAAGAGAAATAGCCAAAGAACAGGGATAGTATTCCAAGCACTTGTTTATTTTCTTGTTTTTAAAAAAAAATCAAATTAGCATTTGAATTCTTCAGTACCACTGTTCAGTTACATGGCACAACTCTGTAAAAACAATGTTAAGGGTCCTTAGAAGGACATAGCAACTTTTTAAAAGCTGCATCAAGGAGTCAATTCAGAAAGAAAACCTCACACTCAGAAGTTTTTTGTTTCCTTTCTGACTTGAATAATATAAAAAACAAATGTAAGCAATGTACTGTTTTGAATGTTACTTTACAAAAGACCTATGCACCAATATATTCCCATTTTTGTGCAGCTTTGTCCCACAAACATATGCATTTGTTCCATGCACTTCTAGAAATGTATTCTGCTACTCTGCTGCAGCAAAAGCCAAGGAGTCTTGTGACATGGCAGGAAACTTTCAACTTACTCACCTTGAAGGCCATGCAAGACTATATTATCTTATCTGGAAGATATTCTCTTGACGCATCAAAGTGCTTCTTTTGTTAATGAGAAAGTTTGGGGCTATGGTGAGGACCAAATTAGTTGTGGAGCCTCCATCACTGGAGGTTTTTAAGAAGAGATTCAATGGTCATTTGTCCAAAATGCTATAGAGTTTCCTGCTTGAATAGGGGGTTGGACTAGAAGACCTCCAAGATCCCTTCCAACTATGTTATTCTGTAAAATGCCGGGATAAAAACATTTGACTATTCTGGCACTGACAGGGTTTTGGGTTTGTTATTGTTATTTTTTTTTTGTTTTTTTTTAAATTTGGCCTATTTAAAGAAGTCCTACATTGAAAGGATTGTTCTGTTTTTCTTCCTGGCAGATTGAAGATGGGGTTGTAAAGGAATGCTTATTCTCTGAAAAAGATCAAATAAGTCCTCCCCTCCCTATTTTAGGAAGGAGAGAGAACAAGAGCAAGAGAGTGCAATTTACAATTAAAGAAAAAACACCAATCGGCAATTGAATTACCACCTAGGGGTGGCAAAGCAAGCAGAAACTCTTTGATCTATGCTTTGCTTACACATCTCTGCTAGTAAATTGGGTCAGAGAGGTATGCTTAAAGACTCTGGCCCAGGGGTTTGACCAGCAGGATTAATGTTCCTCCACTGCTAATAGAGAAATTATAATAGGGAGAGACCACAACCTCTCTCCCTCCTCCCCCTTCTTTCCTCCCTCTCCCACACAAACATTGTCATCTCTATAGGAAAGGTTATATGTGAAAAAGGGAGTGTGACAGGGGAATTATGCATGCCTATGAATGCGTGTCTTGGCTCCAACCACTGCTAACCATGCATCCCATCTTTGAAGTTTCTGAAGAGTTTTTACTCTAGGGTTGCAGCTCTTCATTCAAAGGAATT